>KV458787.1:30399-397369 GCA_001662605.1 Pseudogymnoascus sp. 05NY08 | reverse complement strand
GCCTCTCCCTCTCCAGCCTCTCCTTCTCCAGCCTCTCCTTCTCCAGCCTCTCCCTCTCCACCCACGCTTCCCTTCGCTTTTTATGTTCCAGAAGCTTCCGCTTCCACCTTTCTTGCTCAGCTGGCGTCGCGCTGTTCGTAGGCTGCTCTGGGTGACCACCATCACCCATTCCTTCCGCCTGAGTTTGGCTTGGACCTGCTTCTGGGACAAACAGGCCCCCGTCATCTTCTGCAGGTTCTAGCGCACTAGGTGGCCGGTCCGTTCGGGTCCCGACCGTGTGCTGTTGACCATCAGGGCTTGGGCTATGAGGTAAATCTCCGAAGTCTGGAGCAGGAGGGGTAGATGGAGAGCGGCCATGGCTACTACCCTGTGCAGTTGGCCTCCAGGACGGCCAGCCAAAGAAGGCGAGATAAACTTGTTTTCGGACGAAGAAGTTCGTGATGCCTTTGCCTTGCTGGTCACTCTCGTCATGGAGGTGATTGATAAACCAGAATTTTCGGTCCTCGTTGAATTGCGGCCTGCGTGGGGTGCCGCATCTATGGGCTGTCCCTACTCCGGATCCCGACGTAACAAGGGGGGGATGCTTCGATGGTGGGGTTTGCTCGGCGAGTGCAGCTGAATACTGCTGCAAATGCTTTATCCTGGTACTGGTAAACCCCAGCTGGTCTGCCAAGTCAGCAAAGCGGCGGAGGACGGCTCGGTCTGCCATCGCTGCAGGTTGCATCACGCGGCCCTCCTTCACTGGTTCCCTCGGCATATCCGCGAAGTGCCGCATGGCATACGCAATGATCTGCCGGTACCCGAGATCGACTTGGTCTCCGCGCGTCCCTTGCCCGTACACAAAAGCATTCTCGGCGACCTGAATCTTCGTCTGGCCATCCATGATCCGAACGCGGCCGTCCTCTTGATCAACAGGGGAGAATAGGTGCTTAAAGGCATGAGAGATCTGGACATTGTCGCCCGTTAGTTGCTTGACGCAGTTCGCAAGACGCTCCAAGTACCTAATGTCCTTGAAGAAGGTTGCGAGCGATGGAATTAGGCCCTCAACGCACGTTAGCCGGCTCCAGATATCGTCTCGCTCCCAGTCGTCGAAAGCGCTGAATAGCTCCCCCCCACGCACTCGAATGCGGAGGAACTCCGCGTCCGCCGTTGACGCTCGTGGTGCCCTCATCTCTAAAGCCTTCACTGTCGCTTGATCAATCTTCCCCATGGCAGCTTTATTGCCACGTACAAGATCGGACCAGACCTGCTTGATGCGGCGGAGGTAGTGTAAAAGTTCCTGTACCGAGAGAAATCAGCCAAAATCAATCATCCATGCCAGCCCTCTGCCTACCGTATCACACTTCAGAGCCATCACTGTATGCAGCGTACTGATCTTCATCCCGCCCCAGAGACCTGGGATGTCCAGCAAGTCATCGAATGCTGCAGTCAGTGTCTCATTACGGGTGAGCGTCAGCAGGTACCCCTTCCGCTTGCCTCGCAGGCGCGCCTTCCACCGCATTTCAAAGTTAAAATTCCGCTGGAAATGGTAGCGCCGCATCTTGTAGTAAATCTCGCCATCGGAGGGCTTCTCCTCGTTGGAGTATTCTTCAACGAGGCATGTTTTTAGGTCGACATTCAGGTCTAGACACAGGTTAGCACGACCCATATGTCAGAAAGGCCTCAATCTTACCTGAGAGGTACAGATCAACTGTCCACCAATCGTCCCCAGGATGGAGAAATTCCCGTCCAGCTTCGATCCTGTGCCGGCCGTGGAGACACTCGAGATGGAAGCCAGTCGGAAATTCTAGCAGGGGATAATTAGGCTCCTCATCATTAGTCAGCAAGTCGTCTGCCGTCCCCCCCAACCGCTGCAATGCGGCATCGAGGCTTTCCTGGTCGATGATCGCAGGGACGTGATTGCAGAGAGGCACTCGGTGACATCCTTCCTTCTGAAAACAATCCACCAGGAAGTCTGCTTGTCTCTGGCTGTATTCACGTGGCTGATCTTGGCGGAAAAAGAGCACGTCGAGACTGATGCGCGCAGTACCCTTGTACTTCAGTCGCCGCTCTTCCTCGAGCATGGAGTCCTCGTTTTGGGCTCGAGACTGCTGCATATCGATGGATGAAGGCAGTGGACCAGAATGGAGCAGGAAAGAGGAGAAGAATGGTAGGAATGAATGTGCCCTGGGACGTGTGGTACTTATACCATCGGGCGATGGTATAAGTACCTATTTTGGGCTCCTAAACAGGTACACCCCCATATGCTGCTGGTGGTCAAAGGCGTGTCCCTTCTTTTCGACTCTAACATGTTCCAGTCCCTGTTTTGTTCTGACATAAATACCCCGTTTGCCCACCTGCTGCACGCCAGTCACAGCTGCCCTTAGTTAAATCAAACTACGAATAATGGAGTCTCTCTCTGTCAAGGACCAAGAACAGTCTGCTTCAACTACTGCCGACGATGTTGAGCACAATGTTTCCGTCAAGGACAATCGTATGACGCAGCTCGCGTTTTTCAAAGGGCTAGAACTCGACACCAAAGAGCGAGTCGACACGCCAGAGGAGAGCGTCCCTCCCGGCGTTGCTTCGCTGATCTCGAAGGAGAGAAAGATTATAACATCGCAGGACCGCGAGTCTAAGCGACGCCGCGATATAAAAGCGTCTTTGAACAGCCGTGAGACAGCCACTAAGTCCGGTGTCAGGGAGCTTCAGATCGTGAAAGCTGCCCAGAGCGGTGCCAGCGTGCTCGATTGCACAGTCCAGTCCGGATCGCCATGGGCTCGCTTCTGTGAGAAGTTCGAACTGAACCTCGGCGGATATGTTCCCCTCGTAGCTGATCTGTCTCCCCCGTACGATCTTCTCATGGTGAAGCGCCTTGAGGGACCTGACGCCGCCCAGAGGGTCCGCATGTTACGGAGAGTGCGGCACCAGAACTTCCACAACATGGTTGAGTGCTTTAACTTTGAAGGCTCTCACTATGCCGTCTTTCAGCACCTTCCTGTCACGCTTGACAATATCGTGTACTCGCCTCCCTACCCTACCGAACTTGAACTGGCTGCGGCACTGGCACAGGTGCGTCCTACAACTATCATGGGTCGACTTGCTGACTGGTACAGATTGTCAAAGGGCTCAAGTATCTCGCCTCGTGCCAGCTCGAGCATGGCTCTCTTAGCTGCTCTAGCATTCTCGTAGGCACAGAAGGAGATATAAAGATTGGTGAGCTAGCTGCCTGCCCCAAGTGCCCAATCTAACACAGACATCAGCTGGTCAGGAATGCTGCAGGGAAATGACACCTCCGGGTCGGGGAAGTTCGCGAGATATGGTGTCTCTAATGAATATTGCCACGAAGCTGATGCAGAAGAGCGCCTACGAGAATGGAGCCGGCGGTGCCCACGACATGGAGCGATGGCCAGCCGACTGCAAAGCTGTTGACTTCCTGGCCAAGATCCAGGTAGCCAGGTCATTTGACGAGCTATTAGATGTAAGCAAGTCCCACTACAAGCTGTGCTACCCCTAACTCTATCAGCATCCGCTTTTACAGCTCAGTTGGAAAAAAGAAGACCTCAAGTGGATGGTAGCTCTGGCGGCAGTCAGTTCTCACCGAGGCTTCCGGTACCATGAACAGGCTCGAGTTATGGAAGCGTAGCTTAACAGACTCGTCTGATTTTGCTCTCCTAGTATGCGGTTTTTTCATTTTTTTTTTACAGTTGTATTTGAGTTGTTTGATATGTGAATAAAGTCGGTGGATTATGTAGCGATGGAATCACATGAGCTTGGCACGTCTTGGTAGATAAGTGATAAATTGATGATATATCAAAATAACTGTTCCCAATTCTTTCTATAACCGCGTCTTTGCAATGTACGCCTGTGAATTCCATTCCTTGTATCTCTGTCTTTGCAGACTCCCAGTATAACCCTGATGACCTGTTCTATAGGACCTCGACAAACGGCTTTGGTATTCCTTGATTCGGTGAAAAGTAAGGCGTTTGTAATAAAAGTGATGTAATTAAATAGAAGACATTTCTGGTGGCATTGTTGCAGCAAATGTAAGAGTTTGGCGTATGATCAGCTGGCCAGCAGCTTCCGCAAGACTTGCGAGAGACGCGCGCTGCACTACGACTGGCATTATATTACGGGATAAAGCCGATGGAAGCGAAATGACATTAGTATTGTCAGACAGTAGAATTGTCTGGGACGGAAAAGTCATACTTGGGGTCCCTAGAAGCCATTACTTGATTGTGGTAGTGCTCAAACTCGCGTTCAAAGGTATTGTATGCTGCTGGAGAAGAGCCGGGAGTATTTGCTGCTGTGTCAAAGATACCAGGGAGAGAATCTACCCTAGAGTCTACATCCATTCTTGGAGTGAGAGGCTCATCGACGTCCCGCAGTGATGATGATGTAGATGCGGGCCGCGATAGGTCCGGAGGCGGGGGTGCATCGACAGATACCTTTTCTGTCGACGGGCCTTCGCAGGGATCGTTTGCTGCAGGCGGCTCGAGGGGTTTGAACATATCACTTAGCGACAAGCCTTTGAAACACTCCGACTCTAGCTCACTGCGGGACAGTTCTTCAAACCGTAATTTCTGTAATGGAAGTCTGCCTTTGTCAATGTAAAACGAGAGATGGTCAGAAAGCCCTTGGATGTCTTGTTTCAAACTCGGGTGTCGCTCATCGATGCGGTCTAGAAGGAGGTCAAGATTGGATTCTCTTAGTCGTCGAACACTATAGATAAAATGTTATCTCTTAAGGTCCTCGCGCATCTGCACAAAAGCACTTACTGATCTTCCTGCAAGATAGGGTTGAGCAGCAGGAACACAGCTATACCGTAGCGCTTTTGCATCTCCCCCCATAGCTTCTTTTTTTGTACCTCGTTTTGAAAATGCCTCTTTGCTTGGGCACGGGCAGTCTTGGCCTGTTTAGATGGAAGCTCACCATCCGAGATAATAGTCTCGGGAGAGCACACGTCCACGTACATTTCACATGGATGCGGCAGGTTCCCCTTTTTCTTCCGCTTATCGAAAGCGTCCCTCTCATCAGCATACTGGCCATAAAACAGTCCTGCAAAGGCTCGCTGAAGGCATTTCTCCCATCGTTCACCGTTCTTGTGGGCGCCAAGGCCATCCCACCACTTCTTCAGACCTAACTGGCGGTTCGGGCCCTGCTGCTGCGGCTCGTCCTGGTCCCTGTGATCAGCGTCTCCTCTGGTAGCAAAATAATCCCGCTGTAGTGCAAATCGCTCAAGGACAAAAATTATGTCGTGGAGGGTCACGGAGTCATCCATCAACTCGTTAGCCTTCGCTAGCAGCTCTTCTTGTACCTGCTCTACCTGATATGAGGTAGACCTCTTCTTCTGCCTTTTAGGTTTTCGGTTAGGCGTAGAGGGGTCCGGCAGTCGTTTTTGACCACGAGTGTGGTGCGATTTGGCAGAAGGTTGGGAATCCGCGTTGGGGCTTGGAGGCGATGAAAAATCAGGAGTCCGGATTGGCTCTTCAGCGTGGACCTCCTGGGCGACGTCGAGGTCTGTGTTGGTCGGGTGCTGGGCGACGCCGTCGCCTGTCTCTGCTGCGACAGTCTCGTGTAGACGACCACCATGCTCCAGCCCGCCCTCTTGAACGTGACTGGAGTTCGCAACCGAGCCCTCGTTGGTGTCCGTGGAGTTAGGAGTCCGTGGGACAGAGACATCTGGCGATGACATCTCTTGTGAGGCGACATGGGTATGCGGTTCATCGGTCGACAGGGTGTCGTGCTCATACCAGTCCGTTGCGAGACTGTCGGATGCTATGGCCATCTCCCGGCAGATACCCATCCCCACATGTTCATCTTGTAGACGCCTCTCTGGAATGCTGGGTGATGGTGCTTGCGGAATCTGGTAGATCGAAATGGGCGTTGCGGCAGGAGTGGGCGGGGCTTCGACAACAGCGAGCTTTCCCAGAAACACCAACTGCGAGCGGGCAGAGGGTCGACGATCTAAGAATGGAGGAATGGCAGCTTGTCTTCGGTGTAGGTGTACAAAGATGTAGGACAAAACCTGTGTAGCATTTAGTACCAAGACGACAGCAAAAGGGTCTTTTGAGAACCTTTTCATCTGGAAGGATTTCGAGCAAGTGTTCGAGGGCCTGCTCATCATGCATAGTTGTTAGTACATTACCTTCATGCTCTTTGTATAAGCCTTCACTCCCATTACTTGACGCCTGTGGGCTATTCAAGTCATCAGTGGGAATGGTGAATGCCATGGCTGAGTAAAGGCATGGAGGAGAGGAGAAGAGTGGGTGGGCGGGCAGGCTCTCCTCTTATCGATAGCACCAACGCTTGGCGTACCAATAGCCTCCCCACCCGGGTTTCTGGACGGGACGGGATCGTCCATGTCTGTGCTCCATAGTTCTGACAGAGGCGCAGGTTGTGGAGATTGGACGCCTTATCGATATTGCATAGAGCTATACATTGTACTGGTCTGCCCAAATCATCTCGGATGAAATCCATACAGTAAGACTCTCCGGGCATGATGCAGAATTGGTTCATCGCAACTGAATACTATGCCTCCCTCTTGCCACACCAACCCACCCACGCAGGACGCAGGGGACGACGAAGTCAACAGGCCCTGGCCAGGCAGGATACAGGGGAGGACGAAGCCGCGTGGCCCTGTCGATCAGGGACCACGGTCTCCAGGGACGGTATATAAAGGCACAACATAGCAGCTAGAATTAAGCCGGTATAGAGAGTCCTCTCGTGCTTAGGCCTAAGCACACTATCGCACTAAACACGGCCGTTTCATTCTATCGCCTTCCACAGCTTCCAACCAGTCGCCCATGGAACTACTGGCTCAGATGTCGGCCATTTATTTACCTCACCCCATGCCCTCTCTCAACTCCACCAACTCATCATATTCACTCGTTTCTCGCGATCTTTTCGCACTTCCCATCATGATGGATGCTATTCAAATCTATGCTATCGCCGCAGGTGGCACCCTTTGTATCTTTGCTTTCGTTAACTTGCTTCCCCTCCTAATTCCACTCGTTACCCGTGTCTCCATCTTTGTCTCGAAGCATTTTAGGTATCCATACATACTTCATCGACACCGAATCCTTGGGCCGTGGACTCGGGCAGGCGTCGTTATACAGCTGGCCTACCTCGCACTCAACCTGTTCTGCGTCTTCGCCGTACCCTCGGGGGACGGCCTTAAAGCCGCCAACTTCTCGGACGCTGGTCGGCGAGCGGGCGCTCTAGCAGAGGTCAACATGATCCCACTCCTCGCAGGGCCGCATTTTGCTTTCCTCGCCGACTTGCTTGGGCTCTCGCTCAAGACCATCCGTGGCATTCACCGGTCGGCCGGGTGGATGACGGCCGCACTCGTTTTCCTCCATGCCATGGCCGCGGCGTCCGATGGGCCTCTCCCAATCGACGTTTCCCAGAATCTGTTTGCAGTTATTGTACGTTTCATCCACCACTCCCCTCTTTGTCTGACCTAAAACTCGATAGGGAGCGTCACTACTTTGCCTGCTTCTCGTCCTCTTGTTTCCTCCCTTCCGCAAGCTCTCGTACGAGCTCTTCCTACGATCGCACCAAGCCCTCGCCTGGGGCTCCGTCTATGCCGTGTGGCGACACGTTCCTTCCGACAAGTCTTCCCCGCGCGCCTATATCTATATCACTATGGGGATATTCGCAGCAACATACCTCCTGCAAACTGGCGCCGTCATCGTCCGAAACGGGGTCTTTCGCCACCAGCTGTCACGCGCCACTATCACGCACGATTCAGGTGCGGTCAAGATGCAGCTACGTCTCTCCAAGCCTCTGACAATGGATGCTGGGCAGTATATAAACCTCTGGATTCCTTCTGTCAGCTTCTGGTCTTTCCTCCAAACTCACCCGTTCACGGTCATCTCGTGGGACGCAAAGGACCAGGACAGGCTTGATCTCCTGATCGAGCCTCGGAGAGGGCTCACGCGAGAGATGTTGTACCACGCGGAGAAAGGCTACACCATCAACCCTCTCGTCATGTTCAGTGGCCCTCACGGAGGCACCCTGTCGATGGGCGAGTACGAGAGCGTCCTAATGGTGGCGAGCGGCTTCGGCATCGCTGCCTTTTTACCACACCTGAAGAAGCTAATCTACGGCTATAACACTCGCGCGGTCCGAACTCGCCGCATTCATCTGGTGTGGCAGATAAAGAATGAAGGTGGGATTGCCGTATGCAATATGCAAATCCGTACCAAAGCTAACAGTGTAGCCGACGGTCTTATAGTTCAGGAACCACTTAACATTGCGCTGGAGGAGGATAAATTGGATGATGGCTGTGTACGTTCAGTGGTATATGACACCCTCCAAACTGCAGCTAATAATTACCCGGACTAGATCCTCTCGATTTCGGTGTATGTTGAAACTAAGAGCTCGCCTAAAAAGCCATTTGGCGAACGAGCTACTATGTATCCGGGGCCCGCTCCCTTGCCAGAGATCTTCCTCGCAGAGCTCTCAGGAAATAATATCAAGGTCCACGCAGCGGAAGTCGGTGCTGAAGGGCAGAAGTCTTTGGAACAAAGCGAGTCAACATCCAGTACGCTGCAGGGTGATGTTGAATCCGGGAGTAGGTGGACGGTGGCAGGAGATGGAAGGATGCTCGTTGCAGGTAAGTACTCTACGGTCCGCCATGTGGGTGGTGCTGACAGACGAAAGTGTCTGGGTCGGAGGTGATTCGAGACGATTTACGGGCGGTCGTGAGGAAGTATATTCGGATGGGGGTGAGATTCGTAGAACTAGATTACCAGCCAAAGTAGATAGGTCACGCTTAGATAGCAGAGGTTTTGGTAGCGTATTCGTAGAGCCTCGGAGAGTGCTCCTAGCTGGGTGGCACTCCAAAGCGTACCCTCGCGGGCGAGTGGAACGCCTAGGATTGTGGAGTCGCAGGGAGGATCCTCCTTGGATGTACGAACGCCCAGGAGGATCCTCCTAGGAGCACCCACTGCCCAGGCGTATCCTCTTAGGATCCCTAGCACCCCAGGAGGATCCGCCCAGGAGGATCCTCCTGGGCGCTCGTACATCCAAGGAAGATGCTCCGAGTTCGTTTCTTCTCCGTGGACAAAGCTCCTCGGAGACTCTCTCTCCTGAGAGAACACCCTCTGGAGCGCTCGACTCCTGTGAGCCCACCGCCCCCGTGAGCTTTCTCTGTAGCGTATTGTTTCCTCACAAGGTCTTATGTGATGCCCGCTCACGCACAGAAGAGAGTCGGGTGACGACTCCCTGTAATCTGCATTGCTAAATAGGGCTGTTCATAGTTGTCTATTTAAGCTTCCCACCCGCGAGTGGCCGTATCGATGTATCGATTGCCGATGCTGACGTGCGTGGAAATTATCTGGTAGACCAGCTCGCCAGTGGCTCCACTCTTCCCCCAAGCGCAGCTAACCAACCTTCGTACCGGGGCGGCGAGAAACACCCACTGAATGAACTCACCACCCACTTCAGAACGCTTTGGCTTCCCATTTTCTACTCGTTGCAGAGCCGTCAGTACACTACAGACAGGGTATGGACCTCATTGTGTCTATTTAAAAACAGATATATCTACCATCTATCATCTAAATTCTCACGTAACACTCGTGCACGATCTATCCATCACCGGCCTCCCTCCCCTCACCCCGTGCACCTGCACATTCCCCTCCCCCATCCCCCTTCCAAAGCTGCCAGCGCCAAGAAGACACGCTGTTCGGCCCGTGCTGATCAGGATTCGCGGCCCCTCATTAAATTGAGGGGCCGCGTATCCATGGATCCACCCAATAGACGTAGTACTGACGAGGCACTGTGGACAACTGGGTGGATGGTCTCTCATCGCCGATGGTCTCGCACCACCCGATGGTCACGGTGAACCCTTACCATTTATCCATTGACTTATCCTTGCAGTTGATCCAGTCTTTTGAGGCTCCATGGACTTCCTCCTTTGCTTTGAATCTTTCGACTTCACATCAACGTCAACCGCCTCACCCATTGAATAAGGCTTCAATCATTTGTCTATAGGCAGATCCATCTAGTTAACCCTCCTCCAAATCTTCCCACTTTCGTTACGCAGAAGCGATGGACACAGAACTCCACCGAACCCGACGCAGCCGCTGGAGATCCGCTTCCCCGGAAAGTCCCACACGCGTTGTAAGAGACAGACATTACTACCTGCGGGAAGCGGAGGAGTTTGGTGCTGAAGAAGAGAGGAGATACCGCCTAACCCAAGAGGAAAGGATGGCAGAGGACGGGCGAAAACTACAACGCCGACTCGAGCAAGATGCCGCAATCACAATTCTCCTACAGCCGTCCCCGCCAATACATATGAGACGAGCACATTGCCGAGCAAACGAATGTTTCATCACAGATGCGTCGCCAAGAGGAGATAGCCTGATCATGGATGATTACCGAATTGCCTTTGTGAGCTATAACCTCGAGTATTTCCACATACCGTGCCTAGAGAAGATGATTGATCTTCCATCGCTAGCGCCGTCTCGATTTAAGCTCGACACGGATGGTTATCGGTGGAATAGCGGTTGGCCTCGGGCATGGGGCCTGATGTTGCGGAAATGGTTCCAACATAGCGGGCGCGTCGACCTCGCCAGGATTGCAGGATACATTGACGCGTACGACACATTCAAGGCAGAGGTCAAAGCTTTTAGTGTACCTCATACCGAATGGCAGCTAACTCACTTAAACCACTGTACTGCCGATAGAGGATCTTGCGGCTGTCCGCCTGAGCCGGAAGGGCCAGGATCATCGCCAACACTGGAGGACTACAAAACGGGAGACACCAAGGCATGCTCTATCAGTGAGGTCCTTCAACATCCATATGTGGGAAGACTATCCACGCATATCGTTATCCAAGGTCCCCTCTGTCCTAGCTTCTTGGTGGTCCCAGAGCAGGAATCAAAGGAGGCCGAGCCTGATAACGACGATGGCTCGCACCTCCGGCTGAGGTCCGTAAGCCAGGTAGCATCTCTCCCCCTCGCGAAGACGACGAGAAAAGCAGGATGTTGAACAGCGCCCGCAGGTGACGAGCAATAAGCCCACCTCCTGGCAGCTCATACTTGTGACCTAGTCAGCCAGGGATCTCTTAACAATTCCCTTGCCGTCTTTCGCTTCTCTGGTTCCCAATGCAACATCGACTTAATAAAATTGAGAAATAGCTCTTTATCCTTCCCGTTGAGATTCTCCTCCGCAGCCTCGAGACTACTAGACGGCAAAAGCGGTAAGCGTTCTGGCTCATTCTCGTCTGGTTCAAGCCATTTGCCATTCCCATCGAACCATTCCGCAGATCTCTCGCCCCGCTTGATGAGCTCCAGTGGTGGTGGTCCGAGAACGGAAATCAGTTCTGTAAGATGAGCACGAGTTGTGTAGCGGCCTCGTTTCGGATCTTGCCCGCTAAAGAGATGCTTACCCTCGAAGATATCCCAGATCTACTGCCAAGTCAGTAAAAGAGTCTCACGAACCTATTTTTGCGCTTGGAAAATGGTCACTCACCATGACGCCGACATTCCAGATATCAGCGCTATAACTCCACGGGAGATGAAGCATCACTTCTGGACACCTGTAAACATCGGGGTAGGCGTCATCGTCGTTAATGTTTGTCCCATATACCGCATTTCCAAAGTCGCAAAGTACTGGCTCCCCAATAGACTCTGGCATATCTAGAGTCCGGGAAATATATATCTCTCGATCGACTGCTTTCTTGCGCGGTGAGGGTTGAGCAATCTCGGCCTCCTCAAAAGCAGCAAGGATAGAGGTATCTTCGATAAGATGAAGAATGTTATCGGATTTGATGTCTAAATCAAACCAAATCAGCAGAGATTCTACCATGAAAGCCTGGAGTAGATTAACCTGTGTGGATCAACTTCCGGTCCGTGTGAAGATAGTCTAGCGCTAGTAAAAGGCGTTGGAGGTTTACTCGAAGCAGGTCTTCCGTGAGCCTATCCCGACCACTCCGTTCGAGGAGTGTCCTTATACTGTCCCAGAGTGGTTCATGTACCAGGCATGGATGTTTACCACCACGATTCATCAATTCAAATGAATCAAGAGCAGTGCGCACGTAGCGGTAGCCAAGTCTTGATTTATTTCCTTGGCTAATGTGCTTATAAATGGCAATCTCATCAGTATCCTGGCCATCACTTGTAAATATTTTGACGGCAACGTGACGATGGGCTCTGTTTTGAAATTAGGCTCATCTTATGTTAGGGGATAGCATCGCTGACTGTAAATCCCGTGCAAGCCACACCGTTGACGAATTTCCAAACCCCAGCTTTCCGACGATTTGATACCGCGAGGAAAGAACATCCCCAATCCGCGCTGGGTAATATCGCTCAATTCCGAAATGTTCCTCTTCAACCTTTTCTGATGGGTTGATAAGAGGGAATTTCACATTCGAGTATTGCCGTGGTGGAGAGGGTGCCCGTTTGACGGCGGTTTTGGCCCACTTTAGGAGTCCAGCCATGAGTGAGATATGCCTGATGGTCTAGCGGGATATTTAGATGTAGCTTTGATGGTTTACAGGAAGTATTCGAGGGTGAGCATGAATTGGAGAAAGGAACGAGGCTGGGTACACGTGCAACAGTTGGCCCGAGCGTGCACATGGATACGTCATCCCCTCGGCTGTTGACGCGCGCTTGAAGGTTTATAAATAGAGTTGCACAAACCACTTAGAAAGACGGAGTTATTTGGCCCACGCTTTCTAAAGGTATGATGAAGTGGCGCCCCTGCAGTGGTTCATCTCCCAACCGCTAGTAGTATGTAATAGGAGAACGTGCGATGTGTTTGGTTGGCACACTGAACGCTCACTCAGAATAGCGCCGCCAGGCGTCTATTGTGAGCCTCCCATAGGCCACCCTCAGCGGTTATGGTCACACATCTTTGATGAGACCCAACACATTGACAAATCACTGAATGGTTGTTGTCTCCGTACTTCGTGGCCCAATTATCCTATCCGGGGGAGACCTAAGAACTCGACACCTGCATCTGTCTCAATATCCACAGGCTAGGGTTCACGAGGTAGTATTCGGACCAACGTACCATTGCTTGTTAAATCTTCAGATACGCGGTCGTTATCTTGTCAAGAGCGGGTTGCGTCTCCATGCCGGCCACACAGACCATGGCCAAAACCAACTGTGATTTTAGTATCTGAATCCGGTATGATTCTTTAAAAAACAATTCGTACCAGGCGGCTTTGTTGGTTAGTCAGGCTGAAGTGCCAGGGCGAATTGTATATAAGAACGCAAAACCGCCTGTGATTTCTTCTCCCGCTTAGTTATATCTCCTGCAACATCAATATATTCATCAAGCGCCGTTATTACTTGTATTAAGACTTGCCAGCTTCATTTCTGCCCTTCTGCGTTCGGACCTTACGCTCTTCTGCATTTCACATTCTGATTAACCACATCATTCGTCATCACCATTATGCGTCCATTCAACACTTCAGCAAGAGCTCTTTTCAAAAAACTCGGCTTTCCGGTCGAAAGCATCCCTGGACCCCACAGATCTGCCTATGAAAAGTTTTTTGCGCCTGGTGGAGGCGCTGAACAGGTATTAATTTCTATCGCTGTATCATAAAATGGCCTTCTGACACGGCCATCTAGAAATTTGGGAAAATTAAATCTGCACTAGTGCGGTCTCGTGATGGAAACCCAGTCCATCAGTCTTCATATAACAAGGCGGACAAAGCTTGGATTATCAGCGTTTTCGTTGAAGGCGAGAAAGACAAGGCGGCCTGTCACATTTACGAGGACGGAACGGGAACTAGAAAAAAGGGTGATCGTCGAGAATAAGTATTAGATTACAGTTCTCACACTGTAGCATATATCTCCCAATACGCAAGTAGTTATCACATACGACCATAGACTCAAGGGCACTGGAAGTGCTGTGTCAGGCGATATCGCTATATAGATTGATACCTCCAATCAAGCCATCAAAGGTCCCGGGTCATGGTTATGGTAGTTATAGCGTATTTATCTTTTATTTAAGGCTGTGGCTGCTGAGCGTGTGGCTGAGTGTGGCGGCTTACGTGGCCAACCATTAATTTCTGCACGTGATGTGAGATCAGTCGCCTGCGCCGCAGGTGACAGCAAGCCCAAAAATTTACGAAGCGCCAAACTGTCCCACAGCATCGGTTGCGACGTACATCCAACCTTTGTTTAGCGCCTATCCCAACTGCGAAACAACTCTGTGGCGAAAAATAACCGCCCACAGGTTGGCCCAAGGAGGTTGGCGCCGAGTACACTAGCTCCCGAAGCTCTGCCCACTCGTCAACCCATCGATGCGCTTGCACGTTTCAGCCCAAAACAATGCGGGTTGTATGTAGCGCGCGCAACCAGTATGTCCAATCTAACGTTACTTCATCCTTGCATGTTGCGCTCGCTACCATATGTTCTACCATACAAATTCATCCTTACGCGCTCGCTGAAGATGTCGTCGTCTCTAAATAACTTCGTGAAAGTTTGGGGTGTGGGTCACGATAAGCAACTTATTTTGTGTTGTTCAAGTTTCTATTCTCATGGCTCGTCGGCCCAATCCAGTATATAATGATTACCGCGCGCTGTGTCCCTCTTTCTCATTCACTTTTCTCATTCACTCTTCTCATTCACTCTTCTCATTTACCCTTCTCATTCACCTTCTCATTGTGATGGATCCTTTCACTACGACCCTGGGAATCATAACGGCGATTTCTATGGTGACGGGATCGGTTGTCACTTTCGCGAATGCAATCGAAGGCTTACGCGCACATTACAAGACAGTGCAAGATCTCTGGGATGAACTCATAGCTCTTGAGTCCATTCTGCACTCATTGAACAAAGCATGCGAATCTGATCCCACCCAATTTTCCCTCCTGGTATTCCCGCTTGAGCGATGCGGGCAAGCATGCGGAGAGTTTTCCTTGCTGATTAAGAAATGTATTGTTCATTCTGACGGTTCAAGACCAAGTGTTCGTGATTGGGCAATGCTCAAATACATGGGCAACGACATTTCTGGATTTCTACGTATGCTGGACGGATACAAAATGACGATCTGTATTGCATTGGAAACTATCACCATGTGAGCTCAATGCTATTCACGTTCAAGGCCTCCCTGCTGACTATATCGCGCAGTCGTGGATCCCAAATTAGCATCGAATATATTCAATCGTACCAAAAAAAGATTTCTGCCAATGTCATGGCACTGGAACATCGACTTAACGAATTGAATACAATGCTAGAATCTTTAGCTTCGGAGAGACAACAAAACGTTGCATCTGGCATGGTTGAGAGAGCCCAAATGTTGGAAGAGAAAGCCAGCATACAACGCCTCATCGAAATTTGTCTTGGAGCGTCCCAAGATCTGGAGAATCACCAATCTGATATTGAAAATACGGAAAATAAACTCAATGAACCAGAACGTCTGCATTCCGCAAAGCAAGCCACCATACGATCGCTGCAGATCTGTCAGAAAGAGCTAGCAAATACATCTAATGAGATGCAAGCGGAGATTCAGATTTCTGACAAAAGAACGTCTTCAATTGAATGGGCAACCCCAAATATCAATACTGAGCAGCAGAGGCTGGAGCGAGAGCTTGAAAGTGTTCGGCGACAGTTGGCAATTTGCAAAGAGTCGAACCGATTCGCCGAGGAAAAGCGACAGATGATATTTGAACGCGTCTCTGCTGGCAATCAAGCATCCCAGACCATTGCCTCCAATTGTAAATCCAGCATTATAGCCAGAGACATTACAATCGGAGATAGGACTTTTCAGGCACTGGGACAATATGACGACGTCACTATACAACATATGTCTCAGAACCACACGGCCTTATTGGCTCCACAGGTTGTTTCAAGTAAGGTTACTCTTGAAGCAACAGTACATTCGTGTTCTCAAGAAGAGATGACTCCGAAGTGTGAATCCTCTGATTTGCCAAGTCGGTCTACATCCGACACAAGCAGCCTAAAGGGTAATATCATCAACAACAAGAAAGTAAAATGCCCAAACCAGAAACACCATGGCATCCGATTTAAGACTCTTAGTCTTGTAAAAGGCTGGGTTGTCGTATCTAGGAAGCAAGAAGGTAGATAGATATAGGGCGAAAGACGGAGCATATCCAGGGAATGGAGAAGATTAAGCTTTAGTTCAAGTTGGCGTAGTTGTACGATACCAAATCCCAACACTTCAAGAAAAATGAGTACGTTATTGATGGAGGGTAGAGCGAGTGACATTCCTACGTTTTGATAGCATCAAATGTGCGAGGCTCATGTTAACTTGTTGCGATATAGATTGGCAGAGTTAGTAATAGTGGCATCAACGACGGGAGTGACGCCGCATGCCAAAGCAGACATGTGGGTGGATATGGAACCTTCTCGAAGAACGCCACACCTTAAATGGATTTGGTAAAGCATTTTTTCACGACCTATCTAGTACCGGTAAATATGACTTTATATAAACTTTGTAAATCCTCGTTTAGAAGCTTGGCGTTTTTTGTGCCTCTCCTCTTTTGTCCGGATAAACTCGGAACGTAGGTTAGTTTCCTTTTGCTCTAAGTCTTGAAAACCTGAAGTAACATTCTTCTCTTTGATGGCGTGGCAGGTTTGCCATGCCCACATTTTTTTTCGCCGGGAGGCATGACTTTAAACCGACCTGAATCTTGAAAGCATAGGGGTCTATCGGTACAGTCTTGGAACATTTTCTGAGAAGCATTCATACAAACACTGGTTCAAGGCAATTATAGTCAAATGCAGTCTTCATGCTCTGTAATATATCTATGCTTAGTCTCAATCGCTAGTAACTATCTAATAAATGTCGTGGGGCAAACAAGTCATGGGATCCAGGTCTACTCGCATTCGAGAATCAAACGCCAATCAAAAACAGATCAAAACAAACCATGCCCCTCCATGCCCCTTTTTACTTCTAACTCCATATCATGCTTTGAACGCCGTATAATTCCGTTGCTAAGCCACGGCCCTGCCACGCCTAACCTAGGCGGTTCAAGAGCAGCTTTCATTATCTTCGAAGTGTGATCTTATGAACCAACTCCACGTGACTTTTGAAATACTCCAACTTTTCGAGAACAAGCCCTTGCGACTTGCATATTGGGTGAGAACACTCTATCTTAGCCTCCGGGTCTCGTCCTTTAAGGTGAATGTTTTCAACGTGATTCATCATCGTCGCAGGGCGGCAAAATTCACCTATCCTCTGTTCGTAGCTCTTCGATTCATCCCCGATGCAGAACGGGCACTGCTTCTTGCTGCAATGAAGGGGGAAAGTGGGACCGAGGGGCCCGGGCTCAGGGGACTCTTCTTTGAAGATACTTGGAGGAATGCCGACGCGAAGACGGTATCGTGAGGGAACCTCACGGTGTTTGCAGAGAGCCAGCATGAGTTCGGCGACCTGAATGCGACGCTTGACAGCATTCTGCGGTGTGATATCTGTGACGCGAGGACAGATAAGATCGACTAACTGCGTCCTCTGTGGGATCTGATGCTCAACCACTGGCTCGACGTACTCTTCCTCGTGCTGTCCATTGTTATGCCTCTCAATGTCTTCTGTTGGGCGGCGGCGGAAATAATCATCCCGGAATTCCTGAGAGATAATGTTTCGACGTTTAGTCCTAGCACTACCGATCGCAGCAGTAAGTCGCCGAACTTCTGCCTCGATGCTTGTCCCCTGAATTCTATACGCCCCAGCTTTCAATTGCTCTCGCTCCTGCTCGAGTGCAGTGATAACAGGATCGGGGGGAAGCGCAGCTAGGTACTCGTCGGGGACGTGAACCGGTGCGCGAGGATCGCACATGAGACTCATATGCGTCAGCATGCGAAGGACGCCATCTACAGAGGGACGCCCGAGGCCAGCAGACTGAACGTCAAACCGCACTTTCTCATTAGCGTAGTGCCCATTATACAGTGCAGAGTTTGCATTGTGTCGCATCACCTGGTCCCGAACAGCATCAGTAGCGGCATCTAGGTATTAAAAAGTCCATATTAGCAAGGGTTCGTCCCTTTCTCAAGCTCCCATAAACAACTTACGATCAACGACATTGGCTGTCCCACGTCGAAAGCAGTAGCTAGTTAGCTTCTCTTTGATGCCTGCTAACTTCCCGAGGCGGTTGAGGGGATCACGAAGCTGATTGTATGGAAGGGCGGCCTCGGAATCATCTCGGCGGAATATTGGTGTCTTGAGCATTTCCTCCTTCCAGTGAAGCTCTGTGCAATTGACTGGACCACGTATCTTGTGCTCGAAGACACGTTTAGGAGTAGTTAGGCTCGGAGCCTCGAATGCGTCATCTGCGAGTGCAAGGGATACAAAGTGCGTGATGACACAGAAAATCGGGTCGTCGACCTCAGTAAAGAAAAATATCGTTCTATGAATGTTGTTAGTATGATGTTGAAAAGTATCTAAACTGTCGGTCAACTCACGGTTTTGGGCGCTTATTGTGTCCTTTGTGATGAGACAGTTTGACCTCCATAGCCAGCACATCCCGCACGCTATTGTCGGGATCATGTACGACCAGTAGGCGGACATCCTCATAGCAGAGCGCATCATAGAGTCTAGTGCTTCCTTCTACCCCGCCCATATCAACGTCACCTTCGAGATCATCGTCGTCGGAGCCGGGATTATCTCTTCGTTTCCTTTTTGCATCAACTAGCTCCGCAGGCCGACACCCTGTGCCAAAGAGAAGGAGTAATATCAACGCATACTGAACCCGTTGTCGCTCTGTACGGTATACAGATTTGTCACGGGCCCAGTGGCAGTTGAGCAAAAGAAGGAGGTCGTCCACCCCTAAGACAGGCTTCGACTTGACAGTCCTATCCAACGGAAGCGTGTCAACGTACTGCAGATATTAGCAATTTAGATTACAGCAATGATTAGGAAGCAGCATACCTTTAGGACCTCCTTTCTATCATTAGTATCGATCAGACGCCCATTCTCTTTGTTGTATAGCATTCCAAACTGTGCTCTGTATTGTGTCATCGCACCCCTCTTGCTCACCCGGCCTTTATCGTACATATGCTGGGTGAATGATATCATGGTCCCTCTAGAGCAGTTCTTGATCACAGAACGCCAGTTCCCCAAATGCTCATCATAACAGAACCTAGGCGAGAGTTAGGAAAGGTAGGCATTCTAATTTCTTAATTTGGGCGTATTGTTCCCTTACCTTTCAAACTTGCCTCTAATAACGTCAAGATTGCATTCAGTCTCAGGAGCATACTGATTTTTGATAACAGTATTTGGGTCATCATGCTTGTCTTTAATGCTTTGGTAGTATCCAGGTGGGCGTTTGGTCTTTGGCTTTGGTTGACGACGTTCGACACGATTATGAAGGCGTCGAAGTAGTTGTGGATCAACGGGGGCGTTCCTTCTGGGGACCATGACGATGATGTGCTTGTTCCGCCGTGAGAAGGTGCGATATTAGCCACACCGTCGTTGTGGGGAGTGATAGGTACAGAGTAGAGTGTTGTGTTGAAAGGCATGACGGTTGTATGGTGAGATGGGGGGTACACATATATATAGACGATGGGAGGGGAGCTTGAAGTGCCAGAGGGGTGGCTGCCATGGTGGCAGAGGAGTTGGGGAGGGCCCCTCGATGTTGGGGGGCATCATCCATACAGAGGTATAACTGGGAGGTTTGTGGCCAGAGGTAGAAGACTGGACGTCGGCTTTTGGTTTTTGGATTTCAGGAACGGTGTCTTCGGTCCGATAATTCGCCGGTGGCTGATCGTTAATCTTATGCACGTGATGAGATTTGGGTGTTCGGGGATGCGTAAAGCAGCAACCAGCGCCAGCCGAAAACAGCAGCTCCGACACCACAACCTCGCATAATGTTATAAAGAAGAGTAACTTCGTTTTCTAGAATCTTTATAGAATTCTACTATAGAACTTTGTTATGAAAATGAAGCTTGACTAGAACCTAATTATATATATTAGGTATATATTTTATTAAAGGTAGATAATACATACTATCATCTAAGTTATTATTTGATAAAGGAATATGTTTATGATAAGCTTTATAGTGTATAATATAGTTGCTTGTACTTTGATGTACTTTTTGATTTTTCCATATTTTCCTATTTTCTTATTAGTATATTTATATGTTAATTTTAAGGTTAACTTACTTGCAATTAGGCTGCATACATTTAATAGTAACAGTCCTTTCCTCATTTTCTTTAATAGGGTTAAGTTCTTTAATAAGAAGACCTTCCTTAAAAATATAAGGTTGACTTTCTAAAGAAAGTTCAAATGTAGAGTTATTATAAATATCTTTAGAAGGAGGCATTATAAAAAGATGTAAGTATAAGCTTTTACTATAAAAGATGTTGTTATTATATATAATTTTTAAAATGTTTAAGAGAATATCTAGAAGGAAGGAAAGGGTAGTATATATAGGTAATAGTTTATATTCTAGAATGTTCCTAAAGTTAATTAATAAGCATGTATTATTAATGTAAATGTTCTATAACATTCTAGAGCTTAAACTTATAAGCATATATTATTAATGTAAATGTTCTATAACATTCTAGAGCTTAAATTTATAAGCATATATTATTAATGTAAATATTCTAGAACATTCTACATTATTCTCTATTCCTAACTTTTTTCTTATCTTATCTTATCTCATCTTATCTATAAACTATTCCTAATATAGTAATTACCTAACCTAATTTAGTTAGGGTAATCTATATTCAAATATTCATGAATATTCATAAATACGTATTCATGAATATGAATATGCATATAATTTTTATTCATGAATATGAATATAGCCTATTATTCAAGTTTATATTCGAATTGCTAACCCTGATTAAGGCCAAGGGAGTCAGTTGTCCACCCGTTTTCACTTACTCTAATAATCCAATCGCGTGGTAGGTTATTTGTATACCATGAGGAGATATGCACTTTTCCTTTGAAAATAATCATTGGCGGTAAAGTCCAACCACTGGAATTTATACTCTTAATAGCTGTAACCCACTCTCAGTTTCCAGGTTGAATAGTTACGGGTCGTATAGACCGTTCAGAACCCGTAACTACTTTTGCAGTCGTAATAACACCCATTTAGAAGCCTGTCTCGTCGAAATTGTATATATCGTCCTTGTGGATGCCGTATTTTGCAATGATATTTTGTACGAGTCGAAACCAATCTCGAAGTATTGTTAGATCTTCACATTTCGCCCGTTGATAATCGTATTTACAGTTATATTACGATCGTAGAGAGTCGTGACGTTTCACAAAGTTATATGGCCATAATTTACCAACTTGACGCGTCTTGCCGTCGTCTGCTACGGACCGTTTTTGAAGCAGTAAATCTGCCATTTGTCGAATCTCAGAAATGCGGACCGGTAGACCTCTTTCAGACCTTGACAGAATCCAATTAACAAGTGTCAATTCTTCCGTATCCATAAGTTTGCAGTTTACAGACCGCGTTTCGTGCTTTGCGGGTCGTCCTCGAAGACGCGCCCGTAATGTTGTAAATGGGATGTCGTACGCGTCTGCAGTGCCGCGAATACTTGTAAAATGGCCCGAATTGTACATATTGATCGCAAGAGCAATTCGGCCTTCTCTCGAAGCCAATCGGGTGTTGTTTGGTTGAGGCATGTTAAGTTAAGGAAGGTAGGTAGGACTGAATTGGTGGGGTCGTGATCCGTTAACATATACGATCCGCTTACTTATTAAGTAGGTTAACGTACTTGATAAGTAAGCGGATCATGCATGTTAACAGATCACACCCCACCAAAACCACTACTTTTACACCATTCAACTAGTCATGTCTCAACCAACTAATATACAATTAGCTTCTAAGAAAGTCCGAATGGCTCTTGCGATCAATTCGTACAAATCTAGCTATTTTACAAGTATCTGCGAAGCCGCAACTACGTACGACGTTGCTTTTTCAACTTTGCATGCGCAACTCCACAGACGCGTTCCACGACAAGAAATTCGATCCGTAAACTATAAACTTACAGAGACAGAAGAATTAACGCTTATTAATTAGATATTATCAATGGACGAACGAGGTTTACTAGTCCGTATGACTTCAATTTGAGATATGGCTACTTTACTTCTCTAAAAACAGACTGGTACGGACGCGTCTTTAACGCGTACAATTAGAGTTTGATGGCCATATAACTTCGTCTAACGTCACGACTCTTTACGGACCTAATATAACCGGAAATACGACTATAAACGTGCTCTCTACGAAGATCCTACAGTTATTTAAGATTGGTTTCGGCTTAAACAAAATATAGTTGCAAAATATGGGATTTAGGACGAGGATATCTACAATTTTGATGAGACGGGCTTTTAGATAGGTGTAATCTCAACTGCAAAGGTTGTTACGGCTTCTAAACGAGCTTTACAGCCCGTAACGATTCAACCTAGGAACCGTGAATGGGTTACAGCTATTAAGTGTATTAATACGAGGGGTTGGTCGCTTCCCTCAATGATTATACTTAAAGGCAAAACCCATATCTCTTCTTAGTATCTCAACTCTCTACCATCTAACTAGACAATTGCAGTTAGTAACAATGGTTAGACGACTAATCAATTAGGCCTAACTTGGCTTACGGACGTGTTTCATCCGCAAACAAAAGATCTTACAGCTAGCGTATATTAGCTTTTGATTCTTAACGGACACGGTAGTTATATAACGCCTAAATTCAACCTATTTTGCAAAGACCATTGTATTATTACTCTTTGCATGCCACTACATTCGTCACATTTACTTCAACCTCTTAATGTTAGTTGTTTTGCAGGTTTAAAACGTTCGTATAGACGTTAAGTTAAAGATCTTATGCGAGTTAGAGTCAGCTATATTAATAAGTCTGATTTTCTTCTAGCTTATCTTACAGCTCGTACGGAAGCTTTAACTCTAAATACGATCCGTAGTAGGTTCGCAGCTACTAGATTAGTCCCTTACGACCCTAAACGTGTCCTCTTAAAGCTTAATACTTAATTACGGACGCCTACCCCTCCTCCTCCTCCTGCGACCGAACAAGCGCCTTAGGTCCTAGAGACGCCACATAATATATAGGAGTTGGAATTTCAGGCTAAGGCAATCGGAGACTTTGTACAACGTTGTACGGCTGGTTCTTCTAGCCCTACGGACTATGTAATTCAACAATTAGTTAAAGGTTGCCAAATGGCTATGCACTCTACGGTCCTTCTTACGGACGAAAACAAGAAGCTACGGGCCGCAAACGAACGGCAAAAGAAGAAGAGAGCTGTACGGAGGTCGTATATTGCTACGGGGGGTGTCTTAACAGTCCAGGAGGGCTTGAATCGATCTGTAATTGCGAATACAGAGCCTGCGGGTCAGTCTACGGGTGGGGTTAAAGAGCGACGAATCCGCGCGCCACGGACGTGTAGTATGTGTAAATCGCTCGAACACACGGCTCGTACGTGTCCACTTAAATCTAGTTTAAATTAGTCTAGTTTAATAATAATAATTTTAAGTTGTTGTTGAGTTATTAGTTTTTGAAGTGGTGGTTTTGGTGGGGTGTGATCCGTTAACATGCATGATCCGCTTACTTATCAAGTACGTTACTGTAAGTGCTGCTGACATAATCGCGCCCCCCGTTCTGACCAGTACGCCCTCGGCCGCCGCCGCCGTCCCGGTTTGAGAACAACCATCTTCGCACTTCTGAGTACGGCATCGACACGTTTGTGCTATACAGGGCGTGTGAACAAGGTTTGGCGGTGTGCGCAGGATATAAAAAGGGGTAAATAAGCCTTCCGACGACAGATTCGTTGCTGTACCGGCCCTCGTGGCTCGTAGCTTCGCTGGGTTGCGTCTCTCTCTTGGAAGGAAGTAAAAAGCTGTGTGGGTAGATTTGTAAGTGGAATTCCGCCAGTGTGCGGCGGTTGAGAGGAGTACCCCTGAATCATGTGATGTGAAGCCGAAATACTAATTCCGAGAAACAGGAAGCAAAGCAGCGCCCTAGCTATTCATTCAAGAAGAAGAAGAGAGCACTTCGTCTGCCTGCCTCGGAGAAAGCATCATCCATCATGCCCGCCATAATCGACGACCCCACCACCCCAACAATCTACCGCCGCTCCGGCACCTCCCCCTTCCCCTCCCCCCATGACCCGCAACCCCCCCTCCCCCCGGACCTCACACCGCGCCAAGTAACCCTGCGGGATCGCACGACTATCGCGACGATCGTCCCTTTCTCCTCGCGCTATGGCGTGCCTCCTACTTTACTCCAGTATCTGAGCGATACGATGAATAAGGAGATCGAGGGGGGTGATACGTATCCGATGATGGACACCATGACTACGGACGCGTTTAGCAAGTACTGGTTCCAGAATTTCGGCGCGGTGATGCTACTAGGCACTTATGCGTCCGCCTCAGCCGTCACAGAGGGGAGTGATTGGGCGACGCAGTGTTTGGGGAGTTTTTATATTAAACCCAATTACACAGGCCGCTCGAGCCACATCTCCAACGCCGGTTTCCTCGTCACTGATTCCGCGCGCAACCGCGGCGTAGGCAGGCTGATGGGGGAAGCGTATCTAGCATGGGCGCCGTTGCTGGGGTATACATACTCCGTCTTCAACCTCGTGTACGAAACCAACGTCGCCTCATGCCGCATCTGGGACGCGCTGGGCTTCAAGAAAATCGGCCGCGTCCCCGGGTGCGGAAACCTCCGCTCGTACCCTGATCGCTTGGTTGACGCGCTCATATATGGGAGAGAGTTGGGGGGAGCGCTGGATGAACAGGCGGGGGAGGAGAGGTTCGATAAAATCCGCTTTTACCTCAAATACGGGACGTACCCCCACGGTGCTGACCGGGCGGAGAAAAGCAGGTTGAGGAGCGCCGCCACGCATTATAGGCTTAGGGAAGACGACGTGCTGATGCTGAAGGGGAGGGAGGTGGTGGCGGAGGTGGAGAGGCAGTGGGGGATTGCGAGGGAGGTGCATGAGGTTGGTCATGGGGGGATAAATCGGACGACGACGACGATAGCGGAGAGTTTTCATTGGGTGAGGATTAAGGAGACGGTTAGTGATGTGATTAGGAATTGTAGGGAGTGTAAGGAGAAGGAGGCTGCGAAGGGGGGGGTGGTGCCGGCGAAAAGGAAGGTGGGGGGGGAGGAGTTTGCGCTGGTGGGGAGTAATGGGGAGAATAGTCCGGCGATGCTTGGGGAGCAGCAGATGATGCCCGCACCGGAGGAGGATCGGGATATAGATGCGTTCCATGACCCGCCGTCCCCTGTACCGCAGGAGAAGGTATTGACGACGCCCCCGCCGCATCAGATGGATGGGGAGCCCTATTACGCGGCGCTGGAGTACTCGGGGCAGCCGCCGAGTGCGTTCCAGACGGACGCGTCGCATGATTCGCTGGCGCAGGCGCAGGCGCATTTACATACTGATGCGGCATTGGAGTTGGATCCGAGGATTATGGGGCCGTTGAGGGATGATTTTACGATGGGGTTTGGGGGATTGCATGATGGGGGAGGGGGGCATCAGTTTGATGAGGAGGCGTTTCATTTGGGGCAGGAAGTGGGGAGGGGGAGGAAGTGGGAGGGGTAGTGGGGATATGAATATTATTAAATAAAACTTATGGTCAATGGATTTCTCGGTTCATTTTGAGGTTGGTTCTGAGGACCTGCAAATCATAGCTGTATTAAGTGGTGCGTTCAGTGTTTTGTGACGTGATTGCATAATTTGATAGGTATCATTAAGCACGATATGTGCGGTACGGTGTCCATGCTCTTTCGAGGGAGTATATTTCTTTCTACTTCGTTTGCATCGATCACCCATGCGGACAACTCGATTAGACTCATGTGTCATCGTCTGCTCATCAACGCCAGCCTAAACGCCAATCCATGCTCTTCCAATACAAAATCCCATTCCTCCCCAGCCAGCCAGCCCACTCGTCCCCCAATCTAAGCAGGCAACTCGTACGCCCTCCTCACGACTCTCGAGAACTGGTCGATCTTGACATTCTCCCTAACCATCGTGCCCTTGGCCTCATTCTCCTTGTTCAACGGCACCTTAACCATCGTACCCTCAACCTGCCATCCACACACCTCGCTAACGAACTTATCCAGCGCCTCACCCTGCAGTCCCAACCACGCCTCCAGCACCGAGCGCTCGACCTCACGCACAGCCTGGGAGATAGTCATAGCGATACGAATGCGAATCAGCTCCTCGAAGCCATTCACATCAGCAATCAGATCCGCGTACAAGTCATCCGAGTCGAGAGTCGACCAGAACTTGGCGTACGAGGCGCCGGCGAGGAGGTTGTTGAGGACGGCGAGCTTCTGGACTGCTTCGGAGAGGGGGGCGTCGCCGGCGGCGGGGAGGGCGGAGGAGGTCGAGATGGGTTGCAGGATGTGGGCGGGGAGGAGGTGGAGGCACAGCGAGAAGTCGGGGGAGGGGAAGACGGTCAGGGCTTTGACGAGGGTGTTGGTGATGGTTTCGTCGCGGGCGAGGTGGGGGTTGAATTGGTAGCTGGGGAGAGCGTGTTAGCTGGAGCTCTCTTCCCGTGGGGACGAGGTGCTGGAGGCTGCGGGGACGCGTGGGGAAAGGCAACAGTGGGGTTGGTTCAGATAGAGCTAATAATAATACTTCGTTGGACTGGAGGGATTCATTCTCCGGTGTCCTCAAGGTCTTTGACAATATGTTTTATACATCATTTGGGCCTCCACTGTTGCCTGGGTGGTGAAGATACGGAAAAAAGGACCTACAGTTTCAGGAGCGCGAGGTTGGCGTAACAGTCGTAGGCCTTGTCGTCGCACTGGTGCTGGACGTAATCCTGGAAGATGGTCGTCGTCTCTGGGTTGTAGCGGTCGAGTCCGTTGAGGATCGCCTCAATGTGCTCTGGGCGCTCCGGCGCGTAATCGAAAGGGATACCCATGATGTCTGATGGTGAGGTGGTGGAGAGGTGGGAGTGGTTGGGAGCTGGACTGGTCGTTGACGCGCGGTAGATGGTCAAGGTGGGATGTCCGTTGGCGCTGAAGTTTTCGAGCTTCACTTCACAAAATTAGGGCTACCGAGTGTGCTGGCTTCGGCAAGTTTTGGCGAGGAAGGGGGAGGCAACTTTACGCGCCAAACTCTGTAAATCACGTGATTTGCTCCCTTTGTGAATTTGAAATTCAGGAGAGAATCTCCCAAGGTAGTTTCTATAAACCACTTGGCTACCAACAGTAACTGTACGCTACTCCGGCCCTCTCGATCACTGTTCTACACTAACCCCCCCTCAGTTTCTAAAGGTTGGTGCTATGTAGAGGCCCCTGAGATAGTGCGGAACCTAAGCAACCGGGAACATGTCATGACGCGTATGGGGCAGGAGAACCCAGATTCTATTACTATTTATATAACGCCTCACGCATGGAAATCATTGTTTGAAAGCCGTAGTTGTTATGCACTATGATATAAGGATTCAGCTCTATGGTATCCGAACCTCTAATATACATTAACATCCGCTTTTTCTCTTTTACATAATCCCATCAGCAACCGTTCATCTCCTTGGCATGCCTCTGCCTCTGCCCCTGAGCGCCCTCTGTGCAGCTCCGGGTGGTAATTGCTGGCCCGGTGCCTGCGGCGCCTGCGACTCCTCGTTCTTGATAGTCTCGTCCACGCTCAGGATCAAGCAACTAGCCTCCGTCGCCGCCTGGATGGCATTGATCTTGACAAGCGCGGGCTCCCACACGAACATCTCCATGTTATCAGCGATGCCCTCGTTGACAAAGTCGACACCGGCCCAGGTGCTGCCCTTGCGGTGCTCGACGCGCAGCTTGTTGAGGATGTCGGTCGCGTCGAAGCCGGCGTTGTCGCACAGCTGGCGCGGGATCACCTCGAGCGCCTTGGCGAACGACTTGATGATCGCCTGCTGCTTGTTCGAGATGCTCTTATCGGCGTATCTGTGAAGGTAGGCTGAGATCTCCATCTCGCAAGCGCCACCACCAGCGACGATGGTGTTGTGCTTGATGGCGCGCTTGACGATCATGATGGCGTCGTGCAGGGAGCGCTCGACCTCGGCAATGAACTGCTCGGCACCGCCACGGAGGACGAGCGTGCAGGTCTTGGCCTCGGGGCAGTCCTCGAAGAAGTTGAAGCGCTCGTTACCGATCTGCTTCTCCTCGAAGCGGCCGCAGACACCGAGGTGCTCGGGGTGGATGTCGGAGCACGTGGATTGGATGGAACCTCCGCAAGCTTGGATGATGCGGTCAAGGTCGGCGGAGGCGACACGGCCAGCGCAGAAGATGTCGCGGTCGGCGAAGTATTGGGTTGCGAGATCTCCGATGGGGAGTTTGGAGAGAACAACCTTGGCGCCTGACTTGTATAGAGCCTCCATCTTGTTGTAAATGATTTGCCATTCGGCATCGACAATCGCCTGGTATTCGGACACTTGCTCCACCCTGACCTCGGCGTTGTCCTTCTCGCTCTTCAACTCCAGCTCTACGTTGAGGCACACAATCTTTGGGTTCTTGAACGACTTTGGTTGTTGCTCGAAACCGGCGTAAGAAAAGGTCTTCTTGAACGCAACACCGTTGACGAAGAGAGAATCGGTGAGGGAGCCACCTGGGATCTTCTTGACGCCAATGAGGTTCTCGTTCAAGTCGTCTTGGTCCAGGGTCAGGACGGCATCGACAACCACTACAAACTGTATTAGCATAAATATTTCGATATGACATCAGGGATACCCACTCTTGGTGAAGAAGCCTGTGTTCCTCTTGATAAGCTTGCTGCTCATTGCTGTGCCCGCCAATTTGCTCAATGTGTCCCTCTGGTTGCCCTCATTTGTGTTGACCGCAATCTCCTTAATCTTGTTGACCGCCATCATGCTGGCTCTTCTCAGACCCTTGATAATGGTCTGCGAGCTAACACCCTGCTCCACGTGCTCCTTGATCTCCTTAAGAATCTCGCCAGCCAGGACAACAACGGAGGTTGTTCCATCTCCAACTTCGGCGTCTTGCGATCGTGCGATATCTGTAAGAATGCGGGCTGCGGGGTGGACAATATCTAAGAGCTATGACATGTCAGATGTTGTTATAATACAGCCTTGGTTCTTTCTTGACGCTTGCATACCTTCATGACAGTTGCTCCGTCATTTGTGATCGTTTGTCTGCCATTCTCGTCCACCAGTAACAAATCCCCTCCGTATGGGCCCAGGGTGCTTCTAATGGTTTCTTGGACAGCTAAGCAGGCATTGATATTCGATATAACTTGTCCCTTTCCCTGCGACGAATCCGTTCCTGGACCAAATGTCAGCTAATATCCAGGGTAAGGAGCTTCAGGTGACATACCCTCCTTGAGCACAATGATGGTCGGGGTCTGGCCACCGAACGACATGGCAGCGGTTTTATGGTAGGTCGATAAGCTCTATATGGAAACGATTGTGTGTTCGAGCTATATTCGTGAAAAATATCTCGAAATGGAGGTAGCTGTTGCGTGTGGGGCTGGATTATCAAGCTCGTCTTCCCTCCTATATAGCCGATTACCTCTATCGAAATATAAGAAAAGTCGCGTTCGCGATCCGCTAAAAATGTTTCTGCCTCACAATCATGGTGAAGACCCCTTTACACGTGACCCAGCCTTATAAACCAAACTATCATACTTGAATGAAAGTGGTCGAATACGATTGAAGTATTGGAATGATATAAATTATAATTATGATAGCTACTGCCACTGGTCGTTTTAAAAAATTATGAAATATAGCAAGGGGTGTGTGGTGTTACTATTCGATTTTCCAGATAGATTATATAATAGTGTCAGGCAAAATAAAGCCATCCATTTATTTCAATAGTATTTATATCTGGGTTTTTACTATATTCAAACATCTAAGCTACAAAAATATACCTCATAAATAAACGGAGCGTTCTATTCTTCGGAATTGCCCACATCGTTCTGTACCTCCTTTGTGACTCTGGCCTCCTGCTTCCTCCACAAACTAGCCAGAAAGTCACTCGTACTCGCCTCATCAATTCCCTTGTCTTCTCTTTTCTTCAGGAATCTGGGGAAACGCAGGCTAACGCCTTTATCTTCAGTGACCAAACCAATCGCCGCCGTATACACAGGGCTGATAGTGATATCTGCAAATGCCATCTCCCAGACCTCTTGGGGTTCGAACCAGACATCTGGGTAACCTCCGGTATAGTCTATATAGCTAGGCTTACTGCCCAGTACATTCGGGCCATCCTCATCGTAAAACTCCTTGTTGGCTTTGTAGAAATTGTCCGTAAACCCCGAGATGCACTTGCATACGGCCTCAAGGCTCCCTGTGGTCTCATTGCGGACAGCTAGAAGGATAGGGGACCAGAACTTGGACTTGCGCCCTTGACCATGCCAACCGGCAATGGGAATGAGATCTAGACTGTCGAAGGTTGAACTGTAGTCTTTCTTGACCTTGAGCCAAGAGTCAAGTCGCTTGTCTGGCTCGTATGTAGATAATAGAGCCTTTCTTCGACCTGCACGCTTTTCCTTCTCCGGTTCCTTTTCGCCAGTTTTCTTCTGTTTTCCCTTCCTGGAAATTACTGCCGGAGCTTGTAATTCTTCTGTCACGGCAACAGCCTCTTCGTCTTCCGGCTCTATGACGAGCCTGGGATCCGGAAGATTGTCAAGGATTTTGACCATAATCCCTTCACACTTGGCGTCTGTTGCACTTTTAAAAAACTCAAGAATTGTTTCTGAATCTTGCGATGTTGCGTCCATATTCTGTACCCAAGTGAAATGTCGAGGTAACTCGACAAAGAGACTTCTTAGCAGCGACCGCCGCTCTCGAAATGGCCTGTCCAACAACGGCTCACCGTTGAGATACATAAGATCAAATGCAAAAAGGCAAACATCGATTTTGATGCTTCCAATAGCCACATCCTTCCGAGCACGATTCGTAAGCGTCTGGAACGTCTTTAGATCACCGGTCTCTCGATCCACAGCGACCACTTCCCCTTCTAAAATGAAGCTATTGACGCTATCACCGCGAATTTTGGGAATCAACGCAACGAGGTCTGGGTATTTGTCGGTCATGAGCTCCAAGTGGCGGGAAAAAATCGAAACCTTCCCATTGGAGTCGCAGTGCACCTGAGCTCTTTGCCCATCATATTTGAACTCGCAACTAAAGTCCCGACCCTGAAGCTTTGTGAGCATCTCAGACAGATCGCGAGTGATATTGCCCAGCATAGGCATCAGAGGCACGTGGAGCCCAAGGCCACACCTGACAAGGAGCTCGTCACACACCCCGATTTCAAGGAGTGCAGGAACGAGATCATTGTAGTTGGGCCTTTTTGCAAAGCAGGCTTTCACTGTCTCTTCAGCTTTGGACCATACTTCCGCTAGGGATTCTTTCTTGAGCGCAGCTAGCTCTGCCTGTGACCTCAATGGAAACTCTGCATTTGCAGGACGTGACAACGTGAATGCCCTCGACAATGCTATAAGCATCGTAGTTTTGACTGCTCCAATGCGAAGATGCTGACAGAGCGTTCGAACAAGATATCGGCTTTCCTCCGGGCCCCTAGCATCTTGTAGTAGCTTGTCCACAATGCGTTGTTTCCTTTCACCGCTCCCTGTGCCTTGGACGGTTGCTATCTGGACGAGAGAGTCGTAGACCGTTTTTATTGTCAGAGGTTTTGGTTTTCGTAGAGTAAAGGTTTGCCTCTTTTTTGCTTCAAATGCCACATCTCCAGCGTCGCCAACTTTATTATATAGTGCCTTGAGAGATTTGCTATCCAAACCGCATGCTTGTTTTAACGCCTTGGATATGGCTGAACCACCTAGACCAAGTTCAAGAGATATATATGGTGGAGAAATTGCATTTGTGGCAAGCCATACCTACACTTGTTAGAACAGGTTCTACGAAAAATGCGATACCAAAGATTGAAATTGGGCCCGAATAGGGAGTTACAATACATGGCCCGGTAAATAAGAGACAACCTGCCAAGCCTTGAGAAAGATATACATACAGTAGGTAGCAGACTACTTGGATCGCCTTCAATGATGGTTCTCAGTAGGTTAACTAGAGTGTCCACGATCTTAATCCTACTTTGCGTACTATTCACCAGAACAAAGCATCTAATGACCAGGGCATAGGATGCATTACCCCCGTGCCCAGCCCACTGCTTTTGAAGATCCGGGAGATATTTATGCGGATCAAATGTGAGAGGACTTTCGTCAAAACAAATGCTACTGGATATTGAATCCTCTTCCAAGACACCAGACTGTAGGGCCAAGCTACTCTTGGCCTTGAGGGCTGGAGTGCTGGAGCCGCTGTCTTTGCTCATAAACGGGTTCGCCACCATGGACACAGTGCCGGGGCCTTCGTCTGATTTATTATCTTGCCTTTGCCCCGATGCCACAAGAGGAGAGCCTATATCGTCTTGTCCCGGCACGGCGGCCGTTGATGACCCTGCGTCTTCTTCATCCCATTGAGCTTGAAGCTTCCGGGCAAGCTGCTCGTCGGTAAGCTCAGTTGTAGTATCTTCTGCCTGCGCATCCTGGTGATTTTGGCTGGATTTGGCTGGGGAGCCTCCCTTCTGTTTACTGAAGAAATAGTCTAGCCCTCTTTGCTTAGCTGGCGAAGATTTGCTGCTATTGCTGAGCTTTGGTCGCTTTGCAGGGGGCGCCATTATTTGAGGTTCCAACTCATGATCTTAATTCATCTGGTCGACAGTAACCACTCTGATAATGTGCATATACCATGAGCCTCCATGTGCTCTCGCAAGCTGTATTGGCCGTATTCGACATCCATGTGTCGCCTGGCTAAAATGGCCGGATCACAAGTCTGTCGAGCTACTCTGAAGACATGGAAAGTTGTCGTACCTCTGTCGTGTCGTTGTCGCACTTTCTACATGGCAGTGCATTTAGGGACGTCATAGGCAGGAAATCGCGATGAGTACGCGACTTGCAGGGGACCTGAGGTGCCGCCGGGACCCGTCATTATTCCGCCCCGCTACGACCAACCCAAGCTTCGAATCTGGGGTATAGAACACGATGCACAATTAACTTATTTTGCAACTCAACGCCATGGCATCAGCTTCAGTGGTTACAAATGAGAGAAACCCCATTGCGGTAGTGAGGAATAGTAGCAATATTTCCGAAGGAGAACACGACATTCGCCTCGATGACTATTTGAACGACAAGCTACAAACAGCTGCGGATTTCCAGAATTTGGATTCATTGATTGCCAATGTCGAAGAGCAGCGAGTGCAATTACTGAGCCAGGTCAGTAGCAGTATCCCTGAATATAGCTGAAGCTTGCCCATAAAATATATATGCTGAAACTCCCGTGCAGCTCCAAGATGCTCGATCCAAACTTGCCAAATCAAACGAAGCAGCCGCCGCCCATAGCGATACACTATTACAGCGAACAAAAGCTTTCCAGGATATCCAGTCGGGAATAGATAAGCGGCTCACAATAGTTACCGCCTCAGATGCCCCTGATGAAGCGGTGCAAAGATTCAAAGCTCCGATAGAGAAGCTTCGACGTCTCGACCTCGCATACTACTATGTGGAAATGCTCCGAGAGGTTGACAGCCTCGCCAACGAAGCGAGGAGTTTCCTACCTGAGCACCCGAAAGAGGCTTTGAAGCCATATGCCCGTTTGAAAGAACTGTCTATTTCGCTACGTCGCCTACAGACCCCTGCCGATGATGCCGCTGGGCATCTTGTAACGCACGTCGAAAAGAGAGCAAATATACTCTGGTCTGAGATGAAACAAGTGATGGTGGACAACTTTGAGGGTGTTCTGAAGAAAACAGACTGGCCTACAGCCAGCGAGGCTCCTACAGAAGCATGGACCGCTAGTTTTCAACGACTGCTTGAGCTCCAAACACCGGAGATTCTCAACGCCCCTGCCCGGCAGCCAATGGTCTTATTGCCGATGGCTTGCTTGACTAAGCCGTTTGTTCAGCAATTCCGATATCACTTTATGGGCACCAAAGCCAGTAACACCAAGCTCCATCCAGCTTACTTTTTACAATGGGTGGTGGAGCTGGTTGAGAGCCGTGAAGATTACTTGATTGACAATGTTGGGCCAATTCTGATGTCACATTTTGGCAGCACAATAGCAACGAACCGTTCCTACAATGATCCAGTTGCCGCATTTATTACGGCACTCCTACCTGTGGTGCGCGAGAGGGTTAATACGCTCCTGGTTTCGATATCCAACGAACCCTCGGTTTTGAGCAGTTTTATGGTCTCACTTATGAAGTTCGACGAAGATATACGATGGAAGTTCAGCTACGATGGTGAAAATTCGAAGAAAGGCTGGAAAGGCCTCACACGGGAAGTTCTAGACAAATGGTTCCTTAGGTGGCTAGAAGTGGAGAAGGATTTTGCTGTGATGAGATATAAAAGCATTATTGAGTCTAATGACAACTCAAGGATTGATTATGACAGCACTGGCCCAAATACAACAAAGGCCACCTACGGCGCCTCGAAAGTCATGGATCTGCTTGGGAACGTGACCAAGCAATACCAGGGGTTGCCCAAATTCTCGTTCCAGATGAGATTTGTTATTGATATCCAGATCAGGATTCTTGACGAATATCACGGCCTGCTGAAAGATTCACTGGATGCCTATATTGCTATAACTTCTACTGTTGGACGAGCATTGCACGGCGTGACAAAGGAACAACAAGCACAAATGGAAGGAACTGGCGGCTTAGAAAGTCTATGCAAAGTCTACGGAAGCTCAGATCTTGTTATCAACACCTTAAATGATTGGAGCAATGACCTGGTAAGGCTCTTTACAGATATTATGTTACTACACACCATACTAACAAAACACTAGTTCTTCCTAGGCCTTTGGATTGAGCTCCAGGAACGTGCCAAGAAGAGGAGTATGGGCGATAACTTGGCTGAGGCCATGAGCTACGAAGCCGTGAAAAATAGTACATCGGTATCTGTAGGCTCTGATGGTGACGGCGCTGTATTCGACGAGACAGTAAGCGCATATACAAAGCAACGGGATCACGCCCAGCTACTCATGACCGAGTCTATCAAACATTCGCTGCCTGCTACTTTAAGAGCATACACTAATAAGCCCAATTGGCTGACAGTGGATATTTCGGAAGCTGGTAAGTCTCCATTTCCCTAAGCAGGCCGTTTAAATACTAATCGAATACAGGCGTACAAGCTCCAATGAACATTACTGCAGAATTTGAAGCGCCACTACAGACCTTGGAAAGAGATATGTCTTTCCTCCACAACGCACTAACAACCGCCACATTCCGCCGCATCTTTGGCGAGGTTTTCGAATTCCTGGGCGAGTCTCTATGGCGCGATGTCCTGATGCGCGAGAAGTTCACTAGAAATGGAGCTGCTCAGTTCTACCGTGACCTCAGCGCTACGTGGTCATTGATCGATAACTACATCACCGATGGCTCGTCCTCGGATTTGGGGATGCCAAAGCTACGTGAGGCTGCAACATTGCTCAACCTCCCGGAGAAAGCAGAGAATGGACTTATGTCTTTCAAGGATGCGTCTGACCGCGCATTTGCTAGTAACGCAGGGGCGACGGGGGTTCTTGAGGAGTTACACTTCAAGAGTTTAACTTATAACGAAGTCAGGCTGGTGTTGGTTCGAAGGCAGGGTTAAGGGTGCCTCCTCCACGAAGGTACACCAATATAGATATAATTACGTATAGATATGATACAAACCCCTATTGCTATCAGAGCTCAATTCTGTTTCCTGGTTTGACTACTTTCCCATCTCTCCACTATAAATCCCCCGCCTGCCGTTGAATCTCCCTCACAGCCTCATCCACCCCCCTCACAACAACTGTCGGCCCCTTCCCCCCCACCAACTCCCCCAATCCATCCACCCACCCCAAACCCTGGCGATCCACCCACGCCGCCTTCAACCCCGCCGCCCTCGCCCCAACAATATCAAACGGATTCGACGAAACAAGCCAAATACTCTCCATATCGCCCCTCCCCACCCTCCCCGCCAAGTGGTGGTACGCTTTTGGATCTGGCTTGTACACCTTGACTTCCTCCACACTTACAATGTCCTGGAAGATGCCTTGGAATTGAGCTAGGGAAAGCGATTTCGTGACGGAAGCTTTGAGCATGGCGGGGCTGCCGTTGGAGAAGATGTATGCGTCTATCGCTGTGGAAGACTGGAGGGAGGCGAGCCCGGGCGCAGCGTCGGGATTGAGATCAAGAGAGTCGTAGGCGCGCATTAGGGAGTCGATTGCTGCCGACGGTAGGGAGAGATGTGACTCTGCCAGGGCGTGGGTGAGGGAGGCGCGGGTTACGGAGCTGAAGTCTTTGTAGATTGCTTGACTTGTTTTAGTACCTGGGAGATATGGAGGCTGGAAAGGGGAGGGCTAACACATGCTATTCAACCGCCACGTATATTCGAGTTGATAACGCCGCCATAATGCGGCGAGGGTCTTTGCTTTCTCATCGCCGAAGTGGGATGAGAGTTCTTTGGCGATGGAGTCGGTGGAGAGGAGGGTGCCGTAGAGGTCGAATGCTATTATTGTCTTTTTATCGGATGCCATTGTATTATTTGGGAGGTATATATGGATATGGATATGGGTTATATTTATATTTTGAGGATATAAGATTGGTCTTATGGTTCTTGATCATGGCATCGCCTGTCAGCTGTTACACTAACCAACCCCGCATTGTGACGTATGCGGGGTCGTATAAGATACGTGAATATCATAACATCGCTCGATGTGAAAGGAAATATTCGGGAATTTTCCATTTAGTATGAATCCATGGTAATAAATTAAATAGTTGAGCTTATAAATGCTAAGACGGAATCAACGCAGTAGCTGTTCCAACTCCAGCCTAACGCCGCGCTATATGAATATTATAACTCAGCTCCCAGACCCCCATCCAAGCCCTTTGATGCAAAAGAATGCGAATAAACCAAGACAGACATATATATTCGTTTCTCATTTTCTTTCGAACCCCAAGAGCTTGAATTGCCCTCTTCAGAGCACATCGATCGCCCTTTCAGCCTCTGAGAACCTCACCCTTCTCTCCTTCTCCGAGACTTGATTATCCTCAGCATTCGCAGCCACACCTTCACTCCCCTTCCGCCTTCTCAGTGCAGCCCTCTTAGCCCTCGCATCTCTTGCCTCCTTATCTTCACGGGACTTGTAGTCAGCCAACTGCTTGCGACGGCGCTCAGAACGAGCTCGGGCAATAGCAGCGGTGGGCCTGAAGCCGACGCCGTTGATTCCCTCACCATCATCATCAGGATCACTTGGGTTGTGACCAGTAATTTCTGACTCTTCCCAGTGAAGTGATGGAGGCTCCTGAGAGGGTGAGGCCACAGGAGTGACGGGAGGCGAGGGCGCTGGTGAGAATTGCTGGGGTGGAGGATCAGGCGAAGGTGGAGAGGCCCGCTGCTTATGACTTGGGCGACTAGGAAGCGTTGTACTGAGCGTAGTTGGGGTATTGGTAGAGTTGGCGCCTGTGAATATTACGTTGTTATGCTGGCTGCCAAATGCGCCTTTCATATCGAAACGTATAGCACTAGTTGGGCCCGAAACGGTATTGGAAGTGAACTGGGGTGTCTCTGGAATTTCTTTGAATCCATTTTGAGCAGATTTGACTTGTTTTCTGGGTTCGCCGTTGTCAACTTTCGATGATGCCCCAAACGTCCCAAGCAGGTCCAGCCTGCTGACCCCACCAGTTCCCTCTATTTCCAACTCCCCAAAGCTACGGGCTACCCTGGACCGTGGAGTCTGGACCCCGGTGTCGATATCCTCTCCAGAAGATGACATTAGCTTTTCTGGGAGTGTATCTAACCGTCTCGAAGTGACTCGATGCTGTGGCGAATGTGGCTTTTCATCTCGTTTCCGTTTAGGTGACGGTGCGGCGGGGTAAAGCGGCATACTGCATGAGGCTTACTTGAGCCCAACACAACAGATTTATGTGGTAGAACCTGAATATGATGATCACCTCAGCAGGATCGCAACAACCCCGAGAGCCTCGCGCGAGGTGTTGTTGAAGATGAGTAATTTGTCCGTTTAAATGAAAACGGCAGGTGACAGTTGGCGGATGGGCGGCGGCCTTTCTTCGCTTCTAGCTTGGATCTGTGCCACGAGTGTAGACTCTAAGCAGTCCGTTCACAAGTGAATGGATGGTGCTCGTATATAGACCGTATAGCTACCCATATCCAGGATGCCAACTCGGAGATGCGGCCACAGGCTGAAAAGCCGGTTTCAATTTGTGATGGTCATGAGAGTTGTGGTCGCTCTTATTACGGGGAGAAAGAGTCAGCCTTGTGGCGTAGCCTTGTTCTGGAGGCATGACCCTTGACACGTACGATAAGATAAGGCGCGGAGTTGGTCAAATCCAGGACTCTACATATGCTTCAACCAACAGGTCTGTGGTCACTTTCTCAAGGGCGTCACTCACGAGTACTATTAGAGCAAGATCACAACTTACATTGTAGCCTAGCCATACTTTGACCTTCTTGATTGGCATATACCATGCGATGCACCACTCCAACGTCTATTGATGTTTGCCAAATGGTGAGAGAGCAAACACGATACGTTGTGCAACTTGAAAATGGCACAGCTGATCGAAGTGACGGTGATCCCTCCGCCTCCTCCTCTTCCCCCGAACCCAAAGGCCAATTCTTTCAGATCAACAATATCTGTAAGGACGGATAAGTTAGAACCGGCGACGCGGTCAGTTCCCGCTCACAAACGCGCAGAGCCCCCCTTCGAACCATGCCCCTTCTTCTTCTACGGCTCCCTCATGGACCCCGAAGTGCTACAGGCTGTTCTTGAACTTTCAGAGGCGCCTATTGTTGAAAGCGGATCTGTTTGCGGGTTTTCTATGAAAATGTGGGGTATATATCCAGCACTTATACCACACGAAGGCGGGAGAGTTTCGGGGTCAATGTGGAGAGTCAACACCGAATCACATTTCCTCCGGTTGAAGGAGTATGAGACCTCCGCCTATACTTGGTGTGCGTGCGATATCGAATTGAATAGCGGGGAGGTTTTGAGCGGCTGTAGAACCTTCTGCTGGGCAGGAGATTCTGATAGTAAAGAGCTCGAGGAAGGAACCTTTGATCTTCAGCGCTACCAGAGGTATTTTAAAGCCTCTGTCGTTCGAAAATCTCCGTAGAGAGGGGTTTGCAGAATTGGCTGTGTTAGCTTCTCCACAATGTGATATTATTTTACTATTTCTTACTGAATAGCGTGCGTTCCATGGCATAGTTTCCGGAAATACATGACCCGGAGTAGCTCCGGCGTAGCGTCGTCAGCCTGATTCGGGGGTTGTGCGGGGTCGTTGTACTCAGCCTGATTTGGAGACGGAGCTATGGTGGGGGTATCGCTATTTACATACATATTTCCAGCACTTCTGACGTGCTTACCTGCATTGCGCATACAACACCAGTTCATTCCTCCCTTAAGTCCTGTAACTCTCTGATTGTTCGCTCAAACCTTGTCAACTTCATCCAGAAATATTAAGTTGTTGAGTTGTTTTTATCACAATCGTAGCCATGGCATCCCCCGCAGCCTTTGAATTCCTACCCCTCGGGGCAATTATTCAGACATTCAACGTCGGAAAGACCAACATTGTCCAGGGCTTCCCAACCGCTGAGCTTTACCAAAAGCACAATAGCCCATTTTTTGGCGAAACTATTGGCCGCGTTGCCAACAGGATCAAGGGCGCGAAGCTCGATTCTCTGAACGGGAAATCATACGCCTTGGCCGCGAACAACGGACCAAACAGCCTTCACGGCGGCGATATCGGATGGGGAAAGCGTGAGTGGGCAGGACCTACTCCCGTTGGACAAAGGGAGATCCCAGGACTGGAAGGCGGAAAGTTCACAGGTGGAGAGAGTGTCAAGTTCACACTTAAGAGCCACGACGGCGAGGAGGGCTTCCCAGGAGATTTGGAGGTTTCGGTGATCTACACAGCAGGCACACAACTGACTCCTGAGGGAAAGGAAGTTAATGTCCTGGCTATGGAGTACCAGGCCGAGCTTGTTGGCGGCGCCGATGAGACCGTCATTAACATGACAAACCACTCGTAAGAACTGATAATTTGTGTTGCAAAACAGGGACTGACATAATTCGCAGATACTTTAACCTCTCTGGAGAGCCAACCATCGCAGGAACTGACGTTGAGCTCAGCACCAACCTATACTTGCCAGTCGATGAACATGGAATCCCAACTGGCGGCCCAACAGTGTACGATGCAGCCGATCTCAGCAAGGCTACCTTGGGGGTTACCGAGCCTGATGTCGACGATTGCTTTGTCGTCGATGAACCACCGAACTCAATCCCGATAGATACGAGAGACCAAGCTCTGAGGAAACTGGTCGCAGCATACCACTCAAGGACTAAGATCCATTTGGAGGTGCTCTCAACCGAACCCGCCTTCCAGTTCTACACTGGAAAGTACATCGACGTTCCTTCGGTTGAAGGGCTTCCGGCCAGAGGCGCGAGGAGCGGTTTCTGCGTCGAGCCTAGCCGGTTCGTTAACGCTATCAATGTTGATGAGTGGAAGGGACAGGTCTTGTTGAAGAAGGGAGAAGTGTACGGAAGCCGGACGGTGTACCGTGGATGGAGCGACGAGTAGATTAGTAGCTGACGGTCTAACAAGACTTCGCCGTTTCGTGTCATACAATGTCAGAGCTGGAATTGCTGAGTTTCTGAGAACCGATCTTGTGAAACTTCAACTCAATGAAATGTGACTGTCATTGCCGTTGATGCCACAGACCAAACCAAATAGCTTTTGCTTATGACGTCTAGTTCGTTCTCCCAACACTATGATCGTGTATACATGTCCCTCCAACCCCATATAGATATTGTACACATACTATATACACTAGTCTCTCAAAGACCCTCCAATCACCAAAATTTCCAATTGCTCCTCTTCCTTGCCTCAACCGCCGCCTCCTCCTCCTCCTTCCTCCTCCTCCTCTCCTTTCGTTTCTGCTCCGCCTCAGCCTCTTTCTGGGCCTTTTTACGGTCAATAATCTCCACAGCCCTCTTCATGTTAATCTTCTCCAGCCGCCTCTTCTGGAGACAGAATTCGTATGAGCCAATCCCCACCAAACAGAAGGTCCCCGCTGCCCAATTACATGCTCTAACAATCGGCGCTGTTTCTTGTCAGTATGGCCAGTGGACTGGATTATTTCTGGCTTCAAAACGTACTGCCAAATAGCATCCTCGTTCCACCAATCGCAAATGCGCTGCCAATGCTGGTGAGCAGGCTCTCTCGTACACATGGATATGTATGTATATTTTTGAAATCCTCCACTTTAACCGTCTTCGCGGCCTCCGTCAAGCTCAAGTTCGGCGGTCTTCTGCCCGCTGAATTTTGCCCATAGCCTTCCGGAAGTCCGTTTGCCGTCGAAGTGCCGTCGAAGACCTCGTAGATCTTGGGTTTGTCGACATGATCCGGGGGAGCAGTCGCGCCCGGCGGCGGATCCGCAGGGTGTGATTGCCGTTTGGCTCCTTTGTCGTCGGACATTGTGCTGGTCGTGGGGGAATGATGAAGCTCCGAGGCACTTATGATGGTGGATTGAGGTACATATTGCTTTATTTGGCTTAGCTCGCAATACTTTATTTGTGCACGGACCCCACTCGTAGGGCGCGTAAAGTGATTTACACGACGCGTCGCGCGTGCACCATTGCTGAGAAACCCAATTTGGCTGTCGGAGGGACCACTGCAGAAGATAGCACTTAACCATTCATTTTGACAATTGTTGTCCGTCTGAGCAGTAAACTTCTCTACGGCGACAAATGGTTACTTTTGTGGTCTCGCCTTTCTTTTTTATTTCTCTACCTGCATTTTATACCCTGGCGACTACAACATAATCCCCCCCCATTTGACGGGTCTTCAACGGCTCGACAGAGCAGAACGAGAAAATGGCGGGCACTCGCCGGCCACAGAATGGCTACCGCCGCGGCGGAAAACAAGCATACCATGGCAGTCGAACGAAAACCTTCGCAGCATCAAGTCGAAATGAAGCAACTTCCGCAGACGAAAAGCGCGAAGCTACCAAGTTGGCGAACGCTATCGACGAGGTAATGGAGTTTGCACGATATGAGAGCGGAAGGAAAAAGACGGGCTGGCTTGTAAATCTCCAGGCTACGGAGATAGAAGACGACAACAACCCAGGCGGCCGGTCTGCGCTCGATTTATACTTCCTCGAGGACGACGGAGGCACCTTCAAGGCAGCTGTGGAGTTTGAGCCGTACTTCCTGGTCGCGGTGAAGAGGGGCTACGAGCCAGAAGCCGAGGAGTGGTTAAAACGGGTAGCTGGAGGAGGATGCGTGAAGAGTGTGCGACGAGTAGAGAAGGAGGACTTACAAATGCCGAATCATCTGCTTGGCTACAGGAGGACATTCCTTGAGCTTCGGTTTGTAAACCAGGAGGACCTCTTGAGGGCGAGGAGGGATGTGATACCTATCGCAGAGAAGAATAAGAAGCAGATGAATGCTATGGACACATATGCGGAGGTTGCCAGGTTAGTTAACAGAGGAGTAATGTCGGGAGGAAGCTATGCTAATGAGAAACAGCGCCAATGCAGGATTTGACCTTTTTGACGACGACTCACGAAATGACGATAAACGACTTAATACGACGATTGTGGATGCGAGCGATTTCATTGTTGACATAAGAGAATACGATGTACCATATCATGTGCGGGTCCTGATCGACTTAGATATTCGAGTTGGAAAGTGGTATGAAGTGGAGGCAAAGCATGGGCATACATCAATAAGATGCATCACAGAGAGGCTGCAGCGAGCAGACCCGGTCATCATGGCCTACGATATTGAGACGACAAAATTACCCCTGAAGTTTCCAGATGCCTCAATCGATCAGATTATGATGATATCATATATGATTGATGGACAGGGCTTCCTCATCACAAACCGAGAGATTGTTTCCGAGGATATTGACGATTTCGAATATACGCCTAAGCCGGAATACCAAGGGCCTTTTATGATCTTCAACGAGCCGGATGAGAAGGCGTTAATAGAACGCTTTTTCCTACACATTAAAGAGGCGAGGCCAACAGTAATCGCAACATACAACGGAGACTTCTTCGATTGGCCCTTCGTCGACGCCAGGGCCAGTGTCAATGGTATTGATATGTACCAGGAAATTGGCTGGAGGAAGGACAGCGAAGATCAGTACCAATGCAACTACAGTGTGCACATGGATTGTTTCCACTGGGTCAACCGCGACAGTTACTTGCCACAGGGAAGTCGAGGTTTGAAAGCCGTCACAGTTGCAAAGCTTGGGTACGATCCAGATGAGCTCGATCCCGAACTGATGCTCCAGTATGCGAGCGAAAGGCCGCAAACGTTGTCAGAATATTCCGTTTCCGATGCTGTGGCGACATACTACCTGTACATGAAATACGTGCACCCCTTCATCTTCTCACTCTGTACTATTATTCCTTTAGGACCAGACGCGGTCCTCAGGAAGGGAACTGGCACTCTATGTGAAATGCTTCTTATGGTTGAAGCATATCAAAAGGAGATCGTCCTTCCAAACAAGCACGTAACTCCGAAAGAGTCTTTCTGGGATGGCCATCTTCTCGAGTCCGAGACTTACGTTGGAGGCCACGTCGAGAGTATAGAGGCAGGTGTTTTCAGGGCAGATATTCCGGTCAATTTCGCTGTTGATACAACGGCCATCGACGAGCTCCTGGAGGACCTCGATGCGGCTCTTAAATTCAGTATCACTGTCGAGGAGAAGAAGAACCTAGACGATATTACCAACTACGACGAAGTCAAGCAACAAATCACTGACCGTTTGATAAGCCTGAAGGCGACAGCGAACCGAAGCGAATGTCCCCTTATTTACCATTTGGATGTCGCCGCTATGTATCCCAATATCATGACGACCAATCGCCTACAGCCCGATTCTATGATCAGCGAGTCGGACTGCGCAGCATGCGACTTCAACCGTCCAGGTAAGACCTGTGATAGGAGAATGCCATGGGCATGGCGTGGAGAATATCTGCCCGCCAAACGCAATGAGTATAATATGATCCGGCACTCGCTCGAAAACGAGAAATTCCCTGGGAAATGGCCAAACAGCCCCGCGCGGACGTTTGAAGAATTACCTGCCGATGAGCAATCTGCCTTGGTCAGGAAGCGGTTGCAGATATACAGTCAAAAGATCTATCACAAAATCCACGATTCGACGACAATTGAGAGAGAAGCGATTATCTGTCAGCGTGAGAATCCATTTTATATTAATACTGTTAGAGATTTCAGAGATCGTCGGTACGAATATAAGGGTCAGCACAAAGTTTGGAAGGGGAAAACGGATTCATTGAAATCCTCAGGAGCATCACAAGCGGACATTGACAATGGCAACAAGATGATTATTCTGTTCGACTCGCTGCAATTAGCCCACAAGGTCATTCTCAACTCTTTCTACGGATATGTCATGAGGAAAGGTTCTCGCTGGTACTCTATGGAAATGGCTGGTGTTACTTGTCTGACTGGTGCCCACATCATTCAGATGGCGCGTCAGCTGGTTGAGAGGATTGGCCGACCCCTGGAACTCGACACGGATGGTATCTGGTGCATGCTTCCCGCCACATTCCCGGAGAACTACGCATTTACCATGAAGAATGGGAAGAAGTTTACTATTTCTTACCCCTGTGTCATGTTGAACCATCTTGTTCATGACAAGTTTACCAACCACCAATACCAGACGCTGAAGGATCCCGCGACCTTCAGATACGAGACACACAGTGACAACACCATCTTTTTCGAAGTCGATGGTCCATATAAGGCGATGGTGTTGCCGACATCCAAAGAGGAAGACAAGAACTTGAAGAAGCGATATGCTGTTTTTAATGACGATGGAAGTCTTGCGGAGCTAAAGGGATTCGAAGTCAAGCGAAGAGGAGAGCTGAAACTGATCAAGATCTTCCAGCAGCAAATCTTCAAGTTCTTCTTGGAGGGCACAACACTCGCCGAGACTTATGCCGCAGTAGCCAAGGTCGCCAATAGGTGGCTGGATGTGCTGCACTCAAAGGGTGAAACACTTGCAGACGAGGAGCTCATCGATCTTATTTGCGAAAACAGGAGTATGTCAAAGACGCTCGCAGAATACGGTACGCAAAAGTCGACGTCTATCACAACAGCAAAGCGTCTGGCGGACTTCCTTGGAGAGCAGATGATCAAGGATAAGGGGTTGAACTGCAAGTATATTATTTGTGCAAGGCCCAAGTCTGCTCCAGTTACTGAGCGCGCTATTCCCGTTGCTATTTTCTCAGCAGAAGCGTCAGTCAAGCGCTACTACCTAAGGAAGTGGCTGAAGGAAGACCCGGAGAACATGGACCCCAGAGCACTGTTGGACTGGAACTACTATCTTGATCGTCTGGGGTCTGTTATCCAGAAACTCATTACTATTCCTGCCGCCCTTCAGAAAGTACGCAATCCTGTCCCAAGAGTGGCTCATCCGGAATGGCTTCAACGCCGTATCAACACCAAGGACGACAAGATGAAGCAGAAGAAGATGACCGATCTGTTTGCCAAGCAACCGCTGGAAGATATTACAAACTTGAAAGACCAGACTCTTGGGGACTTGGAAGACTTCGGAACCCAAATATTGAAGCCAAAAACCATAGCTAGCCTGGTACTGTCGTCTCAGCCAAAGCCACAAAAACGAAAGTCGCCCGAACCTGCAGTTCCGGTATCAGTCGACCCTTTCGCTGCCTTGCCTAAGACTATGCCTGATCCGACGCAAGACTATATTGGCTTCTTAAAGTACCAAAAGCAGAAGTGGAAGATCCAAAAGCAAGCTCGGATCCGCCGTCGACATCTCTTTGGCGAGACTCGAGCCGCTGCCTCTAGTGATATTGGAGCTACCTTCCGAGTCCAAGCTGAGCTTGTTTACAGAAGCACCTGGCAGGTACTGCAGCTTAGTGGCACTGAAAGCCCGGGCACAGTATTGGCACACATGTTGATTGATAACAAGGTCCACACCATCAAAGTAAAGGTACCACGGAGCCTGTTCCTCAATATGAAAGGGAAGGATCTGCCAGACGTGGATATCGAGGGATGTTCGGCGCAGAAGGTGTCTCACACGCTCCCGAATGGGCATCCTTCGGTGCATCTATTCAAGCTCACAATGTCGGAGGATGTGTACGTGAATGAAGCCCGGAAGCTCTCGCTACTCTTCAACCACCCAAGTGTCGAAGGTGTTTATGAGAAACAAGTACCGCTGGATGTCCGCGCTTTACTGCAACTCGGCACTCTGTGCACGTTCGACGACACTCAATCTGGTGTCCTTGGTAAGGGTCTTGAGCATGGGTTTGACTTGTCCTCACTGAAGCAATCCGTGGCGAAGAACCCCTATCTCACAGACTCTCCCATGGCATACCTTTACCTATACCATATCGTGGCAGGAGAACGTCAAATATTCGCCATATTTTCTAGTGTGAGGGATCAAGCACACATCGTCATCCTTCAGAACTCCAGAGAGAGCCAAGAGCTTCCCAACATCGCCAAAATATACACAGACGCCCTAGCCAAGCGGTTTTCCGAGGCAGAAGGCAAGCCGTGGCAGGAATGCTTTGATTATCAAGACAAGATACAGTTCACCACCAAAGTTGTATCCACAAAGCGCAAGGCACTCCTTGAAGTGGGCGATTTGGTGAAGAAGATCAAGAGCGATGAAACGAAACCGCTCATGCTCGTGATTCAATCTCCACAGAAACGTATGCTTCTGCACGACATGCCAGTACTTGCCGACTTCCCAGTCTTGACACTTCAGCACGACAAGAAGGATGTCTCATTCCCACCTCTTGGATGGCAAGCATTCATTGCAAAGCGCATTATCAACAACTACCTCAACCTCGGCTCGTGGATCTCTGAACTCACGAACCTGGCGAGATATGGCGATGTGCCCCTTTGTAATCTTGAGCGTGACGATCCAAGATTCTTGATCGATATCGCTTATGCGAGGAGGCTAGAGAAGAATAATGTTGTGCTTTGGTGGTCAAGTGGTCCAAGACCTGATCATGCGGGTTATGAGAAGGACGATGTACTTGGGCCGCTGGAGACGGTTCAAATGCCCACTGTCAACAACCCAGGGACATACTCTTCTGTTTGTATCGAGATTGATGTCCGAAACCTGGCGATCAATACTATATTGACCTCATCTCTCATCAACGACTTGGAGGGGTCTACGGATTCAGTAACCTTCAATCCTGCTGCTCCTCAAGATGACGCACCCACCGACGGAGCAAATGCCTTGTATTCCGACAATGCGTTCGCTGGAGCAGGTGTGACGGTGCTGCGAGAGATGGTGAAGGCCTGGTGGACAGAGGCATGCAAGGGCAGCCCCATGGCTGATATGATGGTCCTCCATCTTCTGCGCTGGGTCGAGAGCCCCAACTCTTTCATGTACGACCGCTCTCTACACTACTATGTGCAGATGATGTCGCGCAAGGCCTTCCAGCAGCTCATGGCCGACTTCCGCCGCGTCGGCTCCCACGTTGTGTTTGCTGATGCTAATCGCCTACTGTTGCAAACTACGAAAGCTGAGGTGGGGAACGCCTACGCATACAGTCAGTACATCCTCAAATCGATTAAATCGAAGCCCCTCTTCCACTTTCTGGAATTGGAGATCAAGGAATACTGGGACTACTTGGTTTGGTACGACGAGTTTAACTACGGTGGAAAAGGGTGCCAGGAGGTAGTCGAAGCTGAAAACCAGACCTTGGAGTGCATCATGCACTGGCAGCTCGCAAAGTTCTTGCCTGAGCCTATGCAACCTATTTTCAACGACTGGGTTATTCAGTTCATCGATCTGATGCATGGACTGAAGAGGCCACAGTTCGAAGACCCCAACGCTACACCCCGGCCTACTCTCCTCCCCGTCCGAGCGCTCGGTGAAGACAAGGCAGACAAAGCTGTACTGGGCAAAACCTTCGAGAGGCCCCTGAAGCGACAAATTGCGCAGCTCATCCGCCGGCAGAAGGACGAGATGCTCCACCCGGAGCTTGTCATGGACTACCGCTTCCCGTCGCTCCCGGGCTCCCATCTCACCTTTACCAACCCGGCATTGCAGCTTGTCAAGTCTTTAATGCAGGTGCTCTCACTCGACAAGAACATCATGTTAGAAGCGCGCCTCCTACGCAAGGAGCTCCTCATGCTATTCGAGGTGCGCGAGTTCAGCTCCGAGGCGACATTCGTAAACCCCTCGTCGTCGCTGCGCTTCCAGCAAGTTATCTGCGATACCTGCACGATGGCGCGCGATCTCGATTTCTGCCGGGACGCAGACCTAGTGCCCGATGAAGGTGCCGCGGGCGAGTCCCGGCCCTGGAAGTGCGGGTACTGCGGGACGGAGTATGAGCGGATTGTGCTTGAGCAGCGGATGATTGCGGATGTGGAGGCGCTGGTGACTCAGTGGGCGACACAAGACCTAAAGTGTGCCAAGTGTAGCGGGGTGAGGATTAATGATTTTATGGAGCACTGCTCGTGCAGTGGTGAATGGGTGGGAGAGATGAAGCGCGCGGATGTAGAGAAGAAGCTGGCTATATATGAGAAGGTGGGCAAGTTTTACGAGCTGAAGATGCTGAAAACTGTGTTGGAGGATGTGCTTGGGGGGGTATAGAGGGGTGTGGAAAGGTGGGAAAGGGGGGATTGGCATTCCGGATAATGGGATTAAAGGCGTTTTGGGGGAGGGATATGATATGACTGGAGCTGGAGCTTTGCATGGGCATTACATGAGCGGTTTGGTGCGGGGCTTGGATATAGACAATGAATTGACAAATCTCAACAACATGCTTACTACGATTTTAACAGGAACGAATAGAAACTCCTGAACAGAAACTCTGATGTCTCTGTATGTGATTGGTAGCATTTGTATGTTTTGCGGATTTTTATATTATTTACGGCTATCGTCGCCCACTTGTATGAAGCCATGCAATTATGTAACCCCCCACTCACCCCACCAACGTCCCAACACCCCGCTCCGATCCGCGCTCATAGCTATCTGTTATACGTATATATGCGTCACCCCTCTATTTCTTCCTCCCTTCCCCTCTTCCTTCTTCTCATCAATCAAAAATTCGATTCTCCGTCAACTACAACCTACATACACCAAACAAACGCATATTTCGACGGTATGGCATTGGATATGGCTGAGCCTCATGCATTGGAGATGTCGTCGGATCAAGGTAACGTACAGTAAAAGCATGACGGGTGTCCAGGTCCTCAATTGTTTCTTCCATCTCAGCTCAGCTCAGCTATGGAGGTTGTGGTCTCACGACCCTCCCTTCGCTGCGAGTTATAGCTGGAAGAGGCAATTGAAGACCTGGTTCTGAGAATATACCGTATGAACTTGATCTAGACAATTCTAGCGCATAAGGACATGCTTCCCCCTCCCCTGTGGTCACAAACTCATGAAGTGTAGCAAACGATCTCTCAAGATGTCTACCGATAAGATTACCTTCTTGATGAACTGGTAATTGGAGACAGGTCTTGGTTGATTGGGGGATATAGGCTGATTTTAGATTAGGCACGCGACGCCATACCATGCTCCGGTCTACTTGGCCCAGAAGAAAGGATACTTCGCCGACGAGGGTATCAAGGTTGCTCTGTTGGAGCCGAATGACCCATCCGGTAGGAAGAACTTTCGGTAGCCATGGAGCATAAAACTAATCCCCGATAGATGTCACCGAGATCATCGGAAGTGGAAAAGTTGATATGGGATTCAAGGCCATGATCCACACTCTTGCTGTAAGTCTACGTCGAATTGTCCAACCCTTCACCACCTGACACATCTCCAGGCCAAAGCTCGTGACTTCCCCGTCACCTCCATCGGCTCCCTCCTCGACGAGCCCTTCACCGGAGTCGTCTATCTCAAGGACAGCGGCATCACCACCGACTTCACCTCTCTCAAGGGCAAGCGCATCGGATACGTCGGCGAGTTCGGCAAGATCCAAATCGACGAGCTCACCCGCCACTACGGCATGACGCCCGACGAGTACACCGCCGTTCGCTGTGGCATGAACGTCTCCAAGGCCATCATCGAGGGCACCATCGACGCCGGTATCGGACTTGAGAACGTCCAGATGGTCGAGCTCGAGGAGTGGCTTGCCAGCCAGGGCCGTGCCCGCGACGATGTCCAGATGCTTCGCATTGATGAGCTCGCCGAGCTGGGCTGCTGCTGCTTCTGCTCCATCTTGTACATCGCCAACGATGCCTTCATCGCTGCGAACAAGGACAAGGTCGCTGCGTTTATGCGTGCCGTCAAGCGCGCTACTGACGATGTTATTTCCAGCCCCGCTGAGGCGTACAAGGAGTACATCGACGTTAAGCCGCAGATGGCTGACCCGGTTAACCGCAAGATCTACGAGCGCTCGTACGCGTACTTCTCGCAGGACCTCAAGAATGTGGAGCGTGACTGGAAGAAGGTGACTGCGTACGGGAAGAGACTGGGTGTTTTGCAGGATGACTTTGTGCCGAACTACACCAACGAGTTTCTTACCTGGAACTTGGAGGGCGACTCAGCTGACCCAACTGGTGACCAGAAGCGCATGGTCGACTTGCAGAAGGAGGTCGCTTGCTGTGGTGGGTTCCGCAGACTGAATGTTCAGGTTAAGGCTTGATTGCATTTGGGATCCATCCTACTTTCGTCTTGGCTGGGAAGCCGGATGAACCACTCATTTCGATTATGAGTTTATAAACCCTATATAACGCTCTAGTAGGAGTAGATCTTATGAATGATTGTCTACTAGTGCAATATATGGTGCAGCCCACACTTGACACTAACCCTGCGGCCAAAAGACAGCAAATAGAGCCACTGTAAATCATAATTCAAACCATCGTCCCCAACGTAATTAGCTAGGCCCTTATATCAAGGTTTCCATGAGCTTAATGCCTTCTCCTGAATCTCCCAAATTGGCCTAGCCAACTCTACGAACTTGCTACCGAATTGGTCCAGCACAAGTCGGACATGGTCCTCCTTAACTGTACTATCTCGACTTCCAGTTCCACTTTCGCCACCGAATGTTGCATCCCACCAGGCCTGTTTCCACTCCTTAACCGCTAGCTCTGCAGCATCTGAATGGGGCTGGACACCACTTGCGACAAGGTAAAACGATGACCTCTTCGCATGCTTCCTCGCGGGTTTAAATACCTGGACCGAAGAGAAGCTGCTGAAGCGATATATGGTCTCTAAGGTGTCCCATGCCTCTATCCTATGTAACAAGACAACGATTGTTCCACCAGATCGAATGCGCTGGAGTGCCAAAATCAACTGCGAAACGGTCAAGCGACGTGCTTCGTGATCCTCTCGATATTTAGGGCGCTCATGCGTCCGAAGTACTTGGCCGTCACAAAATATCAATTGGAACGTCTGACCCCAGAATGGCCTCTCGTCGTGGAAGCTGGTGCGATCAGGGTGCGTGAGGGGTATCATCTCCACGCCATACTCCTTTGCCAACATCGTAACGTCGAGGAAGAGCATGGTCGAGCTAGAGCGCAGTAGGAGCACCTTGTGACCGCCCTGCTGTAATGGAAGACTAATCCCAAAGGCAGTTGCGTTGGGATTGTACTTTAATGCACTAGCTGTATAGCCACCCGGCGCCATACAGATATCCAAAATATCCATATTTCCTTCAGGGTTGGGCTGTAGACTAAGGCAACGAGTGTAGCTCTGCATCTCGTCTCCAATTTCTTGCATCATATTATATAACCTATAAGCCTCTTTATTATTTGCACCATCGGCCGTGCGGCGTTGTCGTGCAAAAAAATCGTCTCCGCGTTCGTTCTCCCACCCCTGTTTTATTATTCAGTCTTACTTGCCTAGCAACAATTAATTAGAGGCTTACCTTTTGCCTTGCTGCAGCAAGTCTTCTAAAGGCAGGTTCATTTTGTATAAAGAACTCCAGTAGAATAGAGTTAGGACGTAGTCCTAATGTTTTAGCCTCGCCCAAATCAACTACAGACTGCGCTTGGGTAGACATAGTTGCCTGCGGTTGAACTCCTATGAGTATTTTAGTTAAGTTAACAACAGCGTGGCGGGAGTTGCTACTTAAGGAGATATATGTCAAGGCTGTGAGGGCTGTGCAAAGGGTGCCTTCTTTATAAGTTCTACGGACTCACAACTCAGCTCTAGGGGAGGAGAGCTGATTGGCTAAATGCGTCGTAGACTGACATTTAATCGATGCTCGTCGGTAGTAATAAGGCTGGGAGCAAGACCTATAGGAGCGAACCTTCAACCGGGTTGCCGTTCTCAAACATCAGCCACAGAATATTGATCCTAACTAAGCATCGCGCATGCCAGCCTTGTAATTCTCAGCCTATGGTAAAATAACACGTCGAAAGAGGAAAATGTGCTTGAAGTAGGAGGCTATAGTGTGCATGGTGGACGGGGGTAGGACTCGGCCGACCGACTATCATGGCCACTTCACTTCGGGCCATCCCTTGGGCAAGTATCGGCTTGTAGTCAACGAGGCTACCGAACATAGTCAAGGCTAGCCATCAGGTTGATAAAATACCTCGCCGTTTAACCTTTTCTTATTTGTGAATTTATTGGTAGCATGAATAGAAATGCACGATCAGAGAGTCAAGGAAGCTCACGATATAAACGTTAGAATGATGGTCGGTAAACATCAACTAGAATGGCACAACATATCATCCGAATGGTAATCTTATTTTAACACTTAGAAATAAGAGCTTAAATATGAGCTCATCTATTAGGTTTAGTAGACTTAAAGAGGCGTACGCTACCCTCTGTCATTAACTATTAGGTACCGTAAAGTATATGGTCACAAGCGACCTTTTCTGTGAGTTAAGACAGTGTAATTATTTATATGTAACTTTGCATTATATATAGAGAGAGAGAAATACAACAAATATACCCATCCATACCCTTTCCGTGGTGAGTTGCCATAAATTCGGGGGCCCCGCTACCCCGCCATCAAGCGCGGGGTCGTCCAGGGTGAATGTCAACCCACCACCACCTCAAATACCCCATCACCCCCACCACAAAAACCACATACAATCACCAACGATTCACCCCATCTCCAACATCAATCTCCATCCCCCAATCGCCCAACAATGGCGCCCTCACTTCCAGCCCTCTTCTCCCTCGAAGGCCGCACCGCAGTCGTCACAGGCGGCACCCGCGGCATCGGCGCACACATGGCCATCTCCCTCGCCGAAGCCGGCGCGGACATCGTTCTCATCCAGGTAACCCCCCCCTCCCTCCCAATCCCATTCCTATTCCCATTCCCAATCGGCCTTCCCAATCCCCAATCCCCCCTACCCACCCCCCAAGAAAGGCCCCCCCCGACTAACCCCCCCCAGCGCGATGAATCCAACACAACCACCAAAACCGCCATCGAAGCCCTCGGCCGCACCGCCACAATCCTAACCTGCGACCTCTCCTCCGCCCCCTCAGTCGCCTCCCTAACCCCCACCATCCTCGCGTCCCACGACCCCTCCATCCTGCTCAACTGCGCCGGCATCCAGCGCCGGCACCCCTCCGCCTCCTTCCCAGACTCAGACTGGGATTTAGTCCTCCAAACCAACCTCTCTACCGTCTTCACCTTATGCCGCGACATCGGCGCGCATATGCTTACCCGCCCGGGGCCGCACAGGGGGAACATCATCAATATCGCGTCATTACTTAGTTTTCAGGGCGGACTGACGGTCCCGGCGTACGCGGCTGCTAAGGGGGGCGTGGCGCAGTTGACGAAGGCGCTGAGTAATGAGTGGGCTGGGAAGGGGGTGAATGTCAATGCGATTGCGCCGGGGTATATCGCGACTGAGATGAATGATGCGCTGATTGCGGATGAGGCGAGGGCGGCGAGTATATTGGCGAGGATACCGGCGGGGAGGTGGGGGAGGCCGGAGGATTTTGGGGGGGTGGTGGTTTGGCTTGCGGGGGGGGGCAGTGCGTATGTTACGGGGGAGATTGTTACTGTTGATGGGGGGTGGATGGGGAGGTAAGCCTGTTTGGCTTCAGCGGGGTAGTTACACGAGGGTATTGTGGTTTAGGATATGTTTTGTTTAGATTCCTTGTGCTTTAGATTACTAGAACATTTACAACTTCATTTTCTTACACCCCGGCAATAACTCCTCTACAACTTCCCCTTAACCTTCCCCTCCGCCTCCCTAACCTTCCCCTTCGCCTCCCCAGTCAACTCACTAGCCTTCCCCTTCGCCTCCCCAATCGCCTCATTAACCTTCCCCATCACCTCGCCCTCCTCATTATACAGCTCCTCCTCGAACTCCTTCTTCGCCTTGTGTCCCTTTAGTCCTGTCGCCTTCTTGGTTTTTTCCGCTACGGTTTCTGGGGGTGGGGGTTAGCATCTGTATATCTGGCATCCCTCCGTCCAATTGACTTGTCCATACACCCTAGCTGTGTAGAGTGAGGGAGGGGAGGGGTAATGGACTTACCTCCGACTTTAATCCCCCCAACAAGCTTATCGCTAACCTTCCTATCCACAGTCTTCAACGCATCCTTCGCCGCAGCAACCGGCCCCTTCTGTCTCAGCGCCGAGACGGTGAACGCCCTCGTCGCAATGGGCGTGCGCACGATCTGGCGAAGCGGCTGGGCGGAGCGTGCGAGGAACGACATTTTTGCTTTGGTTTGTGTAGGTGGAGGTAGGTGTTGTGTGTGTGTGGCAGCTCTGAGAGTCTTGAAGCTGCTGTAGAGTGAGAAGTTGATTGATGGGTTTTGATGGCTTTTTGAATTTGTAAGAAGTAGTGGCGTCAGAGAGAGAGTTAGGTCTTATATACGACACCAGCTACAGAAGAGAAACAGGGAGTCCCGGTGTGGGGGGGTAGGGGGAGCTTGGAAAACTACATGATGTCATAGATTTGATAAACTCGGGGATGATCGATGCTCCAATCGGTTTTGTTTAAATCCCTTGTGGGGACCAATTGAACTGGATACGGATGACAGTATAATTGTTATTACCGGTTAGGAATTATTTAATTGAATTGTGGAATATTCTACAATCCTCTCTTTGTCGGTGGAGTTGGTTGATGACTTTTTGTAAGATGTGTGCCATACCCAAGCTCGGTCGGTGGTGAAATCGCGGCTGCGTCATGGCTAAATCGGGTTCCCGCTTTTAGCGCCAACGCCCCCATCCCATCCCATTGCAGTAATAGGACCCTAAAACTACTTAGCCCTATCCATCCACCTCACCTCAGCTCACCTCTCACATATACTGCCCATCACAAACTTCACATGAAAACATATCAACATGTAGTAGTTCGTAAGCATACCATGAATTCCTCCTCCCCCAAAAGTAAGGTAAGGTAGATCATACTCATACAACCCAACCCCATCCATCGCCCAGCGCTTTCCTTCCATAGAAACGTACATACAGCCGTGATCAAAACTGCCAACGCCTTCCCTTCTTCAATCCCCCTTTAAATGCCCCATACAAACGTAAACACCACCCGCTTCCCACTCCAAGAAAAAACAACAACACCATCTACTCCACGCCTTAAAACAGCACCGAGATATAGCACACTCTACTCCCCCCCACCCCCCGCACCCGCCTCAGCAAGCATCCTAACCCTCCCCCTCTCAACCTCAGCCCTCAACTCCTCATTCCTCCTCTCCCCCTCCTCCAACCTCTTCCTCGCCCCACTCCGATCCAATAGCCTCGCCTCTCTCTCAGCTTTAAGTCTTCTCTCCAGCTCTTTGAGGCGGAAGACCCACCATTCTGAATCTTCGCCCCCCTCTCTGGCGCCCGCTCTGGAGCTGGAGACCCCTCTAGTAGAGCCGGCTGAACTACCCGCGCGCTCGGGAACGTCAGCCGCTGCTGCTGCGGAGTTAGCGACACTCGCAGCGTTGGAAGCAGCAACAGCCTGATGCCTCGTCAACGCCTTCGTCCTCGGCCCAGTCGGTATACTCGGCGCCGGACTCCCCGGCTCAATAACCTCATAAACCCCCTTCCTGGGCGTCGCCGCTCTCAGCGCCTGAATATCCACTCTCAGAAGACGATTCATATCCTGCAGCCTCACGATCTCGGCCCGTTGATCGGTAGATGAATTCATGCTCGCTGATCTGACGAGGCCCTCTAGACGATCTAGTTTCTTCGTCCGCGCTTCGAGGGTATTTTCTAGGGAGGAGAAATCGCGCGCTAGATCGCGCTCGATTGTGCGGACTCTTGTCTTGAAGCCCGCGATGAGTGCTTCGATTTTCTTAGTCGAAGCGAGGAGGTTTTTCGCAAAGCCGGGGAGCATAGTCGATACAGCTTCCAGCGACGGCAGCGCGCGGCCATTGATCAGACTATTCCCATGCGCCCAATCCGAGCCACAAATCATGGACAGACGATTCCACAACGTCAACAACAGATTATTCCTCTCATTAAGCTGATCCTTGAACGAATTCTCCAACTGGCTCAATTTCTTCCTATCCGCTTGCAACGCCGCCTCGAGCTGCGCCACGCGCGTCTCCTGCTGCCCGACGGTGCGCGTAGTGTGGTTATGCGTCTTCAAAAACGTCTCGTGCTGGTGTTTGGAGTTACGGTGCGATTGTCGCTCTTTATCTAGCATTTCGGCCAGCTTGCCGTATTCGAGGCCGTGGGATTCGAGGAGGGTGTCGCGCTCGCGGATTATACGATCTTTCTCGAGTATCGACGTCTTGGTGGTATCAAGCTCGCGAGTCGTGTTATCAAGCTGTTTCTGTAGATCGCCGATGCCCTTGAGGAAGGTAGAGCGCGTGCCATTCAGATCCCCCAGCGTCTCGCGCAGGTTATTCTCCAGCTCCAACAACCTCTCCTTCCACTCCGTCGCCTCCACCTCGCGACTCGATAAGTTCTTCCGCAGCCGTCTCGCGTCATCCTTCGCATTCGACGCCTCGCGATTAAGTTCATTAATATACTTCTGCACCTCCTGCTTCTCCTTCCCCGCCACCACCTCCCTCTGATGCCTCTCACTCGCCAGCCGTTGCTCCAGCTCCCTAACCCTCTCCCTCTCATCCCTCGCCGCGCCCTCCGCATTCTTCAGCGCCGATTCCAGGTCCCCGATCTTAATCTTATCCCCATCCTGTTCCTCGCGCAGGAACGCGATTTCCCCCTGGCTCGACTCCTGCTGCACGGTTAGGCGGTTGATCTTGTTATTCGCCTCGTTGAGCGCCTTCTCCATCCCATTCAGCTCGCGATTCGCATCCTCCAGCTCCCGTTCCAGCTCCTGGATGCGCCGCGTCTTGAGATCATGATCATCCTCTAGCCGCACAAGCGCCTCGCTCATCCCGCGCATCTCAGCTTGCAGCGCATTGAAGTTCTCCGCCTGGTTCGCAAGCTCGACCTGCAGCCCCTCCATCTCCACAGCCCGCTCCTCGGCGTCGGCTTCGAGCGCATCGATCTCCTCCTGTGCCTCCTTCCTCAAATTCTCAAACTCAATCTCCACCTCCTCCTGCCCCTTGAGCGCCTCATCGCGATCAGCCTGCATAGTCTGCAGATCCGCCTCAGCAACCTGCAACTCGTGCTGCAGCTCCTGCGCCAGCGCATCAGCCTCGCGCTTCGACGCAATCGCCGTCTCAAAGTCCTCCATGCAGCTGTCAAGCTCCTTGTTCACCTCCTGGTTGTCGAGTTGCAGACCGTTCAGTTTATCCCGAAGCTCCGCGTTCTTGTTCTCCAGGTCCTCGCGCTCCGCATCGGGCATGATGGCAGTGACGCTCGTCAGCTCGCTGCCCCTAGACTGCGGCCGCTCGCGCGTGCGCGACGCTGAGCGGTCGAGGATGCTGTCGCCGGCGATGGAGCCGCCTCTGCGGTGGCCGAGCTTGAGGTCTTCAATCTCCTGGTATAGACGCTCCTTCTCGCGGTTCCGCGACGTCAGCATGGACGTCTGTGCGCCGACTTCCCTGCGGAGCTCGGCGTTCTCGTGGCGCAGAAGGTCGCTCTCGCGACGAAGGTCATCGACGAGTGTGCTAGCAGCGCTGAACGCGCCACCACGGTCATCGACTCGCTCCGACATCCCGGATCTTGGTCGCGTCGGAGACCCCTGTCGCTTCTTGGTGATATGGTAGATATTCGTAGTATGATTCAACCCCGCCCCTCCACCAGAAACCACACTCTCGCTCCTGAGTCTAAAAATCTCATCTCGGAGCTTGCGGTTATCCTCATCCGCCTCCTCGCGCCTTGCAGTCTCCTGCTCGAGAAGATCCTTCCACACATCCATCTCCTCCCTCGCATCCATATCCTCTCCCCGCTTCTCGCCCATCGACCGCACCGTCTCAGCGAGCTTGCGCTTCTCAGACTCGCGGGAGAGGCTCTCAGTGCGCATCTTCTCGATTTCGACTTCATATTCCTCCATGCGTTCGCGGAGGTAAACGAGTTCCTCTTCGCGCTCCTGCGCGCCTTCTTGGTCGAACCACTGCGGTTGGCCTTCGGATGAGGCGCCGGAGCGGGCGGTTCCTGGTCGGGGGGAGCCGTCTTTGCTCTTCTCGAGCTCTTTGACTTTGCGCCGGAGTGCCTTGTTATCTCTCTGCATGTTCGCGAGGACTGTTTTCATCTCGACGTTCTCGGAAATCATCTCCTTAACGCCCTCTTCAGATAACTTGTCCAGCCTATCACTGAGGAACATGACTTTCAGCTTCAAATCAAAGTTCTCCTTCGACAGCCGCTCAATAGTACTACTCTGCTCCTTGAGCGTCATGTTCTTTCCATGACGTTCCGTGCTAGGCCCTGGAAGCCTACCGGGTGAGACACCAGATTTATTCCTGTATTCTTTGGCGACGGATTCCGGAACATGCACGTTACGAACATGTCTCGCGATGACCGTGTCTGTAGGAGCAGCTAGCGAGTGGCTCGTCGCGCGCGGTGTCGCTGGCGCATTTGCGTAGTCGTCGGCGGTCTGGCTACTATCCGCCCCCCGCGACCGGTTTCTCTCCTCTTCCTCCAAGGTCCCGAGAACGGGCTTTAATTCGGCGGAATCATCGATTCCAGATGCCATGCTGCCTAGACTGATACTCCGCGATAGCATGTAGCTGCTGTGTCGAGACGCGCCATACGCTGGCACAGCACCACCAGAAAGCATAGCGTAGTCTGTCCCATAGGTCATATCGCTATTCTCCTCTGCATCAGTATTCGCAACAGACGACGATATAGACGATCTCTGGCTCGCATTCCGACTCCTCAGGAACTTCGGCCGTCTCCCAGACCTACGCCTATTAACCAGCGCCGCCCCAGGGGTACTCCCCGCATCCGCAGCATTAAGACTCTGATTCGACGTCTGATGCCGTATCGTAGACCGCTCATCCGACGAGTCCCCCCTAGTCCCCTGCGACGACTCCGGCTCGAATATCCTCGGCGTGCCCTGGCGACTTAGTCCCTCCCCATTTCCGTTATCACTCTGCGGCGGGCTAGGAGCATCTGACGTAACATGTCCCTCAATATCATATCCCATACTCACCATCGAAATCGCTCTCGACACCGTCCTCGCCGCCGCCGCAGCAGTCGGCGACGACATAGTCTCCAGCGAGGACGTCGTATTCCCATTATCCCCCAGCTCATCCCCCAACATCGACCCCTGAACCTGCGGCGTCTCCCTCTCCGACATTGGCGTAAACGACTCCTGCCTCTCCTCCTCCCTCGCCGCACCCTTCGTCGGCGTCCTGATCCCTGGTATTCGGTGCGCAAGTTCAACTGGCTCGCGCGCACCGTCGAATAAATACGTGTCGTCGGCGCCTGGGTTGGCGGATTGGCCTACGGGGCTAGGCGCGGGGAGGAAGCTGCTCTCGACGTCGTTTAGGTGCCGGCGCATCTCGCTCTCGTCCATGGTGTCGGGGTGGCCGTCGCTGTGCTCCTCGCGGCTTAGGTCCTCGGACATCATGCTGCTCTCCCCCGGCGGCAGGGCGGGCAGGTTGCCCAGCGAAGGGAAGCGTTTTGCGGTTTTATTGTTGTTGGTGGTGGTGGTGGTGTTATCGTCAAAGGCCTGTTCGTTTATACTCGAATCGGCGAAGATAGTCGGCTTAGTAGGCGCCACGTTCTCGTCGTCGTCGCCGTTATCCATAGTGAATCCCTCTACGTTCTTCTTGCGCGAGCCCTTGCGCGAGAGGGTGATGCGCGCTTCGGCGGGCGGGGGCGATGAGTCTTCGGTCGCGGTCATGGTGTAGCGGGCATTACGCGTCGTAGTGTGAGGACTCGGAGGAGGTTCGCGGCATGAGAGAGACTAGGTGCGTGGGTGTGTGTTGTGTGGTGGTGAGTTTTATGTGGTGATCTGTGCGCTCAGACACACGCTGCTGTTTGACCCTGCGTCGTGCAGGAGCGGGATGTGGATGTACGCTGCGGGTGTGTACGTGGTGGGGAGGTTGTGGATTGTTGTTGAATAGGTGCAGGATCGGTGAGACAGTGTTTGGAGGTTATTATCGTTATGGCGCGGGTTCGTAGGGGAAAATGAAGCTTTGAAGCAATTCGAATGTTGAGCCTCTGACAGGCTATCAAGGGTGGAAACGCGGGTTGTTTCCAGGTCAACGTACTTTTTGAGAGCTACGGGACCGTTGTTGTGGTGCATGGCGACTGGGATCACGGGACTGTCGATCATTTGGCGTTTCATAGTGGCAACCTAAGGCATCAACAATGGGCGAGGCAGGATCAGATATTGTTGCCGTATATACGAGGCAGGAGTGGGCGTGTTTATGGTTCAGGCTGTTGTTGATGCTTTGGGCTTAGACTGTTGATCGAATTGGTCTAATTATTGTTGCCGTATATACGAGGCAGAAGAATGGGGTGCTGATGCTTTAGGCTGTTATAGATGCTTTAGGCTTAGACTGCAACTAAATTGATCCGAACATTATTGCCGTAAATACAAGGCCAAAACAATAACCAAATGATAATCGCTGTCAACACGTGATCGACATAATGATCACCTAAAATACTATATCACGTGATCACCACCCCTCCCGTCAGATCCGAGTTCGTGGCTGTGGTTTGTGGCTTGTCGTCATCCCTCTCTCCCACTATCCCAACCAATCGCAACCCCCGATAAAACGCGCAACACCCTCCTCCCAAAGCAATCTAATCCCATCCCGTAGTCCCGATGTGCACCAGGATGCAGCTTCCCCCATCGGCCCCTCCATCGGCAGTACCGCACGCACGAGCCAACCAACCAGTTAGAGGGGAGGGAGGGACATGACGTCGATGCTCATCATTGGAGGGGTTGGGGGGGTGGGGGAAGCCAAATCAGCAGCTACACTATCAGCCATCATAGATAAACTGAACTGAGTAGGTCACTTTCCGCCCTCTTCTGCCCCTTGAAGGTATCTTTTCCATACCATTTGTCCCATCCTATCCCATCCCACCCCTCTTCAGCCCATCGGCCACCCCTAATTCAACCACTCCAGCCCCCCCACCCTTGGCACCACTAGCACCAAAGTACGTGCTCAACCTGCCCCGGTACAGCTGATATGCAAGTGCTAAGAGCTTGTCTAAATGTACCATCCTTCTCTGATCTTCTACTCTACCATGCTCCCCCACTACTGACAGCTGGATGATGCTGGATGATGCTGGATGCGTTACCCTAGCCGCTTAGCCTAGGCGCTGCATCCCCTTTTACGCCCTTCTCCGAGACACTGGTGCGATTCTGTTGACGGGATGGGGGGATGCTGTGGTTAAGGGTTAGAGGGGTGTAGAGGGGGGGGGGTAGGTACAGAAGGGGGGGAAGGGACGCAATCAATCAGGGCCAGCCCAACTAACGAGTTTATATGGGGAACCTATGACATTACCAGGTTGACGCCGTGCCCCTCTATTCTATCCTACCTATCTCTATCTATCCACAGCAGCCAAGCCTTATTTCCATATAGTACAGCAAGCAGTATATAACCCCCCCCCCCCTTCCCCCTCCACAGCCTTCTCTTCTCTCTTTCTCTTGTTTGAACAACACACACACTCATTACACTCCCCACAACACCTACAACAACAAACCCCTTCACACACACCTTACCCGCTATAATGGATTTCCTCAAGAAGGCCGCCGGTGAGCTCCAGGGCAACAAGAACGCCTCTGCTGGTGGTTCCGCACCGGCTACTGATGGGTCTGCCAACGTTGCTGGTGGTGCCGCTGCTGGAGGATCTACTGGACAACAGCAGGACTACGGAGATAAGGGTATGTCGCCCCTTCCATCCCTCCTTCCTTCCTTCCTTCCCAAACGAACTGGATGAGGGACGACGAAGAGATGAGACAGAGAGACAGAGAGACAGAGAGATAGAGCAGAAGACTAACAAACACAACAGCTTTCGCAGCCATCTCCAGCAAATCCGGCCACACCTTCTCCGCCGACCAGAGCGAGAAGATCACCGATGGCATCCGTGGCGCATACGAGAAGGCGACGGGGAACAAGGTCGATCCTAAGTACTCCAACTAGACTAGAGCTCTTGTGAGGGATGGATGGATACCCGAGGGTGTGTTGGATATGGATATGGGTGTTATGGGAGGATGATGATCCATGGGTCTTGATTTATATGAATAGCAATGAGAATCACTCACTTTTTCTGAGGTTATGGGTTTTTTGAGATGTGTGGATTGTGTGAAATGGTGCGTTGAGCAAGCTATCGGAAGGTTGATTCTATAATGGCGTGGTCCCTTCTTTCCATTTCGGGATAGGATAGCGCAACTCCAGTCCACGTATGTTGTATATCACGCCCACCGACAGAGACGACTTCTAAATTTCAACTTCGTTACTATACCCACGTCAAGTCCACCTTATCAAGAAAATGGAGCCCATCCCACCCAACATAACCTTCTCCCCCGCCATCCCCCTCCCCTCCCCCTTCGTGCCCGCGACCCGCATCAAAGAGCTCCGCCAATACCTCTCAGACGAGAAACATCACTCCATTCAACTAGCTGGGCAACAAGTGAATTTCGCCGCTGGGCAGCAGGCGAATATCGCTGCCGCGATAAAGGCGTACGAGGAAGGTGTGATTGATGGGAGTGCGAGGACGTATTTTGTTAACGGCAAGATCGTTTCTAAGGGTGAGGCGTATAAGGGATATGGGCATGTGTGGATTGAGGTTAGAAATGCAATTCTAAGGGGTTGAGCGGAATTTGAACTGATGGTTGGGAAGGAGGGGATTGGGTATCAGATGAGCGGTAGGTAACGCTGGGTGATTGGGAGTCTTGGTTTGGGTTGGAGATGCTGTGAGTACTTATGGGAGGGGTGGAGGGTTGGGATTTTTGCTGACTGAGTAGTAATTGAGTAATTGAGAGAGTTGATTTTATTTACAGCTACCATGTATGACCATTACAAAAGAATGGAGTCTGGGGGTATTTTTCTAACTTCTTAGTAGGCATATGGGAATGGGACCTTTGGTCCAAAGCGACATGAGGTGTTTCACACTTTTTAATTTATTTCTCTAACTGGGTCAACCTTACTATCAGATATGAGCACTCAAGTTGCGTTGTCGCTATATTAATATGAGTGAGAAGGTCATGTTTCCACACCCAGGCCGCCTCACTTCCCATCAAAAGACATGCGTCTGAGGAAGATTGACCAAAGTCAAATCAACGTGAGTGGCTCATACATGCCACAGCCAACAGACCAACCACCCAACCGCCACCAACAGCGGGGTAGCTGCGTCTCTCTAATAGCCGACACACCTGTAACTTCCTACAGTAAGTCGAAGCTTTCATTTGATACAGACCCGTTTCATGCATAAAGAGAGGTATGATATGCACAGTCAGACACAGCATGTAAGGATGCTTGGCTTTTGTGATAGTTGCCTAATATATATATATATATATATATACACACATATACGCACCCATTCCTCCAGCCCTACATCCCCCATCCCACCCCCCTCTCTCTCATACCCACCCCTCTTGCAATCCCCAAACCACCCCATTCATCGCCATCCAACTAAGCACCCAGCCTTGGAATTTTTTGATGCATTTTTTGGTAATATTACTACTAGTACTACTACTATTCCCCCCAAAAGCATAATCCTACAATGCCAGACCACCAAGCCAACCAACCCTCCCCCCTCCCCGCCAACAAAGAAGACCATAACACATCAGAAACAGAAGAGGCGGAGGACTGGGCCGACAACTCCAGCGTCACCACCGACGAGGAGGAACCCTCCTCAGACCCCCCAGCAAAAAAAAACATCCACGCCCGCCGCTACACCCTGATTCCCAAAGCCGACAACACATTCATAATCTCAGGCGGTCGAAAGCCAAAGGAAATCTCCATGCCACCCCGATCCGAGATGTCCGAATATGAGAAAAACTTAGCTAAGGCGGATTTTGTATTGTTCGTCCCACCCCCCCCCCCCAGGTTTTCTCATTAAAATAATTGCTGCTTTTTCCCAAATCCCTAACATCCCCCCTAACCCCGAACCCAACAGAACGCGCCTTTCACTCGCCAGATTCCCGGGGCGAAACGGACATATCTCACCTGGTATCTCCTACACGGGCTATGTCTCCCGCACACTCGAGACGATGGGGGAGAAGTTCCAACACTACCAGAAGCTATGGCTCGCGAGCCCCGCCTACGTTTCCGTGCAGAGCACTATTCGCGCCCTGAAACGCGACCAGGATAGTCGTGTTCCTGTTGACAACGTCGTGTGTCTCGCGCTCGGAAGTCCGCAGAACATGAAGGAGGAGTGTCGAGCGGCGAGCTTGACGCAGGTAGCTGTTTTGCTGAGTATTATTGGGGAATTAGGTATTTTTCTATCTACCATGATAGCTGCTCGACGCACAACCAAGTCTGATTGACCTCTCTAGGCCTAGACCCACAAACCACGCCCGGGAAATTCATCGCTCAAGACCCTATCTTCACCCCCCTAGACGCGGAATTCCTCTCCTCTCTTGGCTTCGCGGTGAAGTCGGATCCAGAGGGCTTCCTAGCGATTACGGAGAATACGTTAGTCTACTCGATCGCAGGCTACCTCGAGATGGACTGGGTGATAAGCCAGGGTCCCTGGCCTGCAGCGCTGATCTGCAGCGATGTAGAGGCGTTTATTAATAGACTTGTAGAGGACAGGGTGAGGGAGGGGATCAAACTGGTTGTTCCGACGAGGAGGGAGAGGGGGGAGATTTTGGGGATGTTGGGGGGGTGTGATGTTGTTGGGTTGGTGGGGGATGATGATGATGGTGATGATGGGGGGTTGGAGGGGTGGGAGGGGATTGGGAGGCAGAGGGTTTATTGGCGGACGAAAGGGGGGGGTGGGAAATGAGGAGTGCTTATTGTGGGTTGGAGATGTGGAGGATGTTAGTAGGTGGTGTCGAGGGGTGGACTGTAAAATCAATGGTATTCATAATCTTCAACCTGACAAGTTCGTACTATGCCATACCCAGATGGCAGGTTCAAATATATCACGCTCAGCCGGGAGAGATCGATCTCCGTATCCCTCCTTTCGTAACCCGTACATATATCATATCCCAACCCAACACCGAACAATCATACCCATACCCATGCGCCATTCCCGACCCACCCACCCAGCCAGACTTAAGTCGTTCCGATATACACCCTCCATCCTAGCTCCATATTCCCCGCGCTTCGAAATGCATGAAATGACCCGTCCATCCGTCCCCCTCGTCCCCATTCTTCCATCCCTTCCCCACCCCCCATCCCTCCTCCTCCACCCCACACCTTCCCTCTCACCCCCCTCTCTCCCATCCACCCCTCACTCATCCTTATAAACCTGATAACTCATAACCATCATCCAGAACCAAAACGCATCCCCCACCAACAAAAACGCCCACCCCGCCTTCCAACACTGACAAATCGTATCCTGCATCAACCACGCCAGCGTCCTTTCTCCCTGTCCCCTACTCTCCTGCCCTCCCACATACAGTGCGCAGTTCCCGTTGACGTCGCCTTGGGGGCCCCAGAGTTCGAGACTTATGACGATGAGGCCGACTAGCCAGAGCACGAAGAGGATGAAGGAGCCGAGGATTACGATGCCGGGGAGGAGGGCGCGCGCGTTGATGAGATACAGTAAGAGGATGAAGAAGGAGAGGCCGAGGGCGCCGATGGTGATGTTGTAGGTGAAGTACCTGGTTTAGTCAGTCTCTGTCTTGTCTATGTCGGGGGTTGGGGGGGGGAGATGAAAGTGAGAAAAAAACGTACCAAGGCGTCCCAACACCAAGCTGCGACTGCACAGAGCTGAAACTCGCAAAGATCCCCAACACGCTACTCGATGAGACCAACACGATGAACAGCCAGAAATTGAGCTGCGCGGCGGGCCAGCGGTATTTGCGGCGCACGAGGCGCACTTCGGTGAGGTCGGAGATGGTGGTGCTTGCCATTGCGCCTGTTTCGCAGTTTTGCTTTCTTTATCACTTCTCCTCGTATATAGATTTTGTATTTGAGATAAATGAGGTCTCCGATCGATGGCGACGATGCGCTCAGTTCGTCAGTCGCTTCAATTCAATTCGTATCGTTGATAATTTTCTGGTTCACAGACACCAGGGTACCACGCGCGTTATAAACCCCCCCTTCCTTCACTCTCAGGCAGCTACAGCACAGCACCTTACCAGCACCTCCCGAATGACTGTACACCAGCACTCACCGCAGCGCAGTCGTGGAGCAACACCCACAGCGACACGTCCTCTCTCCCTTCCCCCGTCTCGTCGCGCTATCTGCGCCCCGTTCCTGGCGCGAAAGCGTGCCACGTCGGTTGGGCCTACGCGCCTTTCGTCTCGTGACTTGTCGGGGCGAATTCGTCGTGCGTCCGTGGGGATTGATTCGATTAGAGTTTTCGTTGGGATAGTGTAATAGCGTAATAGTAAAACGAGCGGAGCTGGGTCTGATGGTATTTGAGTTTTTTGTAATGAGCGGTGATGCGACGATGAGGAGCGGTGGTGATTGTGACGACATGACAAGGCGGTTTGGAGGGGGCTGGCGGATCCCTGTCGCTGCCCGGTGGTGGTTGCGCGTGGTGGAAGTGTGGGTTGGAGGGGTGGGTGGGGTGCTAACGGGATTTGGTGGGACCGGGCTGGGCGGGCCCCTTGGGTTTGGCGACAGGTACACTCCCGTTAGGAAGGGCGGATAGGTACTGTGCGGGAGGGTCCGTTTGAGGGGATCTGGGACCTTTTTGGGGGATTTTTTTTCATAGATAACTGTGGTGAGGTTAGAGAGGACCATAGCTGTGATCGTGATCGTGATCGTGATCGTGATCGTTGTAGAAGCTGGCTCATAAATGCCTAAGAGCCTTCTCATAGTAGCCGCTCTTCAAATCACACCCCCAGACAAAACAGAACGAGCTCTAGATATTTCATCAAACATTAAAATCTCAAAAGACAACAACTAATGCTAGTAGTACCTCCACAAAAGCTTCAGCTATCTACTTTTACCCGAACTCCGAGTCCTCTCATCCACTCTCCTTTTGCGGGCTTGCTTATTTACGCGCTGGAAGTCACATCAAACAACAACGCATCTACGCGATAAGCTTCAGCCCGCTCCCATTCTTCCCCACCTCGCACACCTCGCACACCGCGCACACTGTGCCCTTGTACTTGGACTGATACTTGCTTCCGTCGAAGGCGCAGGTCTCGAAGGCGCTGCCGCTGTAGATGGGCGTGTGGGATGCGGCGCAGATGTCGAACTCGGCGAACTGGTCGAATTCGATTTCATGCGCGTCGTTAGGGCTTCGCTCGCATGAGGCTTTGATCTTCTTGGCCTGTTGAAGAGAGAGATGTTAGTAAGTATTGGGGCATTAGGGGATTGCGGGGTAGCGGGGGAAGGGGAAGTCTTACCTGTTCCAAGACCTTTGCTCCACCGCCGTTGGCTAGTATACGGTTGGCAAAGCTTAATGCGGAACTCAAGTTCTTGTTAGTGTATGCCAGTTTCATCGCGCTCATCAGCGCAAGCTGTCTGTGGGGAACTTCGAGCTTGGGGATGGTGAAGTATGCGGAAAGCTCGAGGCTCTTCTTTAACTTCTCTGGAGACTTGGCAACCTCGTCGTTGGTGCCGAGGTTACGGCGGCTCAGCTCGATGGCGATCGCAACGCTGTACTCGGATGCCGAAGTGATGAGCTTCTTGGCCTCGTTCACCTCAGATGGAGTAGGCACCACGTTGACAAGCAGCGCGTGAAGCATCTGCTTGAAGATAACTGCTCCATCCTCGAGCTTGTTGGTGCGGACAGAATCGTAACCCTTTTGCAGGAAATTGGCCGCGATAGACTCAAGGTCATCCGGAATGAATGGCAAGACGCTCTGGGGGTTTGTCTCATCCAAAGTTCTCCTGACGTAGTTGACAAGCGGTGGCTGGCCTGGGAATGCGGGGACGTATGTTCTCGAAGCCTCAAAGATCGACATGAAGCGGGGCTTTAGAGGCGCGAAGTTAACAGCGCCAACTTGTCTGTTGAGGAGCTGCATAGCACTCTCGAACGAACCGCCGGCCACGTGGTCCGCAGCGAGGGGAGAGTTGCGGGCCCATAATTCGGCCTCGCTGCTCCCAACGCCGATATCTGCGCTTTCGATGTTGACGAAATCACTCTCGGCCTCTGGAACGATATCATCGCCCATATCCCAGCCAGCAGCGTCGTCTTCATCATCAGCGTCGATCAAGTTGCCGTTATGTTTCGCGACACCCTCATCTTCGCCATCTTCGAATCCGAAGCCGTTCGTTGCCGCAGCAGGCTCATCTTCTAACGATAGACCCTCAACTTGTCCGAGGAGTGCCTTCTCAAAGAATGATTGCGAAGTGGCCTTGGTTGGCCAGTTGGCCTTGTATGTCGACACCACCGCTCTGGGGGTAGAGAGCGGGACGCCGATTGCGGGTAGCGTGATTTGGTCTTCGGTCAATCCAGTTGCCTCGAGGATGCTCTCACATTCTTCGGTCAGGTCATGAGCCTTAGCGGTCATATATGCTAGCGGGTCTGGTATGGTTAACTTAGATCCAATGGGAGGGATACTGATATCTTACATAGGTCAATCTCCTTGAAGATCTGGATCCTGTCGTTGACATCACCAAGGTACAAAGCGTTCTGGAAGCGGGCGGTGAAGTCGCCACGATGCTCTGCAATCTTTGCCATACGTGCCAGCTTCGCGTCGTCACCGGTAGCAAGGTAAAGGAAGGAAAGCTTATCAAACTGGCGAAGCTTCTGGTAAGTCATCTCGACAATTTGATGGTTTCCGTGGGCAAGAGCTTCAGTGCCCAGACGGGTCCAAAGCTTAGGCTTATCAAGCTGCTTTGCCATCTCAACAGCAACATCGAGATTGCCACATTCGATAGCCAGCTCGAAACGTGTCTGAGGATCTTGAACGAACTGAAGCGCAATTTCCGGGTAGCCCTTCTTTTGCAGGTAAGAGATGATGCTTTGACCAACAAGACTGGAGTTCTTGATAATTTGCAACATCTCCTCGTAGTTGCGCTTAACAAGGGCTAGCTTGAATCTGTATTCGGTGGGATCGATGTTGAGAACCTTGGGCCTTCCGTTTCTATCTAAGCAGTATACGGTGCGTGCCTTGACGCGAACAAGATACACTGTTTGATCCAAAGTCCTCACAATGCCGTTGTCGCCATTCAACAGGGTATACTTGATGTGGTTGAGAGTAGAATATAGCAGCACGCCTGCATCGTCCCAAGTGGCGCTCTTAATCCTGATTGTCTCGTGGAGTGTGCTGACTTGCTCCAATGTCTTTGTAACAATAGTAACGTTGTGCTTGCTCAACAGAGCAGCATACGCTCCATCGTTGGACCAGACAACATACTTGACTCCGCTAATGGCTAGCTCTGCCACATTCTTCTTTTGCTGAATGTCGTATAAGTGCACGGCCGTTGGAGTAATCAGTAGTAGGTTGCCAGTTCCGCCGAAAACGATATCGGAAGTACCTGCCGGAGGCTTGATGGTCTTAGTTGTGGAGTTGGAAAGATCCTTGATATCGATCTGCTGTGCCGCCTGGTTGAAGACGGCAAAACGGTTGCGAGCCACAAAGACGGCAGAGTTACCAGGGCCACGCTTCTTGAGCTTCTCATCAGGGATGCCACCATCCCTTGGAAGAACAATCAGTTCATAGGTTCCCCCCTCAGCAGGCGATGACACAAGGACAGATCGCTCAGCTGGGTTGTAAGATAATGTACGAGGAGGAATCCACGGGCTGCCAAGCTTCTTGATTGTCTCCAAGTTGGGGCTCTCGATATTTTTCGTAAGGTCGTAAGAACGGATCTGCTTGTCCTTGGTAATGAAGAAAAGGTTGTTTTGATAGACGGCAGAGGCAGGGCGCTCGCGCTCCAGCTTGAAAACCATAACTCCATTGTCGTGGCCAGCCGCAAACAGGTTTATCTCCGGATGCGCGGCAATAACCCAAAATCTATCATTTTCGCGCCTGAACGACTGGACTGACGTCCTCTTGTTCAGATCCCATACTCTAATCGTTTTATCTTCGCCAACAGAAAGGATGAGGTCCTGGTGCGGGTGGAAGAGGCAGCCAGAAGCGTTCTGGAAATGCCCGCGGCATGTGTCGACTTCCCAAGCCTTGGTCTCGCTCATGCGCCACAGCTTGACCAGTCTATCGTCACCAGCCGAAACAATCAGCGGCAGCGTAGGATGGAACGCAACCCAGTTGACACCCCTATCGTGCCCCTCTAGCACAAATTTGACAACAGCGTCTGTGTTTCCGAACATATCTGCCTGGTTGGCATTTTGGCGGGCCATTTGGTCTTCGTAGACATTCGAGGTTGGGGCGGAGTGCTTCTTGCGGAGACCCGAAATGTCCCACACGCGAACTGACTGATCGAGGGAGGCCGAAACTACGAGGTCGTCCTTGGGATGGAACTGAGCGCACATTGCGTAGTGGTTGTGGCCAGTCATTGTGCATACTAGAAGCCGACGTCAGTCGGTATTCATTGACAGAATACGGGGTACTTACTTAACGACCTGTTTTGCCAATTCCAGATACGAATTGTCTGATCATCAGATGCCGAGATAATCCAGGGCAACTCATGATGGAAGAAGACTGTGCGGACATAATCCAAGTGTCCATTGAGGGTGAATAGGCAGCGCCTTGTTTGTAACGACCAGACTTTGATTTTATAGTCGTCCCCACCTGAGACGAAGAGGGGTTGGGTCGGGTGGAAGTCGATGCCACGAACCGGCCCGTCATGCTCTTCGAAGCGGTCTATTAATGTGCCCATACGATAATCCCATAGCTGAATTGTCGAAGAGTGCAAAGAAACAAGAATCCATGGCCTGGAATGCATCAGTATAGTTTGCGACTGGCTATGAAGGCAACCAACCGTTTGGGATGGAATGCAATGCCCTTCGCCCTGGACGACTTGGATTCGAACTGTACAAAGCAATATGTTAGCTTGCTCATAAATACACAAACGCAGATGCTCAATGCATTATTCTGGGCGTGCGAACCTTGGTGAGCATATTTGGGGAGGCCGCCATGGTCAAAAGGCGGGATGGGTGAAGCTCAAGCTTCGAGCATCAAGGGGGGGCGGTCGGGGCGGCAAACACAAGCCGTTTCTGAGCCTCCTTTTCCTGCCCAGATTGGAGAAATAAATATAAGATCAAAGGGCGGAGAAAAAGAAAGTTGCTACTGAATGTGCGAGTGCAGCTACAGTATCTGGAGATTATTGTGTGGTGCCCCCAAAGCGCAACAAGGTGGCTTTCCGGTGGAAACCTCAGGCCCAAACACATGCACGCTAACCGCTTTTGATAGCTCTCAACCGTGTCCAGAATTTGTATCAGCCTCGTCAACCTTGTTAGTTATTTGTACTCTGGAGGCGGTTATGCTGTATATTTTGTAGCTTTCGAATTTCCAGATTGTAGGCTATGTATTGCTGTGGCATGTTTACTGTGCCATCTCTTTCTTGAAGGAAGAATCGTTATATGGAAGCTTTCCTGGAACCCAATCCGTCTTGACCTGTCCTTGGCCTGGACTGTGAGGAACCTAAATTAGACCACGATGGTTCAGCTTGGGAGCATATGGAGCCTGACTGGCAGCGCCCTCGCGTTTTCCTGTCTGAAGTCTATTAAAGTCTCGGCGAGCCCGACTATAAACGTTGCTTTGGCAACTTCATTCACCTCTGCGCCATATCTTCTCGAGTTGCTGTGAGTCCATCAATGCCAGTATGGTCAATAACCATTACTAAGTTGCCATAGTGAAACTGCCGGAGACGAAAATTCAACTTCATACTTCCCATTACTAGACCGAATCGCAGAAGGGCACTTTAAGGATGCGAGAACAGACCTTGAATTGTACAACTCCTTCGTGAAGGTGCTCCGAGATGATGGACACCTCGATTCAGAGGGACTCGCATCCTATAGTCTTGCACTTTCTTTGCGAACATCTGCCCCAAGAATTGAAGCCCAATACCAATTTTACGACACGGCTATTGAGCAGTCCGTGGACGATTCGTCATGCCCCGTATGGGTTCTCTTTGGAGGCAAGAAGCATTGCTCTCCGGCACTAGACGGGGCACATGGCACATACAACGGCCGAAGGTGAGACATTTATCTTTATGGGGTCTTCTACAACTATCACTAACATAAACCAGAGGAACTGAACAGCTGCAATTTGATAGAATTATTGGGAATCTGTCTGCGCCAGCGTCCATACTTTATGCTGACATTACGTCTCCGGAGTTTAGCCAATTTCACAAAAAATTAATCCAAAAAGCACAGAAACAAGAGATATCATACCGTATCCGCCACAAGAAGCCGACGGCTCAGGAGTCTAGACCTCTTATCATCGGTGGCTATGGTGTTGAATTAGCTCTAAAGCGCACAGACTACATAGTCATTGATGATAGAGAAGCTGAAGCTCAAGTGCAAGAAGAGTCGATCAAGACAGAAGTTGTTCTTGAGGATGAAGAGCTTGCCGACTTGAAGCCGCTTTCGGCATCGGAACTGGTCTCCCTTGGACTGAAAGCATCGAGTTTCATTATGCAAAGCGAAAACCCGTTTGAGATGTTGACCCGACTTTCTCAAGACTTCCCGAGATATTCATCGGCCATTGCTGCTCATAACGTATCGTCTGATTTTGCTGAGGAGCATCTTTATAACCGCGGTCAGCTGGTGCCAGCCGGTGCGAATGTTGTTTGGGTCAATGGCTTGCAGGTACCGGCGAGGCAAATGGATGCCTTCAGCATGCTTGACATACTGCGGAAGGAAAGAAAGCTCCTGACCAAGTTTTCTCAGCTCGGTTTGACTGGATCGCAAACGATCAGCCTCCTGTCTCACAAAGATATCGCCTTTACGAAGGCTGACGATGAACCCGCAAGGTTTGATTGGAGAGACGATGGTGACGGAGATGTTATCATATGGCTAAACAACATAGAAAAGGACAAGCGCTATGACGGATGGGCGACAACTGTTAGAACGGTATGTGGGAATTCCAACTATTAACTATAGCGTTCACTGATGGCTTTTCAGCTTTTACAAGGAGGATATCCAGGGCAATTGCCTCAGGTACGGAAAGACCTGTTCAACCTAGTTTTTCCCGTCGATTTGTCAAATCTTGAGGATGTAGAACTCGTCGTTATGCAATTGTCGGAATTCGTAAAGCGAGCATTGCCGTTACGATTCGGTCTAGTACCGACAACAAATTCCAATGCTGCCCTCGAGCAAGCAAAGATTGTCTATTACCTACTGGACAGTTATGGCTTGTCAACTATGGTGGCCTACCTCAATGCATTTCATGCCTCGAAGGGCGCGGCATCGTCGAGAAGTGCCAATTTTGAGGCTGCAATCGAGGAGCGTACGCTCCTGGGCGACAAAGTAGCGAAATCATTGGAAGAGGTTCTGGAAGCCGATGAAGCCAACGGGCCAATCGAACATTCGAAACAATGGAGTGCCAGACTTGGAGCAAACGACAAAGTACCTCCGGTGTTTGTGAATGGAGCTGCTGTGCCGCGCGACGAGAACTGGATGCAAGGGATGAGCCAGCGTGTTCAGCTGGATCTCCGACGTATGCAGCAGGCAGTTTTCGAAAATACCGTGACTGATGATCACTGGCCTCCAATGCTGTACCTGCACGATGCCGCTTCTGGCCGAAACCCCTTTCTCATGCCGGAGAACGACAAAGATCTTCAACTGTTTGATGTCAACGCCATTTACTCTGACCATGCGGAGGCATTGAAGGAGCTTCCTGTTATTGAAATCGACCCATCCGCAGTGCAGGATGACTGGGCGCACATGATTCTGATAGCTGATGTTGAGAGTCAGCAAGGCAAACATCTTTTAAAGACAGCTGCTGAGCTTCGCCAGAGGAACCCATCAGTCGAGCTTGTTATCGTCCCCAGTTCAGAGTCTCCAGCAGGAATCTTGAGTGTATACGATTATATGGCGGCAAGGTCGTCCCAACCACTGAAATCTGACGACGATTTGCATAGGCTAGTCGAAGCGGTGTCCATAACCGGTGGCGATGAAGAAAGACAGGTTTCGATACAGGTGTCAGAAAAATGGACCGCGATAGAAGGCCTTTTGGGATCGCTGAGCTTGAAACCTGGTCAACAAGGACTTCTGTTGAATGGGCGATTGGTCGGCCCGATTCCGAGTGAGATCGTGCTTGGAGTCACCGAATTCGAGCAACTCCTCGGCTTTGAGCGAACCAAACGTATCAAGCCTGTTCTAGCAGCTGTTAAAGCTCTCGGGTTCTCCGAAGCAATCAGCGACCCGCTGGCGAGCTCTAAGCTGACATCACTTGTGACAATGTCATTTATTTCCAATGTCCCAGAAGGAATTTTTGAGCAAGCATCGACTTTGAGAATCGACTCTTTCAAGGCGTGGAAATCTGAGTATACAGCCATTGAAATTGGCGACGAGTCCACTGCTTCTGTCCATATCCAGGTCGCGCTGGACCCGGCGAGCCAGGAATCCCAAAAGTGGATTCCTATCTTAAAGGTCCTGTCAGAGCTGGATGGAGTATACCTGAAACTGTTCCTCAACCCTAAGGACATACTTAAGGAGATCCCCATCAAACGCTTCTACCGTTATGTCCTAGAGTCAAAGCCGGTATTTAACGCCGATGGCAGTTTGAAGGATATCAAAGCGCAGTTTGCGAGCGTACCCCAGGAAGCTCTCCTGACGGTGGGCATGGATGTGCCAGCTCCATGGCTTGTAGCACCGAAGCAATCTGTTACCGATTTGGACAACATTAAGCTGAGTTCCGTTAACGGCGACGTCAATGCTGTCTACGAACTACAGCACATCTTAATCGAAGGACACTCATCAGAGAAAGAGACCGGACAAGCTCCAAGAGGCGCCCAGCTTCTCTTGGGAACTGCAGCTGATGCCCATTTCGCTGATACAATCATCATGGCCAACCTTGGTTACTTCCAGTTCAAGGCAAACCCAGGCTTCTACAAGATAAACCTGCAAGAGGGACCCAGTTCCAAGATTTACAGCATCGACACCCTCGGAGCATCAGGACGCGATACAGCGAACCCAGACGAAACCACCGAGATCTCCCTCATCAGCTTCCAAGGCCTCACCCTCTTCCCCCAACTCTCCCGCAACCCCGGCCAAGAGACCGAAGACGTCCTCGAGCCCACCACAGACCTCAAAGACGACATCGTAAGCAAAGGCCGCAAACTCGCCCAAAACATCCTCGGCTTCGGCGGTAAGAAGTCCACCACCGCGGTACAGACCACGCAAGCAGAGATCAACATCTTCTCTGTCGCGAGCGGGCACCTCTACGAGCGCATGCTGAACATCATGATGGTCAGCGTGATGAAACACACCAACCACACGGTGAAATTCTGGTTCATAGAACAATTCCTCTCCCCCTCCTTCAAGCAATCCATCCCCTCCCTCGCCGCCGCATACAACTTCGATTACGAGATGGTAACCTACAAGTGGCCTCACTGGCTACGTTCCCAGTCCGAGAAGCAGCGCGAGATCTGGGGATACAAAATCCTCTTCCTCGACGTCCTGTTCCCCCTGTCCCTCGATAAAGTGATCTTCGTCGACGCAGACCAAATCGTACGCACTGATATGCGCGAGCTCGTCGATATTGATTTACAAGGCGCACCCTACGGCTTCACCCCCATGTGCGATTCCCGCGTCGAAATGGAAGGCTTCCGCTTCTGGAAACAAGGGTACTGGAAATCCTTCCTCCGCGGGCTGCCCTACCACATCTCAGCCCTCTACGTCGTCGACCTCCGCCGCTTCCGCGAGATCGCCGCCGGCGACCGGTTGCGTCAACAATACCACCAACTCAGTGCCGACCCTGCGAGTTTAGCGAACTTGGACCAGGATCTGCCGAATCATATGCAAGCGCACCTACCGATTCACAGTCTGCCGCAGGAGTGGTTGTGGTGCGAGACTTGGTGTAGTGATGAGAGTCTTGCGGGGGCGAAGACGATTGATCTTTGTAATAATCCGATGACGAAGGAGCCGAAGTTGGAGAGGGCGAGGAGGCAGGTGCCGGAGTGGGGGGTTTATGATGAGGAGATTGCGGGGGTTTTTAGGGAGGCGAGGGAGGGGGGGGAGGGGGGGAGGAATGGGAAGAGTAGGGCGATGGAGGAGGGGGGGAGGAATACGAAGAGTAGGACTATGGAGGCGGAGACGACGAAGGGGGTTAAGGATGAGTTGTAGGGGATGAGTATATATATACGCAGCGAAGCATAGAACAAGCATTGATTCACGTACACCTTCTCACATCACATCACATGCACCGTCATAACCAGTATATAGATAAGAATCAGCTTTTCCCCTCCCCCCCACGCTATGAATCCGAATCAGATCCGCCCATCATATTTATACACTACACACAATCCAGTCCAGTCAAATCCAGCGTCATCGTCCCTTAAATCTCAAAAAAACGTACTCCTTCTCCTCCTCCTCTTCCCAGGCCAAACCCCCCCCCCCCCCCAATAAGGTCTCGCACCCCCTCCCTCCCTCCCTCCCTCCCTCCGTCTATACATGCAGAAACAACTCATAACGTGTACGGCCGCCTAGATCGAACCCGCCCGGCCGGCAAAAAAAATAACAGAGACAATCGAAAAAATAAATAATAATAGTAGGAATAGGACAGGTATGTACAGTATTTTTCTCTCGTAATTGTTATGCGACACAATCACCCCGGTCCGGTCGCAAAAAGCCCGTATGTACTTCCGTCGTCCGCGCCGAGTCCGAGTCTCGCGAACATGCATCTCCGCGCGTTGATGATGCTGACGAACCCGCCGTTCCGCCGTTATCTGATGGGTCGCCAAGACCGGGGGTGCAGGGGTGGTAGATACGTGGTTGGGTTCCGTTACACACACACACATGCATGCATGGGGTAAAGACGTAGTTTCGGTCGGGGTTTGGTGGACTTCCGATGTCGCTTGGCGAGTGCTGGTGGTGATGGTGGTGGTCAGATAAGGATGTATGCGCGAGAGCCGGGTAATTGATGGTTGGGGCGGTGCTGCGCCTCGTGGCCTGGGGGGAGGTGATGGGTGGGTGGTTTATAGGATTGAGTCGTTGCGTCGGATGAAGTATGCCCTTTGATAGTCAGTATACCCGCATCAACAGACAGTACGATAGGAAAGAAAAGAAGAATAGAAAGGGCACGGGGAAAACATACTTGCAAGCCTCATACCCCGACCAACAAATAGCCGTACTCGGCATCGTCGTAATAACCCTCGGCTTCACCCCCTTAAAAAAACCCCTATACCCCTCCCTCTGATGCAAAAGCTTACACCCCTCCACAAACCCATTAACATTCCTCAACGCCGCATCGCTCGCCGACCCCCTCGTCTGCAACATCGTCTTCACAACATCCATCGGCGTCGTCAGCGCCGCTGCGAAGCCTCCCGCTACGGCGCCTGCCGCGCAGTGCGTGACGGGGTCGTAGGCTTTGGTCGGGTTCATGGAGGTGGATATCGATTCGTAGGCGAGGAATTGGAGGGCCGTGAAGGGGACGGTCATGGAGAGGGTGGTGGGGTAGGAGACGTAGAAGGCGCGCAGGCCTTCGGTGCGGAAGACGTAGCGCGCGCAGTCGGGCATGGTGCGGAAGAGCTTTTTGGAACCGTGGATTTGCATGCGTTGTTTGATGACTGGGGGCGGTGTTAGTATGGAGGGTTTGGGGATGGGGGGGTTTTTTTTGGGGGGGGGAGGAGGTTACCATCAAAGGGGTTCATGAGCGCGTCGCTGGCAATGGTGGCACAGGCGCCGCTGGTAGCAGCAGCGAGGGGGTGGTGGAGACCCGCCTGGTTACCGCCCATGAGGTGCTTGACAGCCTCATAGGTTGCGAAGTAGATAGCATGTGCGGGACCTAAATCGCATGTCGTCAGAAAATGTCGCCAGACAAAAACAAAGGTGGTGGAACTGACCTGCTCCCACCACAACACTAGACATTCCTCTCCACAGCCCGATAGCCCATTTCATGTTATACACTGTGCGTGGCTGGATAGCGCCGAGGATCTGTGTGCGCGTCTGTTTTTGGTGCCGAGTTAGCCAAGGATCTTGGGGACAGAAATCGAAAATAATCTCGGTGCGCAAACATAACATACCTTGATCGAGTCGATGGGGTACATGACTGTGTGTTCCTGTATCTGTAATCAGTCTTCTGCAATCCCCAAAAAACAGCGTCGAGCGCCGAAAGAGCGAAAAACATACAGCAATCCCCGCCACGGCACCAGCCGTCATATTCTGCAACAAGCTGAAATTCTGCATCCCATTCATTAGCCCTCCATCTTCCCCCCCATTATATCGATCGGACAGTGTCATACCGGAGGTAATCCCTCATAACTAAACAACCACACACATTAGCCAATTGCCGACGGCTGGGGGACGGGGGGGGGACAAGGGACGACTCACTCATATTCCTCGAGCGGGACATCGCTCGCGCTCTGAGCCATACCTACAGCGGTCGCTGGACCGCCGTAAGCCTCTGGTTGCAGCGCCAGTGTTCCCGATTTGACGGATTCCTGGGGGTCAGGCTGCTGGTCGCTGGGTCTCCTCCGTTCGCTTTTGGGGAGCGATGGGAAGGTGGTCGAGATGACGGTGGGTGAGCTAGGAAGGCGTAGTGAGCTGTTGTCTTTTGACGGGGCGTTTAAAAGCGTTTGTGTTATTTGTGGTCGTTGGGGGGGGGGAAAGCAAGTATTAATTTTGGACCTCTTTGTTTTCAAATGACGAAGGCGGATATAATTGTTCGTTTTTGTGGAAAAGTGTATTTGTTGGATTCGCCCAATTCCGAGGGAGATAGTATTTGGGGAACCGGAGAACGGAGCTAAAATTATTGCAGTAGGTTCAGAGTAAACGCTTGTTTAGACACGCACTAGTTGACCTGGGAAGGGATTCAATACTGACTGTACACTACTAACCACTAAACCGGAAAGGGACGACGAGGGAACAAACAGGGGTGGGGAGAAATGATGGGCCGAGAGAGGAGGAATTGTGGTGGTGGCTTATGTCAGCAGTAGATATAGCCGTGAAGCCGGGAGTGGTGAAGAGACCGACGAGTCCGACGATGTTACTCTGCCATTATAGATAGAGTACAGTATGATCAATATAACCAGTATCACACTCTCCTATATTCTATAACCCTCATACAACATCCTCAGCTACTCTCCCATCTCCGCGCCCCTAATCTCCCACTCTACCCATCGCATCTCACTCCCTCTCGGCATACACCACACCCAGCCAACACACCCCTCTTGGCGCGAAAATTCGATCTGATAACCTCCACACAGACCACCGCCACTCCACAAAAAATCCAACAAAGGGCGTCGATTTAGGCAGCTGCACATAAACGCGGATCTGATTATTCCTCAGCCCGTCACTGGGTCGTAGGAGTTTAGGGGAATGGGATGGGACAAGCGCCATGTGATACGACAGTTACTCCAGTGAGATTAAGAGTCCACGCAATCTTGGACGACGTGGCAATTCTTGTAATCTAAAAGGCGATTCATTCAACCCGCCGATAAAAGGAAGGGCAGATTTGATGCTCCACTCCACAAAATAGCAATATACGACCTCAGCCCCGAGGTACCGGGTATCCCCGATTCATCCCCGATTCAGCCCCGAGAATGTTCGGTGGTATGCCTTTCTACTCCAAATCACATGTTCTCCCACCCTCCCCCCGAAGCCACATCAACACCACCAGCACCCGCCAACATAGCAAACACCCGCCCCCTATAAACACAACACCACCCCCCCCCCTAAACGCTAAAACGCAACCCCCTCAAAATCGCTATAAACAACCAACCCCCCCCCTCCTTAAATATTAACACCAGGTCTCGTATCCGTCTGCGCCTTCTGAAACTGATACAACAACCCCAACACCCCCCCTCCTCCCACCTCCCCCTCCCCCTCGCCATCCCCCGCATCCCCCCCCTCAGCCGCTCCAATCCCACTCCTCGCCGGCGAAGTCTCCCAAACAGACGCATCAAGTCCACTACTCTCATTCGGCAACGACGGCACCGGCGCCCTCACCTCACTCTCCTCCCCGTCTTCGAGGGGCTGCTCAATAATACTCCTCGGCTGCTGACCGCGCCACCTCCCGCCGTGGAAGCTCTTTCCCCCGCCGCCGAAGCCGGTGGTTGAGGGTTGGTGGTGGGGGTCGAGGAGCATAGAGGGCATAGGAGATGCGTGCGCGGCGGCGGGGGTGGATGGGAAGCGTGGGGTGCGACTTGGTATTAGCCCTGCCCCCGCCGAGCGGGGTTTATGTTGTTGTTGTTGGACGAGTCGGGAGGTCTGCATATCCGCTGTGAGGGATGGGGACATCAAACCGGGAAAGGAAGGAGGGGGGTGGAATTGGTGTTTTATGCCCGGGGGCACGTGGCCTGGGATTCCAGTCTTGGGGTTCGTAGCGTAGTTATCTAGAAAGCCGTAGTAGGAGGCAGCCATCTTGCCGTGCTTGGTGGAGTAATATTCATCTCTCAGTCCCTCTGCTGCGTTCCCTGCTCCGGGGGGGACGGCGCTGCCGCCAACGCCTTTCTTGAAGTCGAAGACGGCGAAGGAGCAGACGTACCCGAGACCATCGACGTGGACGGTGAATTCGCGGAAGAAGTCTATGATGCGATCGCTGCATTTGGGGAGGGTGAACCAGAGCACCAAGGGGGTGAAGATGATACTCAGTACCTCCTCGAGGAAGATGACGATTTTCATCTGATACAGCTCCGCGAACTCGCGCTTGACTTCGTCGGTGTGCAGACGGTCTTTCCATTGCTTAGGCATGTAGTGCGTATAGTCGATTACGTTGCGGAGTGCGTATTCCGGGTCGAAGACTTGGTTGTCGGGGGGCACGGCGCCGTGGGCCACGGCCCAGAGGGTGCCCATTACGCCGAGGTAGAAGAGGACTGTGCGGTCGGGGGTGATTTCGAAACCGAGGAAGAGTTCGGGGTCGATGATGGAGGCGAGGGCGAGGATGGAGACTATGCCGCCGGCTACGAAGGCGACGAATCGCGCTATTTGTACTGTCATGATCTTTGGGAACTGTTCCACGTAGCGAGAAGCGAATGGGTAGGACATGTTTACGCGGTTATCGAATAGGTGAGGTAGTTCGTTGAACTCCCTAAACTTCCATTCTGCGAGCGGAGTGTACTGTCGTGACCCAAGTGCCGCCGGATTCTTGTGGTATTCCTGTAATCTTGTAAGCAGATGAAATCCGAGGCAAGCGCAATACTTACATTGAAATACTGGAAGAAATACACAATGAGTGTATATAGGACAATAACAGGCGCACAGATAATGTTCATCAACCCAGCGAACAAGAACCGGCTGCGAAGAGCGTCGCTTAATTGCCGTCTCTTGCTATCCTTCAGCACCATCTGCTGGATTTGCCCTTCAGGGGTAAATATGAAATCGAGGATACAGAAGTTCAAATTCCACTGAATAGTCCTCGAAAACAGCTGCCGATTTCTGAAGAACGGGATGGGGAGAGTCAAATCGAGAATTTCCTTGTTAAACAGTGCGATGAGATAGTTCTCTTTCCTCATCAACCTGTTGGCGATATCATGTGCGTCCAGGCGCTGCTTAGACTGGGTGCCCATGAAGTGGCGTAGTGCTGGTGAAACCTTGTCTGCTAGAATCGGATTCGAATCGCGCAAGTTCATCAGCCTCGCCACTATCTCCTGCCACGATATCGTCTGCATGTCGCTCTCGGGAATTTCCAACAGGTACAGATAGAAGTCCTGCATCCGCCTCAAGCGGGAGATATCGACAATATCTAAGATGGATTGGTATATGAGATATAATACCAACAGCCATATCGCAAGGTTTGGCATCCCGGACATGTTTTTCGTGCACTGCGGTACAACAATTTGTGACATAGATGTGCTATGCCTTATCTTGCTGTAATCGACACACTGAGTGAGGAACGTTGTGAACGTCGCAACGAATACAATGCGTAGAAGGTTAAGCAGTCTGTCCAGGCATATGGGCCATATCCCAGCTCCACGGTAGTATGCATAAATCTCTCCCATAAACCGGTCCAAGTTTGTAACGTTTATCCACATCCACATCGCTCTCTCTTTTCGACTCGCAGAGAATACCCCGGGTTTGGGAACAGCAGGTTTCGGCCTAGCTGTTCCTATGTCATCGTGTAGCCGTTGCTGCTCTTGTACTGCCGCCCATCGAGCTTGGGCGTTTTGTGTTGCAGTGCCTGTTATGGGCGCAACCTTAGCTGGTCGCGGCGAGTGTTGTTGGGCACTCGGTCCTCCACCCTCCTCTTCTTCTTCGATCAGTAAAGAAGCCGGAACGTCATCGTCGCCATCATCGTCCAGCATCCTTGGTGACCGTGATAGCCATTTGGCTTTGGCGCCGCCCTTCCACCTCCGGTCCCTGCCGGGGCTCTTGTGTGGTTTCTTCTTTATTTGCTGTGCAAGAAATGCCGTGCTTTCTGTCGTCATACGGCTTTCATGACCGTCGAAGAGGTCTTCATGTAGTTCGTAGTCTTGGTATCGAGTTGAAAGGTTCTCCTCGTCGATGGCCATGGCAGCTCGCTCCTCGATATCTCCGGGGTCCGACATGCCATGGTCGCCAGCCCTTAAGTCTTCGTAGATCGATGGTGCCATGTTGTTAGACGGTAGGAACCGCGATAATATGTTTGAGGCCATCCTGCTGGGAGAGCTGTTGATTGTAGCGGGGTGTGTTATTGCTAGCGCGATTTCGCCCACAGAAGGACCTGGTATTGACGCCAGCAAACATTACTTCTCAAAGAAATAACACATATCAGACATCCTCCCAGCTATTTACGTCGTTTCAAGGCAACTTCAAGGCAGTTTCGCAGTATCTGTTGCTGTGAACTTCTGTGTGCATCGTGATCATCAAGCTACCAGTCACAAGGTTACCTGGTAGGATACCTGGGGATGGATCCGCTGCCAAGCGACGGCCGTTCATCGGCTCGGAGAAAAAGTTTTTCCGAGGAACTATTCTGGGTGAGTAACAATCGGGAAATTTATATGCGGTCGACGTCTCTCTTTGTATTTCAAGCCGTTGTATATGCGGCGCAGCCACGATTTTATGACGATTGGAAGCTTATAGGCCCTTATTTCTTGGACGCGTTTTCTCGGCGCGGCGCTAATCGGATTTCCAGCGGCCCAAGGAGGACAAGAAATCAGTAGCCATGGCGGGGCAACAGAAGAACAACACAAAACCGGCGGCCAAGGGCAAGAAGATGGCGCCAAAGGCGAAGAAGGCTGATGAGCGCGAGGAGACGTTCCAGGCAGTGGTATGAAATATTTATCAGCTATTAATTTATCAAATACTAACTTGCGCCAGGTTTTGACGGACTCTTTCGAGACGCGCTTCCTCCCATTCTCACTGGAGCGACCAAGAGTGAGTTCTGCCCATGCGACAGGCAGATCTAGAAGCGCGACGATCTTGCAATTTGTATCATATTACACTGGCTAATATGAAAACAGTGTCTTCTTCCAATCGGCAACACGCCAATGATTGATTATACCCTGGAATTTCTGTCTTTCAACGGGATCAGAGAGGTTATTATCTACTGCACGGCGCATACATTTGAAGTGGAAGCATACTTGCTGGCTTCAAAATGGAATCCTGCGACCTCCTTCGCCTCGCCATTCTCAAGTCTTGAGTTCATTCATTCTCAGTCCACTTCATACGGAGATGCCATGAGAATGATTGATAGCCGCGGTATCATTACCGGCGACTTCCTCTTAACCTACGCGGATGTTGTCTCGAACTTACCTATCGGTCCCATACTCCACAAGCACCGAACGAGGAGAACCGACGATAAGAATGCAATCATGACGGTTGTCACAAGATACGGCGGGCCTGGGCAACATCGGGCCAAGCCCAAGGCGGTTGTTCCGGTGTTTGTTAATAACCCACGCAAGGATCGCATTCTTCACTATGATGAGATGACTCCTTTCGATGAGAGGAAATACATTGACCTGCCAGTCGAGGTCCTAGAAGAGCCTGAGTTTGAGATGCGTGGCGATTTGATTGATACGGGAATCGATATCTGCACCCCAGACGTCTTGGCTCTTTGGTCAGAGTCATTCGACGCGGAGAAGCCGCGATCCCAGTTCCTTCACAACATCCTGAAGGATTACGAACTCAATGGAAAGACTATCCATATTGAAATCGTCGACAAGCATTACGCTGCGAGAGCTAGCACCCTCCAACTGTATGACTGCGTCAGCAAGGACATCCTCGGACGATGGACGTTCCCAATGATTCCCGACAACAACTGGGTCATTGATCAAAAGTACAACCGTGGTGCTGGTGGTATAATCAAGGAGGATGGTGTTATTCTCGCCCGCAGCTGCAAGATCGGCAAGAAGACCGTACTTGGGAGAGCAACCAGTATCGGCGATGGCACAGTTATCAGCAACTCAATCATTGGCCGTAGGTGTCAGATCGGCAAGAATGTTGTCATCGAGGACTCCTATATCTGGGACGATGTTGTTGTGGAGGACGGTGCTCACATCCAGAAGTCCATTATCGCTAGTGAAGCTGCGATTGGTAAATCTGCCGCCATCCTCGATGGAGCACTCATTTCATATTCCGTTAGAATCGGAAGCAACACTACAGTCAAGGCCGGCGAGCGCATAACTAGAGCTAAGCGCAAGCGCGAAAACGTTGATGGCGAGCCTCTTGCACGAGTGCCAGCAGACACCGCAATTGTCGGTGAGGGAGGTGATGGCTATGCCTACGAAGACGCCGAGGAGGATGAAAAGGATGTGTGTCGTGATCTTCTCAGCACCCTTATCTACAGCACTGCACACCTCAACCTCGCCGAAGACTCCTATTCACAGATCGGATCCGATGCAGGCTCTGACGAAGATGAAGCCGAGGCACGCTCCCGACACTCAAGTTTCGCAAGCGCAGTGTCTGATGATGAGGCCTCGGGAGACGAGTCAAGTGGCGCAAACTTCCACAAGGACGCTGTTGCGGATGTGTTCAAGACTTTGAGCGAGAGCGGCGACTTCCACAACACCCGTGTGGAATTCACTTCCCTTCGTCTCAGTAATAACGCGACCGACCACCACATGCACCGTGCCATTGCAGTTGGTTTCATCAAGCGCATTGTGCAGCTCATTGAGGGTGGTGCTGAGCCGCCCAAAGCCGTCAAGCAGACACTTGCACAGGAAGGCGCTACGGCATTCTTGTCTGATGTTGCACTTGGTAGGGACAAGCGTGTCGGGGATCAGGCTGATCTCCTCACGAGCTTCCAAAAGGACCTCTGCAATCGTGACAAGGGAGAGGCTGTCCTGTTTAGTCTCTGCAAGGAGTTTTATGACCTAGAAGTCATTGAAGAGGAGGGCTTCGAGGCCTGGTGGAAGGACCCCAAGAGCAGCGAGAACGAGCACATGATACGTGTCCGGACGATGGCAGGTGGTTTCATTGCGTGGTTGGAGGAAGCTGAGGAGGAGGATAGCGATGATGAAGACGACGAAGACAGTGACTGAAGCTCTGAGCATGTTGATTGTACACGATTTATGTCATGTGGTGCAGATGATTACGAATGAAAATATCTGGGGGAAAGACTCGGTAGTATCCTCGGCCACAGTCTCCATGACCCGGCGCGGGGGTTGCTTCAGGTATTAAGTTAGTGGGGTAGTTCTTAGAATCGTGGGCAGGTTGTAAGTTCCACGGCCAAGATTGTTCTTGGTGGACGCCTACCTACCTTTACTATAGAGAGAAATATATACACGATTAAGCAAGTTATAAATCATTGTGACATGTGTAAAACAGCTATTCAAATAATAGAATCGGTAGGATATCAAATAATGGTGGTGGGTGTTAAAACTTTTGGCTGTAGGCAGGGGTGTCGAAAGTGAGAAGCCTCACAGCCGCCCACAAAGGTTCGATCAACAAAGCCTCATCGACGACTCGAACGGGCAACCTCCCTAGTCTAAAAAGGCAAAAAATAAGCAAAAAACATGGCCAGATCCAGACTCGAACTGGAGTCTCCTGTCGGTTCTGAACCTCAAACTCGGGGTGCTTGCCGAAGGCGAGTTTGGATGTATCCAAAACCGGTTGATAATTGAGAGACGGGCATCTTACCACTAGAACATCGAGCCTTTTGAATTAAAATGAACTCGTATTAAGCGCTATATAGACCGGACGTCCTTCGTAGGGGTAAGGGGGGCTCCACAAGTAGAGTAGCTGCACAACATTAAACCGCCAGGCATTCGAGCCCCGAGGCCGATGCCCGATCGTAGTGCCCGACGACGGTCTACTTCAGCTCTGCCAGTATCTATTATCCAAATTTACATTCGATGCCTTGACATCGTCTAGCCGCGGTATGGCAAACAAAAAAAACGAAGCCCCTTCTCTATCTATTCCAGCACTTAAATGTATTTCTTATCGGGATCCGCCTTATCCATCAACTCAATGCTCTTCTCGTACATAGTAAACACAATACCACCACTAAGCATTAGTCTCACCAACCTCGGCAGCGCTCCCGACCACAGCGTCAACACGCCCTCATTCCGCACAAGCTGACTCCCACAGTCCCAACTGTTCTTATACAGTTGCTTCGCTTCAATGCTCTGCATGCGTGTCTTGATTGTGTCCACAGGCTGCGTCACGTACACCGTGATCAGACCTGCAAGACCACCAATACCGAACGTGCTGGCTGCACCCAGCTTCTCGCCGGGCGCCACGTATGACTCCGCGATTTGCTTGAAGAAGTTGTAAGACCCGAATCGAGTCGCCGAGTTGGCGGCCTGGCGTGCCGTCGTTGGTACGAAACCTTGGAAGAAGCCGCGAAGTCCGCGCTCTCGTGCGATGATAGGGACGGCGTGTAGGAAACCGCGTAGGCGGGGCTTTGCAGCTTTGCGATCGTCGATCCTAGGGGTGTTAGCTGACGGCATGAGCTTAAATAGAGGAACTGGCTTACAGTGTGGTCTTGATACTCTCGAACGGGGTTACGGCAAGCAAAGACTCAGTCACACCTGCTCCGAAGCCGGCAATGACGGTGCGGGGGCCGGAGATGTGTCCATTCTCATCTTGCAGCATGGACTTAAACTGGTCGAACGCCACGAACCGGACTCCAGCCTTCAGGGAGTTGCCGATGATCAGCGTTGTGCAGCCGGCGTACCATGCTGGGCCGAATTTGGGCCACGGGAGCTTATCAGCACCGGATAACCGTTGGTTGAGTTGTGTTCGGGTTTTGGCAACTATCTTCCTGTCAATATTTCGGTCCTCTCATTCAAGAGCGTATTCTGCCCATGAAGCTAGGCGGCGCAATCTCTCCTGAGGCGGCACCGTGCTTTTTGGGGATATTCCGGAGAATCAACCGGCAGAATTTGCAGTCGTATGCCATAGCTTCGCAGCCGCTCGGGAGGGTTCAGACATACATTCCGCAGGGTAGGTGATAGCTACAGTCGCATTATTAGCCCATGCTCTAACAAACAGCCCACCTCCAGACTCTGTTCCCAAGCAAGTTGCACTTACAAATTTCGACGGCACCAGCACTCGCCCCAGCTATCACCGAGCGGAGAGCGCTTGGCTTCTCCTTGCGCTTCTCCGGCGCCTTTGTCGTTGACGCCATGGCGCCTGTATGACCGAGGGTTACTCTCTGCGATTGCCGATCCTCCAATGGCTTAGAGCCAACGGAAATGTCAGGAGGGGCAAAGCAATTGAGCTATTACAGGGGATCCGAAAGCGAGGGAAGGATAATTGAGCGGGTCGGCGAGAGAATGGCGTTGAGAATGTACACCCCGCTACGATAGGAAATAAAGTTTTGACGAGGTCCGATGCGGCGTCGGCAATTATGACGAAATATCTGGGGCACAGGGGCCGGCGGCTGCATTGACCTGGATTAGCGCTTAACGAAGCAACTTCGCGTCTCAGACTCTAAACGCCCACATCTCTCATACAAATATTACCATTACGGATCATGAGCTTCCTGGCGGAGAACGTCAATGCGAACCGATAATACGAAGGTATTGTTTGAAATGCGATATGTAGTAAACGCTTTTTCGGCATTTATTATCGATTTCGTTATTTCGACATTGAGTTCAACCTCTCGCGAATTGTCTTGTCCTCATAGACAAGTGCAAAGCTACACCCTCAAAAGGCATTTCGTTCAGCGGCTTCAATGTCATTCACTGTGGAATAGAGCACATACAGAGGAAAGCTAGATGTCACGAGAATAGTTTCTTATCTGTTCATATTCTGTCTAGTCACTCGTTCCTTCCTAACTCTGTCCATGTTGCCCCATGTTCTTTCCCAATTTTGTTCATATCACCTCTCGTTCTTTCCCAAATCTCAATCATACATATTACTCCTCGTTCTTTCCTATCTCAATTCATATTTCTTCGCGTTCCTTCCTATATATATGCATATTGCCCCTTGTTCTTTCCTAATTGATCCATGTTGTCTTCTCGTTCTTTCCTATATCTTTCCATATCTTTTACCTTCGTTCGTGCCTTCCGCACTGCGTTTAGCTCTGCGTATCACGTAAACGACGATATTATCTCTCGTTTCATACATCCCATCATGCTATCTCTCACCAATATGCATGGTACCAGCTCAACATTCAGGGCGACAAACGCTGTTGCCACGGGCCCCCGTGATACAAGTCAGCCGCTTCATAAAGCCGCGAACATAATGGTCGTCGTATGGATACTGTGTGTCAGCATAACCTTCTTCATCTGCATCAATGCTTGGGCTATTCGGGCCTTTCGACAACGCAAACGCGACCAAGAAGCTACATCAGCCATCCTGGAGCGCGCAGAGTCGCCAGGTAGAGGGCTTATCATGGGAAGTCCAAGTACACAAAGCCAATTCCGCCCACCTCAATTGGGGTATCAGCTGCAAGCACTATCATCACCAAATACGCCTCGAATAACGCCGCCAGAACAGCCTAGGGGCGTGCCGGGTGACTCATCGAATGATACAGAGCGGAACGATGGACGGCATTCCGTAGCCGCTGGGAATATGGCCTCATCTTCTTACACGCCCAACGAGACCGAGGAACAATTACCAAAGTACATGGAACGCGATCATGACTTGCCCGATTACTCGGATCAGAGAGCGACGCCGGCCGCATGACGGGTGAAAAGAACTACGGATTTGTCCACAGGAGAAGGTCAGATGATTGAAGCTCTCTATGTTCCAGCGAACTTCGGATTGGATAGGACATCCCAAAAAATCGGTAAAACGGTCAAATAAAGCTTTTTGACGACGTCGTTATGAGTCTATGGTCTGAATGACAAATATCGTCAAACCACTGCACCAGGTGCACCAGAAACGATATCGCGCTTGGAACCGCGGAAATGGTGGTAAGTGCCGAAAGCCGAGTTGTTTTAATTCCGCGCTGACGGTACTACGCCAGATATGCTGGGAGTATCCTTTTGCGCAATGGGGGATCCGGCATATGAGTTAGAATGCAGCATAGCCAGCGTAATACAAAACAGTATGAACACAACACGTCTTAACCATGCCGCGGACTCTGCAACACTAATGGAAGCGGTTCATCTGTATTCAAATGCTCAATCTCATGGCCTATGCTTATTTTCAGATAAGGTTGGACTGGCGTGATTCCACTTCGAGGACGTATCAAGGGCGGGGCAAGGTCCGGGAAGTGGGGTGATGCGGGGATGGGAGAGTTGAATCGCATGTTGCTCCTGACTAATTATGAGCGACGACGAACTCATTCTCAGGAGAGCACTGAGCGGGGGTTAAAATCCGAGGAATTTATCATCAGACTCAAGCCTTAGTACTTTACTAATGCTCGCTATAGTGCGAATTTTGTATCTTTATAGCGTCCACTCGACCGAAGCTTTATTAGATCAAATTGATATATGGTTTATGGGGCACAGGCCAGAATTAGTGACATCAAGCGCCGGCTACAGGCGGCGCGTGGAGGACCTTCCCAGGCTTGGTCGCTCCTTCCCTCGGCACCAAACCGAGAGCTCCCAGACCAGACAATGGCCTAAGACAATAAATAGTACCAGCACGTTAGAGTCGTTGAAGTAATGTCTCCACATGATAAGGAAACCCGTTGGATATTAGATGAAGAGAGAGGTAAGAGCATAGTCTACTAATGATGCGCTACCAGAGATGAGTTATGTTTTTGACTAAAAACCCAGGGGTCGAGCTCTGATAGCCTCTTGTTGTGGTCTATGGAATCTGGGGAAACGTCATGCACAGCTTGATTTGACGTCGGCAACCATCGCAAAATCAATTTGGCTCATGGATCAGTAGAACAAGAAGAGTTAGGGCTCTGGGCCTCGCCTCCTTTTTGCTTCACAACTTTACTATCGCGTGAGTATCGCCGGCCTTATTCAACAACTAGGGCGCTTTAAACGGCATTTGCAAACCATCACGATCACGGTCACGAGCGCGCCCCCCTCCTTAAGCTTGTGTTTAGCTTTCAATTATTTCTTAAGACATCTGATTCTGCTGAAACCAATTTCTTTTTTGCGTTCAATTTCTCTGCTCTGCAGTGGTCAGGTTTCAATTGTTCGATTCAATTATATTTGTATACTACGATGCCTCCTCTGAGATGCATCCCGCCTGCCAAGGCAATCAAGGTAGTTGTCTCATATCACCCCATCCAACAGAGTTACTAACTACTTCAGACCGAACGTACACACGAGGAGAACCAAGAGCGGGCCTACATCGCCGCTTCAAGGAGGAGTGACCGCTCATTGGAAGCGCGTGTAGAGTCAGCCAGGCGCGCATCAGAAATACACAAGCGACGGACCGGCAGATCATTACGAGTCTCTGAGGAAGATGTAATAAACGAAGAGATGTATGAGGAGGAGGAAGATGACCTCCCACACCACTATCGGTACCTCAACGCCCATCTTCACAACCAGTCCACCGATTTGAGCCGCCATGAGTTATCAAATATCCTCACGAACAACGTTCAATTTCGGTCAGCTGTTGAAGTAGCCCTTCGGGATTCATATGCTTCACAGGCAGTTACACAGGCGGCGCAGCATGTAGGCCAGATTCCCAGTTCTTATCCGAACGTCGCCAGTATGATGAGTACGCATATGGGTTATCAGGCGCAAATGATGGGCGATGGGCACCCGCCGCCGTATGCTATGCCTAATATCATGCCGACAATGCCAATCGCCATACCTCAGCCTCCAGCATATATGGCGCAACATCAGTTTCAAAATTTCGATCCACAGCCACGGGTTACGCAAAACCTCCACAATCGGCGTCACTATCCCAACCAGTGTCAAGCCGAGTCTGCGATGAAACTCCAGCAATCAGCAGCAGTTAAGTCGCCAAGTCCGGATACTTCCAAGCCAAGTCGTGGCAAGTCTATGCCAGTCGAAATAAAATCCGAATCACCTGCCTTGCAATCTATCGAGCAACCCCAGGTGAAAGTTTCTCGATCGTACGAGCGGGGCTCGCAGCTCTCGAAACGGCCTGAGCCTATTGATTTCAACAGCACGGATAGTTCCATCTCTGCAGGGGTATCATGTGGCAAACCATTCATGCCGCAGGTTAATATCCAGGCTCCAGATAGCGAGTTCAACCTGTTTGCAACTGCGACGCCACGGGATGACAGCCTCTTCGGTGGGAATCTTGGATTTTCAAACGATCCCCTAATGGGCATGCTTATGGCTGGCAATGAGGCGCTCAATGAGCCTGATTCTTTTGACAGCAGCTTGGATACTTCCTACGCCGGAACACCCGCGAGAAAGCTGGATTTGGCCGCGAAGACTCATGTCGGCGGACTTGACTCAACTGTCGGGGGTGGCATTGCACCCGCCCAGCTAGAATCAGCTGCCGTGAAAAAGGGCCTTGACGTCATATCGGGAGTTCCAACCAGATTGAAGAGTGCCGCGACTGCAACTGCAAGCACGAGCGCCACCGGAACTCCAGGGATTGCGCCAGACAAATGGAATGAATGGATTGAGCAGGGAGAGTTGGACAGTGTTCCCCAGTGACACTGGCTTACCTTTTTCTCTCAGGCCGGCCATTGATTTCTTATATATATATTAATGCTAGAAATATTGGTTGATTGCATTCTTTTTTTACATTATTAGATTTTTTGATACATATAGATTGCATATAGATTGCACATAGATTGGAACAGGCTATTATGACCGGCGTATCAGAGCACAATTAGAGGTTGTAAATAGCTAGATGCTGAAAATAAGCTTTATATAAAAAACAATATAAAACAGATACAAAGCTTTAGTCTTCTCTTTAAAAATAACATATTCGCATTAACATGTCTTATATAGCTGTATTTGGTAAGGCATCTATCTGCATTCTCGATCTACCATCTGATAACCCTTAAAGGGTGGTCTGTTGAACCTCACTCCACCGGATAAACTTATTTTCCACCAGCGCGTACAGTACGTCATCTCTAAGTGAGACCTCACCGACCCCAACTCTCCCCGCCTTTTCATCTCTCACCGTTCCAAACATCACCACAAAATGCGGTACCTAACGCCGCTGGGCAAGGCGCTCTACCCGGCGCTCTACCCTATATGGGGTATCTGGTTCTTCATAGTCCACCCTCCGTTCTGGAGCCTCTTCAAGACGCGTCTGATACCTGTGCTGTTCCTGAGTTTACTGGTGTATACCCTCTTGTTTATGTTTGCTTTCCTGCCACAGGCGGCGCTGTTGGCTATATTCCATGGCCCTGCGGCGTTTGTGAGTGCTGCGTTTTTGGTTTTGGGAGAAGGTGAGTTCGCGTTTTTATATTTCAAGCTCTAGGCAACCGGCCGCCGTTCCTGAAATCGCCCTAAAAAGACCAAGTGCGGGAGCTGATTATAAACAGGCGCCGTCGTCGTCGCCCTACTCTTTGAGGCCTTCTTCGTCGACGAAACGCTTGTTGATGTCTTTGACGCGACCCTCCTCTCCCGGCATCAAGAAGCGCTGCTCTCGCCCTCGCGCACCATTTTCCCTGCCGCCTCAAACCCGGTCAAGGCCCTCGGCCCACCAACAGAGAAGGCTGTGTATGGCCCGTTCAGCTTCCGACAGATCGCAGAGTTTGTGCTGTTCCTGCCGCTTAATTTTATTCCCTTCGCGGGTGTGCCACTGTTCTTGATTCTCACGGGGAGGAGAGCGGGGCCGTTACAGCATTGGAGGTATTTTAAGTTGAGGGGATTGGGGAGGAAGGAGCGGAATAAGGAAGTTGAGAGTCGGCGGTGGGGGTATACTTGGTATGTTGCACTAAATTAGCATCAGTTTGACGTGAGGAAGGCGATGAACTCTATACTAACTCTTGGACTCAGGTTTGGGACTATTGCGCTACTGCTGCAGCTTGTCCCCGTGTTGTCAATGTTCTTCTTGCTTACATCTGCTGCTGGCTCGGCGCTGTGGGCTGCGGATTTGGAAGAGGCAAGGCAGCAGCGGTTGTTGGCTGCTGAGTCAGTCGTGGGAGGAGCGGAAGTTAATGACGAGTTTCCACCAGAGTATACGGATACGGAAGATCAGGTATAATGCTCATAAAGTTATTTATGATTAATATTTACTATTGTTGAGTTGAATTTCCACGTCATTTTTGGTCTACGTGCTATCTTTAGTCATTATGCTATGAGAGAGGGAGGCAAAGTTGTTTCCCTACTAATGTTGATATAACCCTGGTATATGTTGCCAATGCGTATGTTATGCTCTATATGTTTGCTCACAGGAAGATGCCAACTATGACGCGCCTGTGTTTGAACTTATGTCTACTGTCGCACATGTTTTATTATCCAAGAGCAATGCTGCCGTCTGGCTCAGAGTTTATAAACTGAGTATGGAGTTGGCGCAAAGCGCTGAGCAGACAATTTGATCTATAATAATACGGGAATGTTTGTATGAGTTTATGCCAAAGTTCAGCCATTCATTAATGGTTTTATATAGCCATTGAAGATTAATTTTCATAAGAGGCCTTGTTGATAAGATGTATAAGGTACACAGGAAGTAACGGTCATCTCAAGTGAGTGAAATTGAATTGTTCTTCCCCGTTCCTTCTGCAATTGACCGCTTGGGGGTTGACAGACGCGTAAACCCTCTGCCCACGACTTACCGTCGATTACCACAACCTCACTTCCTTGACTTCACAACACCTTCTTCCTCACCCTCTCTCATCACACTCATTTGAAGGACATACGTCCCGCCATGGTCTTTATCGTTTTGTATTCTGATCGGTTGATTTGATACTTCTTCCATCTCAAAGTTTTTACTTCGTCCCAATTATTTCAAGATGCACCTCCTGCTGCATCTTGGATTTGTCCTTGCCCTTTGTGGCATCTCCTCTGCTGCTCCAGCTGCCGCAGCTGCCCTGTAAGTTGTCAATCTACTTCCAATGAACGATATTGGCGTGCTAATAATTCTCAAGTCTTCAGGATGGGAACCCTGGCAAGCTTTGCAGCATCATCACGGTCTATGTGACAGTTACTGAGGACCCTTCCCTCCCTGATGTTAAAGCCTTTGGCGTTGCCCACCACTTGGTAACAACAACCTTTTCAATACCTATATATAATATAATATAACTCTTACTAACCTTCACAAGGCCGAAACTCAGCATATTGAAGCCGTTTCTGATGGACTGACTACCACAATCACAAGAACTCATACTGGATTCAAAACTGTCACCGTTACCATCGACATATCCGGGGTTCCGAGCTCTGATATTGATATCTGGGAGTCCACATCTGCCCGTTTCCTCCACGATGGTCCTTCCCCAACCGAGAAGGGAGAGCATAATCTCACAGCGACGCTTACTACCACATTCCAACCCCTCAATGGAACTGGGGGCCCGAAGATCCCCGAGACGGTCAACAGTACATCCCAAAATCTCGCAGCCCCTACTGGATCGGATGGGTCCACGGCCCCATTGGTAGTCAACACTGCATCCCAATATCTCACGGCACCTACTGGAACGGCACCGACGAAGGATCCAGTGACGGCTAACACCACCTCTCAATATCTCACGGCCCCCACTGGAACGGGAGTGCCCACGGCTGAGGTGACGGTTAATTCCACATCCCCTACCGAAGCACAATCTGGTTCTGGCGGCGATGATGCCGTAGTCGAAACTGTTACAGTATACCCTGTGAAGTCTATCGCGCCAGAAACGAGTTCAAACGATTCCATTTACCATACTGTTGCAGCAGCTCCAACCCCTCACGACCCAGTGTCGGCGAGTCTTTTCTCGGATGGCACCGAAACTATCCCCACTCAAACGGTTGGTATTCTAACTAATGTTACGATTCGTGCACAATCTCCGCCACAACCCACCACCCTGGCAGCTATGAAAGGATTTACCAATGACGAGAGTAAACCGCTCGAACGCAAGGACGGTATGTATTCTATTCCCAAACCATAAAATGCCTATCTGACACCAGCAGTACTTGGCGCAATTCCCTTCGTACCTCTTATTGATGATGTTACAAAAATCACCCTAGGGCTTCCCTTTATCACCACAGTCACCGTTCCTGTGGAATTTTCAAAAGCCACCGTATACACCTCCGGTCGAACTTTCTTAACTTCCATTCCTGGGCCGGGAGAAGCTCGGTTGAAAAAACCTATACCTGCGCCGGCTGACTCTACCACGTATATGGCCCGGCCTACTGGTACCCATGCGCCCATGGTGCCTCTTGACGAAGCTGCAACAGTCACCTTAAAGCTTCCATTTATCACCACACTCACCTTTCCCGCGGATCTTTCAAAGGCCACCACGTACACATCTGGTCATTTTTTCTCAACTTACATTCCTGGACCGAGAGAAGCTCGGATGATAAAATCTACAACTGTCCCGGCTGACTCTATCACTACCACATCCTCCAGGCCTCTTACCACCGTTGTTCCATCGTGCGGCGAGCAAGGTATCTTCAGGCTTACTGTAAGCCCCCCTATCTCAACCTGCACAGATATAACACTCTAACCCTCTGCTCCAGTTTGATGACATCCCACGCCTCGCCGGCTCAGCAAACTCCAACGACGCCCAACCCATCTCCAGCCCCTACCACCACTTCTACTTCTCTCAAGGCTTCGTCGTCGCCCCTCCCCCCAAAGACCCCTATACCCCCAAATCCGCGCCGCTCCTCCTCGAATTCGTCACTCAGAGCAACGCCGACGTCACACGCACCCACAACTCCCCCCCGATCGACGGGTACGGCGCCACTGGTGAAATCGGTATCGGTCAAAACCTGCAGTGGGGATGCTACACCTTCCACGCCCTCGCAGCGTCAGTGGGCTGCGATTCCTTGGGGCCGCATTGCGACTGGCAGTTCACAGGCGTACAGTTCAATCACGGGAAGCAGGAGTATGAGGAGGTGGTCACTCAACTCGTGTCGACGGCTAGCTGCCCTGGGCTGGAGGATTGCAAGCTTACGGATGTAGTGCTGCTAGATGATTTCACGCATTTGCAGGCGCTGAAGGTTAATGTGACGGTTGCCGGGGAGCCGAAGAATTGGTGGTTGGATGATTTGAAGATGGAATGGGCGGATGGGAGTTGTGATGCTGGGGTGTGTCGCTCTATGCATCGTTGAGAAATGATGATGCTGCGACGTATTTCAGATGTTGAGGTGCCTATGGGAAGCTACGGGCTACTTGAATGATTACGAATTTGCGGCTTGTATGTTATAAAATGGCTCAGTATATGGGCGGGAGGTGGATTTTCTACGATTGCTTTACTATCTGTTCGCCATGGGTTATTCCAGGCCGTTTATGTTATCAACGTGGAGGTTGAGTTATGGGGTTATAGTTCTTATAGCTGAGGCTGTGACTTTAAGGAGACGGCTCTGTGTCGTATAATCAATCAGACTAAAGTTCTATGCAATAATAAAATGCTTCACATTATTCCAAGCTAACTCATTGATGGCCCAGTTTATTTCAGGAAGCTGTGTGCTTTCGCACTCCAAATAAAACCGAGCAAAAACATTGAAGTAATTATTGTTATAAAAAACGCGTAAATACATGACATAAAGTAAACCTATATTCATCATAGCTCTAGACGAATTACCAGGGTAAAATAATAAAATAATAAATAAAAAAGTCTATACCATGACCCAAAATACCTCCCAAACTCCTTCGCTATATATACGCCCAATTCCAAAATCTCATCTCAAAACGACCATGTTGCTGGTCAGGCGTGAGTGTATACCTATAATCCGACCTTACCTTCCCTTCGCACCACTTCCCACAAGCTCTAAACTCGTCAAGACAACCTGGCGACGCCGTAGTCAGTGGTATTATAATCCTCATTGATATGATCATCCAGCCCATCCTCCGTAGCGATAATCTCGAGTATATCCTTCGTAATCGGACCAGAGTACTTGCTATTGACCCATTAGCACAAATCCCATCGCACACATGAATACCCGAGATCGAGAGAGCAAAAGGGGAACAACAGGACAAAAGACTTACTTCCTCGCACCCGCCCACCACCACCCCCAAGCAAACAACGCAATCGCCGCCCCCACCACAGACGCATAATTCATATTCTCCGCCGTCACCGGCCTAATCGTCGGGAACAAAAGCACTGCACTAATAAAGAAAACCCAGGTGACCGCAATCCCATTCAGCGGCTTGCGCATCCAGCCGAGCACGTAGGGCCCGGGACGGAAATCGATTTGGGAACTGTAGATGTTGCGGGCGAGGATGACGGCGACGTAGGAGAGGTCGAGCGCGGGGGCGGTGATGTTGAAGATTGCTACTATGGTCTCGGTGCTGCCGATGCCGATGCAGTTTAGCACGATGGCGAAGGCGACGACGAGCCAGACGGCGTTGATGGGGGTGTTGGTGCGGGGGTTGACGGTGGACCAGAAGCTGGGAGGGTCTGTTAGCGGGGGTGGGCTTTTGAGAAGGAGGGGATAGTGACATACGTAGAGAAGGGCAGGGCGTTGTCGCGTGCAAAGGCAAAGGCCATGCGTGTATCTGCCAACATTGCTGAACAGCCCGTGAAGAACTGGACCAAAATGACGAAGAACCACATTGCCGTGCCGCCGCTTTTGCCGCCAGCGTTGAGGAAGATCTGGGCGGCGGGCATCCCGGTTGGGGAGTTGATTACGGCGTCGAGATCAGTAGTGCAAAAGCACAGCGTGACTGTGATCATCCACCCGACCAAACCCGATATAGTGACAGCCCACCGAATAGCCTGAGGTCCACGAATAGCAGCATCGTGCGTCTCCTCAGACATATGAGTCGTTCCGTCGTAATCGGTCATGACCCAAGCCACAGACAAGAAACTCAGGAAAAAGGAGAATGGGGTTCCCCATCCGGAGCCGTCAGTGAAGTGGCCGAAAACCCAGCTTGCGGGCTGCAGGTTGGGTGTTAGGACGAGGAGGGCGATGCAGATGGAAACGGATGCGATGACGTTGATGGGCGCGAACCAGAGGATGATTTTGTGCAGGTTTCGGGTGGTGAGGGAGCAGATTATGCCGGTGATGACTAGGACGGCCATGGAGAGGAGGACGGTTTGGAGGGCGGAGCTACGAGATGTTAGCTGTAGGAAAGATGGGGCGGGGGGTAGACTTACGGTGAGAATGCATATGCCTCGCCATCGAAGTGAGAGTTCATGCTAACCGCCGCGAGGATCTGCTGGGCGACTGTGTATGCCACACTAGCAACTCCAGCTGTTTGGCCGAGGAAATTGCACCAGCCGATAACCCATGACCAGAGCGCCGCGTGCTTCGGCGGAACCACGTTCTTGGTAACGAAATACATCCCCCCCGCCGTGGGGTACGCAGAGACCAGCTCCGCAACTACGACAGTGAGCCCATATCCGCTAGCAATCGATTGGGGAACATACCAGACATAGAAATGCACTGAGCCATCAAGGACCCAAACGCCCAAGCCCACACTGCCGCAGCTGGTCCGCCGAGACTCAGCGGGCTACCAAAAGTCGCTGGGACGGAACCCAGGACTCCCAGGACTGAGACGGCATAGGAGAGCGTGGAGTACTTCGTGAAGTGGCGGGTGAATTTCTATCACATCGTTAGGACTCCGGGCCCGTGGCTATCTGCACCAGGGGATAATCCCACCTGCTCGTAGCCAATCTGAGCTAGCAGCCGCTCGTCATCATCATGCATAGTCGCCATCTGGTTGGCGGTCCGTTCTACAACCTTGCCCGAGGCGGTGGCAGGCTGTTCTTGGGACGGAGAGACGCTGGGGCGTTTTTCGTCTGAGGATGGCATTGTCAGAGAAGTGAAGGGGAAAGGTGAGAATAAAAATCGCCAGTAGGCTAGAATTCCGTGCTAGGACAAATCCACGAGGGGACCAAGGGAGAGAAACGGGGGGGGGGGAGATCAGGTCCATGTATATATGGAGGGACAGGAAAAGTAAAATAATGTAAGGAGCCACACACCTTCTCTCGTACAACCGCTGATCGTACCCCGCCGTTGGATTGGCCTGTTCCAACTCGCACCCGTAACAACGGTAGCCCACGCGGGAGGGACGGGATTCAAGCTTCTTCCTGGTCGATGACGATGATAGGACCCTTGGGGGGGTTCCACAGTCTAGTCTGCCTGACGTTGGGAGGAGGTGGATGGTGGACGGACAACACGGGATATAGGAAGCAAGGGGGCCTTCTTTTTTGATTTTGGGGCTAATGAGAAGCCGCCAGTAGAGTAGTTTTATTCGTGCTTTGGTGTACAAACTATGCACCCTTGTTTTGTACACGGGCTAGAGGAGAAGAGAGTACGGGAGTATCATTTCCCAACGAAGAATATACGGATAATGGTAATGGTAGTAATACAGTCGAAACTATAGTATAGAATAGTTTCCGTAGGTAGAGTAGAAGTGAGCGCGCCGGGGGTTTAGTTACGCCCGAACCCATGCTGGGATTATGGTTGGGACACTGGTGGGATGCTGGCATACTGGTTTGACGACTGGTTGGACGACTGGTTGGACTTTCCCCCCCATGTTTCGTGTGTGACTCTCGCTTGTATCCAGCGCTGTGGTTCACCTCTTGAATCGCGTGAATCAATAAAGTGAGATTGTTAGTTTGGTATATTAGTTTGTATGAAGAGTATGGAGTGTATGGAGCAAATTGACAAGGAGCAGGGTTGGTAGTACGACGGGCAAAACAGCTAAAGTATAGTGGAGTACAGTGGATATTGTCAGTACTCCAGTATTGTCGGTACAGCAGTGGAGATACAGCGGAGAGTATTTGTTAGAACCATAACGTTGTTGTAATGTTGGTATCTGGTACACTCACTTTCCCACAACTCATAGTCCCAAACATAGCGTGGGGGTTCCCATATAAGTACCATACCTATATCCTATCTTGGGCATCCTTCGTCCTTGGGCACGCCTTGGATTCCAAGGCTTGGAACCCTCTCGTAGCTCTCACTCCAGCTCCTAGCTCCCTCTTCCCCGACCGTCCATCAGCCTGCACGTAGACGAATAAGTCCATCCCCTTCCCAGCTTCCATCTCAGCTTCCAAGGCCAACGACACCAGACCCGGCGTTTATCACTCTCGACACTGTAACTCCAACATGTGCCGATGAGCGCCCAGCATGTAGGTGATCAGGAGGGCCTGCACTGCCGGCTGGCCTGCAGACATGTAAGCAGCCGCCTGCACTCATCATTGCATGCGGCCATGCGGCCATCAAGACAGCCACGCCGTCCCAGCAACAAACTTCACCAGCGAGCGGTGCATGACATAATCAACGAGGTGGAATCGTAAAGCAGGGCGCGTGGGTTTAGTGGAATCCACTGACTGAGACAAACGGATTGGAGGCGGGCCAACGGGACAGTCCGTCGTGGCACAGTTCTCGAAGCACCACCCAGGGCGGTGATACGCTGAACCACACCAAACCTCGGTCCGTCCCCTCCAAGCCATGTGCACTACGTTCGTAGTCTCACCTCCAAGCTATTCCCAAGAGCGGAATGAGGCCGACCGCCGTCTAATCCGTCAGCTTGCTGAGTATTTCTGAATGCTGCCCTCGTCTACGATGCTGGGAAACATATACACATTTGTCAGTAGCTGCATGAAGTGACGTCTTTACGTCCCACCACCCTGTACACCCATGAGTCGTACCGAGGGATGGGATGCGTTGCAGGCTCCCATATTGGGGTCCGTCCGAGACATGTCACTCTCGAGCTACATTTGTAAGGTAACTTACAGTGGGAGATAATCGCACTGTTCGTCCTGGCGTGGTGAAACGCCCAGCCATGCCGGATTCGAGCTAGCTGGCGCAGAAATCTGGGTGCCCGGCCGCCAACACAGTCGGTGGAGAACGGGCATCGAAATTTGGTGAATAAACTGATCAGATGACCTTCTCATCTTTGCGCCCCTGAACAATGCGCTGATGGGTTGCTGGTTTTTGTTTTACCCAATCGCGAAAATGTCTTGAGTATGTGGCGGTGAAGAAAAGCTTGGAAAAAAGCATTCTGATAACGGCAACGGTGAGCGAGGGGAAAGAACGTGCTCAACCGAACTATTTCTCATCCATTCCCCAAAAATAACACAGACCTTGAAGGGTGAAAAGCAGCGGTGAAACCAACAACGAATACCACTACCCGATCGAGTCATAGATCGACGCACATTTGCGGGGTTCCAACAATTCCGAGGGCGCTGTGCGAGCCGGATCATCACAACATGCTCTCCATCCATGCTTGGCGTTTCCGAGAGGTCGGCAACCTTACCACCCCTCCATACTCAGCCGCCGCCACAAACACATCTTCGGAAATATTGATAATCCAACTCCAACCTCCGACTTCCAACTCATCTTCTGTCCAAAACAGCGCCTCGTTTGTCCAACGTCGCACAAACGAGCGGCCGAGAGGCGGGCAGCTGGATGGGTATCAAGTCTCACGGTCAGACCGCTTGGAGGTCGTCCCGATTGCGCTGCAAGAGTCGGCTGTGACGCGATACAACACCTGCCCGTCCCCGGCATACTATACGAGGCCTCTATCGAAATGGGCGTCACAGAGCCGTCGGGAGCCGCTATCCGAAGGTGAAATTCCAATTCCCCCGTCCTCTTAGCTGAGCCACCCACTGCACCCGGCCCGAAACAACTCCCTCCCCCCAAAATCCGTTGGCCGTCCCGAAGAACCTCCGCGGGAAAGACGGAACAGCACTCTCTCACTACGCGCGTTCAGCTTGCCTCTCCAAAAACGTGGCTTGGAGAGGCCCTGCCTGGCCGTCGATGATAGTCTTATCTGGGTGCGTGCATGTTGGATGTGTCGTACGAGAAAGCTGCAGTGCTACGCAGGGCTTACAGTATGCACGATCTTGGGGGATGCAAGCATTGTGTGTGTTAACCCTTGACCTCCATGTGGACAGCCGTGCATGCTGCATCGATTCCTTTTAATAGCAGGCAAGGCCATTGGAGATCATGGTTAGGGCTGACTCCACACTTTTGGGTATTTGTTTTCGGGATTATCGGGATTGTGTTTGATGGATGACAGATAGTTGATCGCGTTGTTTGGGGCGGTTGCCGCGTTTCTGTGGATATTCGGTAGGTATTTGTAGAATGCTTTCCCAAGATGGGATGATACCCTAGAGAGTTGATTATGAGGTTTTGTTTTCAAGAGGAAAATACGTAGATCTCTAGGACCACTTGTAGAATTGTAACATCCCCATCGAACTCACCAGTCAAACATGAACAGCAAGCAGTAATCAATGGTAAGTAATAATTTTCATCTTCCCAAAAACAAGCCAAATCTATTAGCACACGCGCGCAGGCATTATTCCGGATGCTACGAAAATGTGATAAAATCACACACATAACACGACACTAGACAAAACCAACAACCACAAAAAAAGTAAAAGAAAATATATATTCCAGATCCAAGCCTGCATTGCATGCAATTGCAGTATTACTGTTTTTCTCACATCCGCTCTACGGACTTGAAACAACGTGACCTGCACCTCCCCCTTTCCTGGGAATCATTTATGCAACAAATGTGCGGCGGTTGACACGCCTGCCGCCTCGCCTTCCACCCTGTCCACCCTGACCACCCTGCTGAGCTTGCTGACCGTTTTGCTGGGCTTGCTGACCGTTCTGCTGCGCCTGCTGGCCGTTCTGTTGGGCTTGCTGGCCGTTCTGCTGAGCCTGTTGGCCGTTGTTGTTATTGTTGTTGTTGTTAGCAGCGGCGGTGGCGGTGGCGGTGGCGGTGGCCGCGGCGGCGGCGGCGTTGTTGTTATTGTTGTTCTTGTTGTTATTGTTGTTATTGTTGTTCTTGTTGTTGTTGTTAGCAGCGGCGGCGGTGGCGGCGGCGTTGTTGTTGTTATTGTTGCCACCGTTGTTATTGTTGCCACCGTTGTTATTGTTGTTGTTGTTAGCAGCGGCGGCGGTGGCGGCGGCGTTGTTGTTGTTATTGTTGCCACCGTTGTTATTGTTGTTGTTGTTAGCAGCGGCGGCGGTGGCGGCAGTGGCGGCAGTGGCGGCGGCGTTGTTGTTATTGTTGTTAGCAGCGGCGGCGTTGTTGTTGTTATTGTTGCCACCGTTGTTATTCCCAGCACCAACAGTAAACTTCGTGCAATCATCAGACGCACCACGCTGCGCAACAGGCATAAGAACAAGCTGATGGTTAGACGACGAAGCCATAGTGCAAACACGGTAGTTGCCCGCAGGAAGTCCTCCAGTAACAGTCGCCGAGAGACCGCCCTTTCCATCACCAGCATCGTTGATCCCCTTGAAGAAGGCGAACTGAGTGGCATCGAGGGGAGTGGTGGGGTTCAGGGTGTTGCCCAGATCCTGGACAGTGACGTGGGTGTGGCCAACGACCTTGCCGCCCTGGAGCTGCTGGGGGGCGGAGTAGTAGGTGGTATCGGCGTTGGTGAAGGTTCCGGCTACGAAGTTTGCCATTTGTACCTTGATATCGAAGGTCGTGTCGGCCTGGACGTCGTTGCCACCCTGTGTTGGGAAGGTGATTATGGATGAGACCATGTTGGCTTTGGAGGGAATATCTCCCATGACTGTCTCGTGTTAGAAAAATTGATTGAGAGTTATTGAGTAATATACGCACCAACTCCGTTACAAGAACCTCCTTGAACTTGCAGACCATTTGTCAGTGTCTTCCCCGAGCAGAAGTTTATGAAGTTGTTGTCCGAAGTAAGCGACAACGCCTGACCGGCTGCGATGTTGGCAGAGCCATCTTGTGCAGACCCCTTCTGAACGGCATTGGCTAGCAGTGTGAGGCCATCAGCTGCATTATTGTTGGCGTTGTTGTTGCCTGTGTTGGCTGCTGCATTTCCTCCGTTGTTATTGTTGTTGTTCTGACCCCCCTTATTTTTCTGCGCAGCGGCAGAGCTCGCCACTAAGGCGACGGCAATAGCAAGCTTGTAGAGCATTGTAGCGGCTTCTTGACCAGAATTATAAGATGGTGAGAGTCGAGAGGCTGGTGAGGTTGGATGTAATGAGCGTTGTTGTCCGTCAAGGAGTCAAGGAGTTAGATGTAAGAAAAAGAAAGGCACGTTCGACGTGTGATCTGATTGACCGGCAATTACAGATTGAAGAAGAGAAATAAAACCGCACGAATATACACGTTTGGGAAGATGAAAGAGAGATTTGAGACGGTGATGAAGGTAAAAGAAGAGATGGATATTTTGGATGGAGAGTACTTCTTGTAGGAAGCTTGGCATCGACTAGAAGCGAGCAACAGATGAAAGACGAGGCCATGCTCTGCAACGAGCAGTGTGTCGTCCGTGAAGTGGATGTGGAGATCCCGTTGAGTATGAGACAGGAGATGTAATGCTTGGCGGCCGTTCTGTGAGCCGAAGAGGAGGGATATGGATATCAGACAAGCCGAGACGAGATCTTCAGGAAAGATTACTGGAACTGCAGTAGAACTTCGTAAAAGAGCCTATCACAGATGCTTGGTCTGGCTGTTGTCATTTGTAAGAACGGGGACGGGACTCGAGATGAAGTTTCCGATTGTTGCGCATTGTCCCATGCCAAACAGCAATTGTAAGAGAAGATGGTGCCAAGCTCAAACAGCATGACATTCGTAACGCCGAAAAACCCACATTGAAGAACATCAAACCTGTCACAATTGCCGTATCTAGCTCTTAAAGGCAGGCAGTAAGCAAAGCAAGCTTTGCGATGGGATTTCTCGATCCATAGTCTGATTGTAGTTGAACATTGGCAGACTTGGCCGCCGTTGTGAGGGCATACGCGCCGGCAGTCGTTGTGGTCCGGCATCCACAGCTTCCAGCACATCCACAACTGGGCAAATGAGAAACAGTGGCTGTTCTACATTTGCTTCAGCAGGATTTGTTTGAGTACTGTAGATCTGTAGATATATACTCGTCGGTGTTTGGTTGTGATGGCCATAACTGGTCGCTGGTCGCAATATGTCAGCGATTGTTGAATGATGAAGAAGTTGTTAAGTGTTGAGACTCGTGAGGATAAGATTAGAGTATATGAGTGTGAGTAAGTGAGCGATTGAGTACTCGCAGATTTGATTATGTGTATGTATGTACTCTATACATCGTTCCCGAATACAGCGCTGTGCAGAACTCAGGGTCCTGTCTACAAACTCTAATCACCGACTTGGGTTTTATGTACCCGCCCACTCACTCAGAGCCCTGAAAGTGACAACAAAAATGAAGCCCGAAAAGCATCATCTTTTCCTGGATACAACACAGTATTGCCGTTGTCCTAGAGTTGCAATTTATTGTCGGGAAATATTTCATATTGTATTATATTATATTATATTATATTATACTTCGCGAGTATGAATCGAGTTCAATTTCCTTTTTGCTGGTTATAGCGGTCGCACCCGCTCAATTGACTCTCAACGGCATGATATTCAGAGGCACGTGTTGTCGCCTGAGTAAGTAAATCCGCCGACGTCGCACACTGAAAAAGAGAGATTGACACCAATTCCCCTTTCTCCCGATCATCTTCTCCTCCATCTCTTCATACTCTTCATACTCTTCATCAAATTATCCCCAACTTCACATATTTCGCCACAATTATCTCTTCATCTACCTTATCTATCTCCTAGATTACCCCGCTGTGAACATTTCTCTCCAGATTTGATCCATTTTTGTTGATAATTCTTCTGGATTGACCTATCACAAATTTTATCTCGAAAAACCACCCCAAGTCACCATGTCTTCCCCAGAAGAGAGAACCGTTAAGCGGCCGAGTGAGTAGCATCATCCCATCCATCCCAACACTGACTTTTGCAAACCTTTTTCGATATTTTTCCGCTCAACCAAACACCCCACCCCAAATCAAACTTCAACGTTGAACATTTCCTCCAAACACTCCACTGTTCAACACAATGGCAGCATCCGATCTAACAGACACTCCCATGGCAGGAACCCAGTCACTCCCGCCACCATCGCTGCCACGACTCACCGCTGAGCAGCATGTCCCGATTCCCGCGACTGACAAGAGCACCCAGCGCCTGATCGTTGTGCTCTCAAATGCTAGTCTCGAAACCTACAAGGCTTCGCATGGTGCGCCAGCGAGGCCAGGCATGCCCAGCCGCGATGAGAAGTACTCGCTGCTGAACAGCGACGAGCACATTGGCGTCATGCGCAAGATGAACCGCGATATTAGCGATGCCCGACCGGATATTACACATCAGGTTTGCACGATCTAGCCATATTAGCGGGGCAGAGACTAACGTCTGCAGTGCTTGCTCACTCTACTCGATTCGCCCGTCAACAAGGCTGGTCTGCTGCAAATATATATCGCTACTGCGAAGGGTGTCCTCATCGAAGTCAGCCCGACAGTCCGAATCCCACGTACATTCAAGCGCTTTGCTGGACTTATGGTCCAGCTATTGCACCGCTTGTCTATTCGCTCCACAAACTCCCAAGAGAAGCTGCTCAAGGTTATCAAGAACCCGATTTCGGATCACTTGCCTCCGAACTGCAGGAAGATCACACTCAGTTTCGATGCGCCTGTTGTCAAGGTCAGGGAGTATATGGAGGCCCTGAAGCCAGACGAGAGCATCTGCGTGTTCGTCGGCGCCATGGCGAAGGGATCCGACAATTTCGCCGACGAGTTCGTGGACGAGAAGATCTCCATCAGCAACTTCAGTCTCTCTGCTAGTGTGGCATGCTCCAAGTTTTGCCACGCTGCAGAAGATGCCTGGAACATCATCTAGGAGACCTTCATAGCGCCGACGCCGGCAGAAGATGTCCTCACTAGCGACAAGATACAATTCAGTCACGAGTGCGAACATGTCACAGCAAGGGCATTGGTCGATATAAGGTGAAAGCGAGGATCACTTCGGACAGCCTGATCATAACATCACGCTAGTTTGGGTGGTTATCGAGCTTGGGTTATCTGTGTGCTCAGTCTTTGTTTTTACAACCAAAACATCGGGCGTTCAACAACAGATCCAAGACGCTTTAGTCGTCTTTTGTGGGCCACTTCAACACGGTCCACAATTTCTTTTGTCAAATGCTTCAAGTGCTTCCATTGTTCTGGATTGTTGCGATAAGTATCGCGTTGCTGTCCCTCGATATGGCGAGAATACCGAGCATGAAACCTAATATTAGCTTTCGCTTTGGGCAGCAACACCACTATTTCGTGGGCACCCAGCGCACCTGCACCCAGTTTTGGTATGCTGGTATGCTGGTGCCCTCGACTCACTGTCCAACTACATAGCTAAAATAGCCCGTAGAGACGTCGGACTTACTCCGCGCCAAGGGCAAATAAGTGAGATATTCATGCCCATCATGCTCGACCCATTGTCGACCCATTGTCGACCCATTGTCGACCCATTGCCGACCCACTAGGATTCTGGGCCTCAAAGTGCGCAAGAATCCCGCATCATGTACCAGGATATGCCAGGATATGCCCCATATATGAATTGCCAAATGCTTCAGTTAATTCGCCATTCACAAAATAGCGCTCCAGCTATGCTCTAACTATACTCTAGCTATACCATTGGATTCCCGTCGTTGACCCAGAGCCCCATTTTCATACTGATTTCGTAGCCTTCTCCTTTTCATTCGGTGCCGTGTCGTCTGTGTACCGTCAACTGGCAGCCAATGACTTTGTCGAGGCGACCGGGGATATGCAACACCATGCTTCCGGCCAAACGTTGCTACCCCACCGAGACGTGGCACGCTTCCAGCTGTACATCCAAAATGGCCTATGTTTCCAACGGCAGAAATGTACAGAAAGGCGAAGGCCTTACGGTAGATGAATTGCTCCAGTGCGCATTATCCTAGACTCATGCGTGCTGCGCTGCATCTGCAGCTTCGAGTCAAATCGAAAGGTAAGTGGTTCCTGCTGAGCTTCACATGGGCCACAGAAACGAGTTTGAAGATTAGATGGCCTCACAGCTGCCGCCTCGTCTCATCGTGCATACAGCCATATAATGGTACCTTTTCCCTTCTGTCTTGCAGAGCATAACCTTCTCTTCATTTGTGATCACTTCTTCATTCTCTTCATTCTCTCTCTACATCTCTCACAAACACCAAAACCCTTACCGCATCAATGATTCCAACCATTGAAGTTTCCCACCTCCCCTCCTCCTCCTCCTTCTACGCCGCCGTCACCCAACCCCTCGGCATCCACTTCCTCTGCGCCTCCCCCTCCTCCCCTCACTCCCTCCACTTCGGCATCCCCGCCCAACCCTCCGAAATCCTCTTCACCCTCACCGAATCCCACTCCCCCCGCCCCTCAACCCTCACCCTCACCGCCTCCAACTCCACCCAAGTCGCCAACTTCCACGCCCTCGCCCTCGAGTCAACCACCCACCACTCCACAAACCTCATCCAGCACTCCGCCGACACCTCCGTCGCTAAAACTACAGACCACGACGGCAACATGCTCGAAGTCCGCTATGCTCGCAGCCCGCCCCGCCGCGGCTCCGTCCAGGCCGCCCCGACTACTATCACCACCGCCTCAACCGCAAAGGAGGCCCGCAGAGTCCTAGACTGGCAGCGCGACGTCGCTCGCTCCATCTCCTCCCCCTCCCCCACTCAAAGCCGCGACGGAAGCCCCGAGCGCGCTATGGTCCTCGCACAACCTGCGCAGCAGGAGCAAGCCCCATCCCAGGCATCCCCCCCAACAGAAGTGCCAGACTCCCGCCCTGCACTCCTCAGAAGCGCTACAACGCCCATGATGACAGCAATGTACAACGAGGTCTCCTCCGCCCTGCCAGAACGCATTGGAGAAGGCCTCTCCGCTCAAGCTATCATCGGCACCATCCTCGGCGCTGCAGCCGGCGCCGCGGTCGCCTACGCCATGGTTCGAAGCGAGGAGCCCGAACAACCCCGTCCACAGCTCGTGACCTACTTCTCCGCCCCCCATGCGCAGATCCCGCAGCAGGCACCGGTTATGGAGGTAGCGCGCTCCAAGGGGCCGTCGGTGGGTGGCTCGAGGGTGGGGAGTGAGAGGAGCCAGGGGGGGCAGCGGTACGTGCTTCGCTACAACGTTGCGAGCAATGCTGGCAGCGGGCGGGGAGGGAGAGAGGGGGTGCTGCAGCCGGTGGATGAGAGGAGGAGTATGAGTTACTCCGCCTACGATGGCGGAAGGAGTCAAGCACCCGCGGCTAGCCAGGCGTCGACGGCGAAACAGTCGCGGTATAGTGAGAGGGGTGTTGGACATGAGAAGCCTGTTACGGTTGTTAGTGCGTCCAGACACTCTGAGGCGGGGAGGCACTCTGAATCTGGACGCAGTCATGCGAGCAGGAAGAGCGATTCGACTATCAAGCCTCCGCGCACGAGCTCGAAAGCTGGGACGGAACGCCGTGACCAGACGGTGGTGAGCATGAAGAGCGACCGCAAGAGCACGACTGTCAGCGAGCGGGCTCGTAGAGTGCCGCTGCCGGAGAGTATGGCGGGGAGTATGGCGCCGAGTGAACGCGCGCGCAGAGTCCCCCTACCAGAGAGCGTGGCGGGGAGTGTGGCGCCGAGTGATAGTATTAGTAATATTGGGATGAGGACTCACTACAGCAGGCGGGACGTGTATTGAAGGGCGTCTGTCCCCGGGATATAGGGCGGGGACAGCAGAATTTTGACAGGACTTTTGGACGACAGAACAGCACATATTAGGGGTGGACGGACGGACGGGACTCGCGATCTCACGACGGGAGTGGGGTGGATGGGATGTGGGGGGTTGGGCGTTTTGCGAGATAATAACAATGCATGCGAATTCGAATCTTCTTCAACACTTCCGATTCTCCATCGGCATTTTTTCTTTTGTTTGTTTTAATGAAAGGTGGTGTGGCTTTTGAGCTTTGGTGGTGGTTGGGGTGTTTGTTATAGGAGTGGATTTGTCTAAAAGACTAATATTTTTTAACTCGTTATATTCGTGCCATATGCCCCTTCTTCTGCGATGCTGTTGGACCGTATTTTTACATATCATACATTCTATATTATTCTCACAACTCCTCCTTCTTCCTCTCGCTGTAGGTGGTTGTTCACCTAGGTCCTGCGGATGGTATCGAGCCGATTCCTGGTGGGACGGTTCCTGCTGGGATTTCTTGCGCGCCCTCTGCCCGGAGCTTCTTCATTTGCTGGTCGCGCTGGTATTCCATCACCCTTCGCTTCTTGAAATATGTAACCTATCCAACATATTAGCCATAAAGTTATCATCGCAGCGCTGGCCGCATCCGACTCCAAGATCCCTCCCAGCTTGCTCCCTCCCCCCCCAAACGTAAAACCCAGGACTAGAACTCACCCAGCTACTCGCGCAATTCTTCTCAAACCCCTTGTTCTCCGCACCGCACGCCTTCTCCGCGGCATCCTTATTCGTCAAGCTGTCGATAATGGTGTTTTTATCCAGACACTGGAAGTATGCGTCCCTCGCCTCCCAGCACTTCGCGCGCGCGGTCCGGTCGGGCGCGATTGGTGTGCCGTCGGTCGAGATCTTGGGGGCGGGCAGCTTGTCTGCTGAGCTGGAGAATAAACCCATGTTGTATGTATTTGGAGAGGAGGAGCTGGTCGTTGGGGTAGATAGCTGTGGTGCTGAGTTCGGCCTTTTCGGTCGCTTGGATGTATGTGATTTTGGTGCGACTTGGCGGTATAGCGGGGTGATCCAGTAGAATGATTATGTGTATCTCCTTGCTGCACAATGTATGCCTGTAGAGTGATTTGTTCCAGAGTAATCGTCTTCCAAATCCAACTTCCCAATCAACAATTTAGTCTCTCCGACGACATCATCGACACCACTCACGTGCTTCCGGCGCTAGTCGACCTACCCCTGTCATCCCCGTCCCCTAAACTTTACCAGAAGCCTATCCAGCCACCTCATGAAACCCTCCTCATCACCAACCTCCTAAAACACAACCAAACCGCCACACTCGTCCAGCTACTGAACACACACTCCGCAAATGCTACCAAGGTAGCCCTTACCTCCAAACACGGCATCGCACTCACGCAACCCGCGCGCATGCCTCTCCCACGGCGTCGGCGCCCCCCGCGCCCCGGCGCCCTGACGGAGCTCCCGCCGCTGCGCATCCTGACGCAGATCCTAGCGCTGCAGGCGCTGTACTATGTCAGCGCGGTGGTGATGATCCTGTTCACGACGCTGGTGATGGGGACGCCGTTTAGGCTGCTGGATGATATATTAGGATGGACGGCGCTGAGGGGGGATACGACGCAGGGGTGGCTGTTGGGGATGGTGTGGATGGCGAATGCGTTTTTTATGTGAGTAGCCACACAGCGCCAACTTCCCATTTGCAGCGCGGATGCGCAGAGGGTGTAAGGGATTAAGCTAACGGAAACAGTGTTATAGCGATCCTCTTCATAATCCAGCGCTCCAAGCTCGTCCTCGACTTCGTCATAACCCTCCACATCGTGCACCTCATCCTCGTCTCCCTCTACTCCCACGGCCTCCCGCGCAACTGGCTCTGGTGGGCCCTCCAAATCTGCAGCGCGGTATTCATGGTCGTCCTCGGCACCTGGGCGTGTCAGCGCCGCGAACTGCGTCCTATAATCTTCGGTGGCTCCGCTGCATCGCCCACCGACAACGGATCCGCGAGCGCTGGCGCGGGCGCTGGCCCGTCGGAATCGATAGGGGATGAGGAGTCTGGGTTCTCTAGGGGCGGGAGGAGGGGGAGGGGACGCGATGGGGCGGGGGAATATGAGATGGTTCCGATAAAGACTGAGAGGCAGGAGGCGTGAGGACTTCTAGGGGGTTTCTGCTGGTGTTGTTGTTATTATTTACTACTGTACGGAATATGGGCGATTAGACATGCGACGGTTTTCATGGCGTTTAGGGGGACTCAAGGTGGACAAACCTGGGGTGGTCGGGATTTGGGATATTGGCTAGGCCATACGGATACCCTCATGATTCTAATTAAACGAATTGCTCGAATTTTTGCGATGCAATATCTGTACAACACATATTTTCCAATTTCCATAACTGCACATCTTTCACTGTTGTAAATTCTTCCGTTGACTGAACTGATATTTTTGAAAAGCATTCACGTTACTCTTCATGTTCGCATCTCAATAGTTTGATATCTCATGAGGCTAGTTAGAAATTCAAGCTACCCCTTGTCAGAGAAAGCTCCTGGTCTTCCTTTTCCCTTTCCGATCGCCTTCATCCCATATTTTGGAGCGTACTCCAGCCACCAGCGATCCCCCAACTTCGACACTGTCGTCACTTGGCGTAATAACAGTTGTCCCAGCTGAACTAATCCTCTGCAACCTGCTCCTGCTCATATCTACTTCATGCCCTTCTGCACGGCCATGCACATTCTGAGAATCACCAGTGGAGTACAACTCCGGCCCAGTCAACGCATCCAGTGAACGGCACCTTGCAGGCCTATGAGGGTCAGGGCCAACCTCACACATCATTTCAGCGGGAAACTTTGCACTCGAGCCGGAATTGGGTTCATCAGTCGCTATCGTTACGTCGCTTCCAACGCCCTCCATCATAAGCTGTTCCGCTTCGGTCAAAGTAATATCTCCATAAGGCGTGGATACTTCAGACAACATGCTTGGCCGCCTACCTCGACGCTTGCTTGAACGAAGGGGAACAAACGAAGGCATGGTATGGTTTGGACCGCTCCCCCCCGACTTGCTAATAAAAAATCCGGCAGGGCTTCGAGGGATGGGTTGGGGGTTAGAGCTTTCAGAGTCGGCATCAGAGGTGCTATTCGAGATGAAAGATGGGATAGAGTGGTTAGAGCTTGCTGGAGGACTCTTCGCCTTGGTAGCATTAGCCACTTCTGCTAGGGAAGAAGACTCCTTGGCTGCAGGCATCGTTACCGGCGAGTCTGTACGTACTTGACTCGAAGAATCGCTTGTTGTTCCAGATGTCAGTGAATTATACCTTGGGCTGCTTTCCACGCTGCTGCTGTATATATCGTGTCTCTCTCTAGCATTTCGTCGTCGTTGGACTGCCCAAGAACTTGCTGATGGGCCAACCAGAGCTGGCCAAGACAAGGACATTTGCTCATTCTTGAATGGTGCAGAAGTGCCTCCTGGATCGGGGCAACCACGGCTAAGAGTATTATCCAGCTTCTTGCGGAAAGTCTGCCAGCTCTTTACAACCAGCTCTTTGACAGGCTGAATGAATACTGGGTATGGTTCTGATCGAATTGCGGGCTCCAAGGTATAGCGACTAGACTCCAGCTGCCAACGGGCTTGAGGGGTCTCCTTAGGCGGTTCATCTATCTCGATTTGAGTAGGAAGATGCTGTAGTCGACTTGATCGAGACCTTACTGGGTCTGTATTCAGGGTAGGGCTCACAGGACAACTATGAGCTTTGCGCCCTGGCATCAGGTGAGACCTCGTTTGCTGTGTAGAGTCGCTGAGGCTTCCTTCCACTGAATTCAAACCCGAGTTTTCCAGGGCCGGGATGGACCTATGACCATCGAACTTCTCGACATGCTCTTGCCTCGACCTATCTGCAGGCGTGACATACCGTATCCGGTGTCTCTTTCTCTTTCGCTTCGATCTTCGGCTTCTTCCCGAATAGCTCAGATCGAGAGATACTGGCGCATCTCCAAGGCCTGCCAGAGGCTGTTCTCCACCGTGAGTTGCTTTGCGGAGATATTCAGGCGTAGTGCTTCTTGCTTCATGACCAAAGGCTGGGGACCATCGGTAGTCTGTGTGCATCCGGAGGGAGCTGATAAGCCGGGCGTCTGGTACGCCATCAGAGGCTGCGGCGAAGTACAAGTTCGCCGAGTTTTTATAATTGTCAAACTGCTCTACTGGTAACGTAAAACTGACGCTCAAAAGCTGGACCGCTGTAATAAACGCCTGTTCTTGGGTGTTGGAAGTGCCTTTCATGTGCTTTTTCTGTTCGAAGTGTTGGGTTGGAGTAGGCCAGTTATCACCAAAATCAGCCGTCCCCATGTCAGCCACATCTCTACTCGTTCTCGATCGAGCCCTTCGCTGGCTTGTCCATCTTGATGCCGGGGACCACCAGCTTGGTCTACCAGTTCGGCAGACAGTTTGCCATTCTAGAATCTCAGAGTTTATGGTTTCCCATGCGAGCTTCTCTCGATTGAGCCTATTTGCAACTCTAGAGGATATCTCACCGTCGTCATTGGTTATTATAGACTTATTGCTGATTGCAGATAATGACTGGCGTTGTCGTCGCCGCGCTTTCTTTGGGGAGATGTAGAGTGGGGAGTCCTGGTCTGAGGTTTGTGTGCTTTGGAGTGATTCCTTCCTTCTACTCCTTGCTATCGTGTCGTTGCCAGGATTAGACAACGGCGGGAGCCTTGAAGCGGTCGGGCTATCTGCTCCTGTCGGGCTGTTTGCGACGAATATTCTGCTTTCATTCTCATTATGTTGACTCATTCTGCAATATCCAATGACTAGCCACAAAGGTGAAGAGAGAAGCTCCCATGGATGTTATAGGGTTAAATGATAATGAATATTTAGTTGTAGGTAAAACGGAGATTGATCCGAAAGACAGATCAAAATATTACTAGCCTTCTTCTTCACGACTTGAAAGTCCTCATACTCAACTGGAAGGTGCAACCGGTATTGTTCGCCAATGATGCTCTCAGTCGTTCCTTCCTCTTGGATCAATTGGTCCCAAAACAAATTTCATTATTTGTCTACTCTGCCACATCAATAACCCTTGCATAAGCCAAGTTACTGAATTAAATTGTACAAGTCCGGCTTTCCTTAAGCCAACATGATCATATGATATATCCCCCACTCAGCTATATTTGACAACTCCAAACACCGTATCCCTCATACCTATAGAGCCTTCACGCTCTGGAAGAATGGACTGTCGAGCAGCTTCTTATCTGCCATAACCAACTCCTTCATCTTAGCCACCATCTCATCCCCCTTCAAGCCTTCACTCTCGCACTGGCTCTTCCAAGTCTTCAGAAGCTCTTTCAACATAATACTTCCATCTTCCACGTCCTCCCTCTTAACCTTCACTGCGTCATTTTCATGCTTGCCAGTAAAGTCTTCCAACTCGTCCGCCTTCCGCTTCGCCATATTCACAACCTTCTCCGGGAATCGAACGAGCTCCGCGACATGGATACCAAAACTTTGATCGCAGACTCCATCTTCTACCTTGTAAAGCAGGGTAACTTCCCGTTTGTCGCCTTTGCCATCTGATTGCGGGCCGTCGCCAATATGAGCAACAACGTGCAGGTTAGAGACCTGTGGAAACTCGTCTGCGAGTGCCGTCAACTCGTGGAAGTGAGTCGCAAACATGCTGAACGCACCGATCTCCTTGACGATGTGCTCTGAAATAGCCCAAGCGAGGCCAAATCCATCGTATGTGCTTGTTCCGCGGCCGAGCTCATCTATAATAATGAGTGATTCGGACGTTGCGGACTTTAGGATATTGGCAGTCTCCAACATCTCGGCCATGAAGGTTGACACGCCCTTGAGCTGAGAATCGCTGGCACCGACACGAGCGAGAATGCAGTCGAAAATGGTCAATTCTGCTGTTGTGCAGGGAACAAAGCAGCCGATTTGGGCCATCAGTGCAATAACGCCGATCTGGCGAATATAAGTCGACTTACCGCCCATATTAGGACCGGTGATGATCAAAAACTCGGACTTTTTGCGGATCAGCGAGACATCGTTTGTGATGAACTGGATGTCATCTTGCATCTCCATACAAGGATGGCGAGCCTCTTTAAGTATGGTATCGCCGGTTCCCCGTTCGTGCATCTTGGGCTTTGTGTAGGCCGTAGGAGCATGTACGGAAACGTGAGCGAAGCTGACAATCACATCTAAGTGTGCGAGAACGCCGGCCAGCAGCTCAATAACAGGACAGTATGATGCGGCCACACTAACAACCTCGTTAACCAAGCTGCTTTGAGTGCGGTTATAATTCTCCGAAAGCTGATCATGCTCTCGCCTCATACTCTGCAGCGCGTTTGTTGTGAAGTAAACGCCGTTCTTTTGCGTCGAGCATTCCAAGTACCGCTTTTTGTTGCGGATACAAGCTGCCTCTGTCCTTGTCAACCGAAGGCACCAGCCGTGTGTTCTGTGGTTTTCCAAGAATAGCTTCTTGTCGAGTTCCTGGTCGAGATCGTCTGATACACTTTGAGACTCCTTCTCCATATCATACTTCAACTTATCAAGATTCTTGCGAATAATGCGGAGGCTGTCGTCGAACTCTGGCTTGATGATGAACTCATGGCGATCCATGGCATCTAAGTCCACCGTCGTTTCGACCATTTCCTGTAGCCTGGAGAGGCTCTCCGAATATTCTCTGATCTTTACAGTATATGCGTCGTCAAGGATATCCTTGTACTTGTCGTCCATAACTCCCTCCAAAGTTCCGATAAAGCCAGGTAGCCTAATAACAACCTGATATGCTCTTACTACATCCTCCAGGTTGGCCATTTTCTTCTGGAACCGCTTCGCTAGCCTATACAAGTCGGGTATCGAACGGAGATGCTCTTCCTGCATCGTCTGTCGCAGCTCTGTATCATCGACGAAACTTTCCACCAGCATTTGTCGCCTCTCGATCTCAGACTTGCTCATAAGTGGCTGTTTTAGCCACTGTGCCAGAAGCCTAGTGCCAACTGCAGTTTTACAGTTGTTCAGTAGCCCGAATAGACTCATTGTCTTCGAGCCATCCCTCGGGCCAGGCATAAGGTTCAGTGCTTTCAGGGCTGAGGAGTCCAGCTTCATGAATTGTGCTAGGTCGTGTTGGTAGAGCTGGTATTGTCCAAAATTTGACGGGTCATGTAAGATACCAAGGTATTTGATCAGTGCCGCCGCAGAGCCCATAGCGAGCTTTAAGTCCGTCTGTGGTAACGCTCCCGATGCTGCTTCGTCTTTCAGAATGCGTGCCAGGTCTTGCTCGATATCTTTCGTTCCAAAATCCGTAATTGGGCGTTCCGAGACGGCAATTCCACAGCTATCAATAATCGCCTTTAGTTTCGAAATCTCAATATCCTTATTCGATTTATCGACTTGAATCAAACACTCCTTGACACCCAGCTGGATGAGGAGAGACTCGAGATTCGAGTACAAGTCGTTGTCGAGAAACTCGCTGACACCCAACTCTCGCACGCTTGCATCGGCGAAGCAAACGCCCACATTCCGCGCCTCGGACGCCTTGGCCGACACCTTAACAGCCAACATGATCGGTGCGGCATCGATCTGCCCACCCAGCTCATCCTCAATATCCTGGAGATTCCCCGGCGACGCCTGCTTGCCGACCTTCCACTGCATGCGCCCCGTGCTCTCCCAGACCTCTATCCTCTTACCGAGGCGGAACAGCGCCTCACGCAGAAAGTTTCGGAAGACGGTGACGGTCATGGTGACGGAAGGGAGGCCGGTGTGGTCGTTGCGGCCGAGCTGGCGCAGGACGGAGGTCGTCTTGTAGACGGTGCGGGCGATGAAGGAGGCATCTTCGCCGTGGGCGGTGTAGTAGTCGCCGCGGTTGAAGATGCGGATCGTTTCGCTGCCTTCTGTCGGGAGGGATTTGAAGAACTTGATGAAGCCTTGCTCGTCGTCAACCTGGGAGAGGGGGGGTTTAGCAATGGGTCGGTTTTAACTAGGTCGGGTAAGTGGTGAGTGAGCTAACCTTTAACTCAGGGCGATTCGACATAATTGCGGCAACGGCAAAAATGAATTAATTCTTTCCGAGTTTTGAAATGGCCCATACGACGAAGCCTTTCGTTGTTTCGTTCAATAGCAAGTGCGGATCAGGTCAGGAGCACTTTCGTCAATTACCAGTTTAACGACACCCAAAAGCGGACGACACCCAAAAGCGGTGGACCGGTGGACGCGATGCGCGAATCTACGCGATTCTGCCACCGCCTTCAATTAAGCAGAAAAGTGTCACGTGCAATATATTCCACAAACTCGTCCTGCCCAAAACGGTCTGAAGAGGGGCCACGAACAAAAAAAAAGGGAATTCCCACTATGGATACTCCATCGCGTATCCACAGCTAATATGAAAAATATAAAAAAATAAATGCCGAAGCAATCAAACACTGGAGAAACGGCGAATCGAACGCCGGACCTCTTCTATGCTAAAGAAGCGTTATACCACTAAACCATATCCCCTTTGTGTGTTTATCTCGGCTTGCGGGATTGAGACTAACAATCGATGGGATTTCCTCTTTTTTCTGTATATTTGAAAAACCAATATGACAGTTATAGCCTTTAGTATAATCGAATCTTTATTTCACTTATAGTTACTGTTTTCACTGGTGTCATGCGTAGTCCGTCTTAAAGCTTTCGGGCAGCACAAGTAATGAGAAAACCGTAACATTTCCGTCCAAAGTATCATTTCATTCCTTAATTGAGCGGCTAAGGTATCTAGAACTCCCTCTTACCATCGTGTGTATACTCAAATCACACCTCCCATACCCTACACTCCCCCATCAGTGCGCCAGACTTGCAACCCCCCCCCTCCCCAAAAACGCCTCCAAATGCACCACCACCCCCATCCAGTACATGCTCAAGCCGCCAGCGCTAAAACAAGAAAGACAGATCAGATCATAGCATGAATCCCTCCTCATCTAGCCCCCTCCACCACCCCCACCCCCACCACCATCCCCCTCCTCCCCACTATCCCACCCCCCCTTCTCAAACTCCGCCATCATCTCCGCCTCAAGATCATTATCAAACTCCTCCTCATCCTGCGTGTCCGCCTGGTGCATCTCATCCCCATCTTCCGCAGCCGTCTTCTCCGGCGTCGGCAGGCTCGAGCCGGACGCCGAGTTAGGCGTTTTGACGGTCTTGAGCCCGGTTGTGCGGTTGCGCGCTAGACGCTGCTTTTTGGAGATGTTGCTTTCTTCGTCGGCTTCTTCGCCTTCTTTGGTGGAGGCGAGTTTGCGTTTGCGGCGGATGCTGATGGTGCTTTGTTGGCTGCGGTCGCTTGTATCTACAGAGCAAGGTTAGCTGGGTGGTCTTACTGGTGGTTGGGTGAGGCGGGAGGGACATACTGCTTGCAACGCTCTCGCTGTCACTCTCGCTGCCGCTTGCCATGAATTCCTCGAGTTCGGCGTCGACGCCGCTCCAGTCTACGTCTTTGAGGCCTTCGATGGGGGATTGCCCGCCTTCGAAGTCGTCGGGCATGTCGGCGTCGTCGTGGCTAGAATGTCCTTCGCCCCCGGAGTCGTCGCCGCTGCTGTCGTCGAGGCTTCGGCCGTCGGAGAAGAGTTCTGGTTGAGCGGACTTGTCTTCGCGATCGATGTTTATCTGTGTTTGTTGTTAGTCTTACAAGTTCCTTCTTTGAGGCGGAACGAATGTGGCGTTTTTGAAACAAAGGGTTCTTTCTGGACTGGGCAGTGTCTACATACCAAGTACGGCGTCTCGTCAACCCTCTCCCACCTGCTCATCGAGTCGACTAGCCATTGCTGATTGACAATCTTGATATGGGGGTAGCTTGTAGCCTGGCGAACCTTCTGCGTCCGAGTGCGATTCGCCGCAACAACAAGGTGAGTGACTTTGCGCGATATCCTACATTGTCATTAGCAAAACGTAGCTTCCAACTCGGCGAGGAATAAGCTTACTTCGTGTGGATCTGCGCTCCAAAGCTCATCGACTGTATCGCTATTTCTGACCTGCGTTTCAACTGTTTAGTCATGTACTTATACTTAAGAGTATCAAACGCCAACTCTAAATCCTCCATAAATTTTTTAAAAAATTTGTGTAAATACCTCAATACATCAACACCCAATGGCACTAGGCCAGACAGCACTATGCTTGTGCCGCGCAGACTGTTCGACCTTTGAAATTGTAAGTATAGGTTTGATAAACGAAGAGGTGGCAAGATATAACTTACTTGATCAGCGGCATCACTTCCCCAATGTCAGGGACGATTTGGAGGTCAGCAGCTTCGTCTTTCATATGGACTTTCTTTGTCGCTCCAGGCCGAAGATGAGCGACACGGTCTCCTTTGGCGTTAATCAGTGCTCTGTCGTATTGCTCATAGAACGTCCTATGCAGGCCAAGAAGATGGTTCTCGAGATACGCAAGCTCGTTATCATCGTCCTTCAGCAGATGGTGTCGATGGTGATTGTACGCCGAATCATCAGTATGTTCCGATTCCTCAGCAGTTCCATTCGCAGCCTCTTCGCCCTCGGCGTTATCTTCTTTGTCGAGCTGCTGTTGCATGTGCAGTAGCGGCCGTTCCTTGAGTTGCTTCTCCAAAAACTCCGCCTGCTCCTGGGCCTGGATCTCACGGACAGTCGGGTCATCCCCTCCTCCCATGGCGACAAGTTCTTCCAGAGCGCTCATGCTTTCGGTGGTGTCGGTGGATGTTGCTTTCGATTTCAGCACGTGGCGTTTATCCTGGGCCTCGCCCTCGGCAGTGCCTTCTTCTACAGCTTCTGCAGCTTCCTCCGTGTCGGGCATTGGTGCCATCGGTGGCAGCGCTGGGGCGACCTTTGGGGTTTCCTCTCTTTTCGGCAGGAAGCTCGAGTTGATATCTCCGATTCCGATGAAGAAGTCGTATGGAACGACCTTGATAAGATTCGATCGATTCCGCGGCCATACGTCCGCTCGATCATCGATAATAACCACCATCTTCGTGTCCACCGGGAACAGTCTTGAAAGCGTCTTTGCCGTCAAGCTCCCATTCTCGTCTCTGCTTATGATTCGATCGCCGAAGAGCTTGTGCTCAGGATCAACGATCTTTGCGATTTCCTGCGCATACGCCCTCGTTCCCATCGTATAAACATGTAGTTCGTATTTCTCGGCAATGGTGGCCAGGAAGTGTGCCAGACCCGGTCGCATCTTGATATAATACCAGCATCCCGATGCCAGCCCTCGTGGCCCATCATCATGGAGCTGGAACGACTTCACGTCCTTGACGGCTTCGTAGTTCGGAGATGTTGGGTCGCGCTGCCATTCGCCAATCGTCGGTTCGATACAGGCGTGTATGATCGTCTGATCCAAATCTACCACAAGCGATAGTTTCCTGTTCTTCAGCAGTCGCCGCTGTAACTGCTCTTCCGCCCGCGATGCCTCGTCCTGGCTCACCGACAGCAGCGTCTGGTCGTGTATCATGTTGATTTGCGCGCGCTGCGCGTCGACGGTATCTGTAGCCCACGAGGTCTCGTTCATATCCTTCCCGCACAGCGCGCAGAGACCCGCGTACTGAACAGCATGCGAGCAGGTCTCATCGATCTCAGCGCAGGACTGGTCATTATTGATGACCATCCCCGGTCTGATCTGCCATCTTAATAGCTTCCCATCCGCCGTACTGGCGAAGCTGACAATCGTCGTAATCTCCTCCTCCCATTTGTCACCAAACGCGTCTCCGACCTCCTTCTTCCATTTGAAGCTGTACTCGAAGATGGCATCGCCCTTGGCGAAGGAGTCGCCGGGCGATTTGAGAAGTTTGTTGACAGTGATGGGGTACTTCAGTTTCTTCCCTAGGTTGAGCGGTTTTCCCATTTTTGTTTCCTCCGTTGGCTGGAAGCTGTCGGAAAAAGCATGTGGGATTATGTTGAGATGGGGGGCCTAATCGGAGAGGGCGCGTGGTTAGCAGTGCACACTTCGGCCTCTGTGGCGATTCGCGATGGTATGCATCGAAGTATTCTAGAAGCCCTAGAAAGCTTCGCGATGCATAACCAGGTGCGACAATGGAGGGCGATAACTCACTGATAATGTCTTGGCCCTAGAGTGTAAGCTCTTTGACCCGGACGTGGGGGGTAATTCGGAGCAATAGTGAGATAGGGTCTCTCGATTCGTATATGAAGCAGCAACTTCAACAAATGGCCATTAGTCCAACCATGCCCAATAACCTCAAACTAACTAATCAATAACAATGGCGGTCTTGTCCTTGTTCCCTTTGGATATTTCTTTGTTGTGCAAAGCTAGGAGTTTATAGAAGAGACAGATGCACGTCACTCTGTGGGTCGTCTGTGAATTAAAATGGCCGTAGTGGTTGCTCAGGTAGATACCATGCTCGTGCGGCCGCTTCCGTACTTCTGAAAGGTGCTTGGAAGGTCGGGGCCTTACCAACCTTTTATGCCATTTGCCTCCGTTGCGGGCGAAGGAGCAGGGTGGGCTGATTGGTTGGATTGTTGGCGTGGGATGCATGACGTCCTAAGGCAACAACCGATCCCTTGGGCGCCTTGGACTCCCTTGCCACAGCCGCGACCAGCAGTTCGTCAAGGGTCCACACGCTTAAATATATGGTTGTTTGGAGCTTATTTGAGGTTATACAAGATATAGAAGCTAATATAGAAGCTAATATAGAAGTAGTGCCTTATAGCTTTCATAAGATTAAGAGTATTTACTTATTTTGCTACGCTTTATGCCACAGTAATTCCCATAGGGCTACTGATTTACTAAGCACCCACGCCATAAGACAACCAACCAACACTATCACCACAAAACGAAGTAGCGATCTAAAATGCATATTCTCAAAGAAACACAGGTATATTGACACCAATATCCTATGCCCAACAATCCTGAAAGGAGCTCTGCTCTATCCTAATCTCACTACCCTAATTATACCCATGGCTCATACCCAAGGCCCCTCCATCCATCTACACTCCCACCATGCCAATCTATCATTAAGGCCAGCACTCTATAACACCATCCATACCACCAGTCGTACTCCCAACAGCGCCTCATCATAATATTAGTAATATACGTCCGATCCCCGGGCACTAGTCCACCTATGCTCCCACCAGATCACTTGCTCCCCGCGTCCTTCTCAGAAGGCAGCGGAGTCTCAGACCTCGACGTCGGAACCGGAGACTCGGCCGCATCCTTTGGCTGTGGTTCAGTCAAGTCCCTCGAGTGAGCAAGTACCACCCGCGGATCCCACGCGTGAATACGGCTCATGAGTTCCGGGTCATTGTCGTCACCGATGAACGTCCAGCTCTCCTCGATATCTTCCGCTAGCCCTTCGTGGCTGCCGGACTTGCGCTTAATCAGACTATTGGCGTATTCCATGTCGCGGTATATGCATTGGATCGCGGTGTCCACGCCATTCTCCTATTAAGTTATTAGTGTCGAAATATTCAAATAATTGGAGATGAAAAGGAAACTCACGCTTCTAATCTGCTCTCCCAGCAAATTCGCCTTAGCGATTATCCGTTCACTATGCGTAGCCTCCCACAACGCGCGCGCAAAGACGCTCACATTGAGCTTCCTGAGGTAAATCCCAACACCAAGGTCCTCCACTCGCCCGCCATAGAAAAACTGGTCTCCAAAGAAAGGCTTAATAATCGTAGGCTTGCCGGCTCTAAGACTTGCTCCGGTGGTTCCGGAACCGCCGTGGTGGGTTACGGCATCGACCTGCTTGAACAGCCAGTCGTGGGGTGCAGACTTGATTTGCAAGATTTCTTCTGGGAGGACTTCGGGTTCTGTTGCCCCGATCTTGTCGAGTCTGTCGGACCACCCCTTTGATAGGATGCAGCGAACATCAGCCTTTAGCACTGAGTTCACAACCGTTTTCGTGAGAGCAGCTGAATCCGATACGACGATGGAGCCGAATCCAATGTAGACGAGCTTCTTCCCATCAGCCCTGGCCTTAGCGATGAAATCGGAGATCTCCTTTGGTGGCTTGTAATCAGTGCCTTCATCGAGGAACCAGTATCCGGTCACCCTAATCCAGTCACTGTAGTCAAGCGGTGGCACAACGACAGACGGACTGAAGTTGTACAGGAAAGGCACCTTATTAGGCTGCATCTTCTCCAAACTGGTGCGAGGCAGACTAAGCTCCTTCTTACGCCATCTGTTTATCTGTCCCGCGATCGCTTTCCAGAAGACATTCTCGAACATGACATAGGTGATGTAGTTGTACGCTCCACCCATCTTGTGCTCTGGTACGGCAAAGGCATGGGGATATGCGCGCGTTCTAGTCCATGGCATCGTAAAGGCGCGGAAGTATGGGATTCCCAACGCTTCGGCGATATGTATGCCAGCCATGGCGCTGGGACTCTCTATCAGGACATCTGAATTCTGGCAAGCTAACCAAGAAGAAGAGAGTAGGTCATCGATCCATCCGCGGAAATTTGTCGATGCTTCTTTCAGGAATGAGTATGTGAACATGCCATTCTCAACACAGATGCGCATAAGCTCAGCCGGATCACCTCCGACGGGAGCGAACTCGATACCATGGCCCTCAATCCAATCCTTGAATTCAACATGTGTTGCGATCTTTGGTCTATGTCCCTCTGCAATAAATCCCTTGCATAGCGCTATGTATGGTTGAACATCTCCGCGGGAGCCGATAGTTAAACAAGTAATGCGAAGTGACTCGGTAGGCTTGAAATTTAGGATTGACGCTCTGGGGTCGTCGAACATAATAGGAGCCGTCTCAGTTGAGGCGCCTTCCGCAGTAGTTGGCAAATCAAGGTCATGGCTATGCTGCCTCGATTCCTGGCGTGCTTCTTGTAAAGCCTTATGCTCAGCAACCGCCCATGCAGCGCTTTCCTCTTCCTCTTGCGTCAGCAAGCCTGATTCCTTAAGGTAGCGAATCGTTTCTAGATTTTGAAGCAAAGTGACACAGCAATCATCCCTTGCGTCGGGTTGCCCGAACTCAAAGAAGAGTTCCTCATGCCCCTTAACAACGACAACTAGCCCAGAATAGCCAAAGCGGAAGCCCTTCTCTTTGTCGACATTTTCAATGTCTTTGAGTGGCAAAATAAGCTTTGTGCGAGAGCCAGGCAAAAGGCTTCTAAAGCAAAACGAGCGATTGCTGATGTAAATCTTGCCATAGAGAGGTAGCACTCGGTGGAAGTAACCAAAATATGCTGCTTGCAACTTTTCGCCGGCTGGAAGAGCAAAATGGGCTTGGAAACGATGTTCGGCTCCATCAGATTGGCCGCCTTCATCGTCTGTGTCGTCTTCTAGCCCCTGGCCTAGTGGCTCATCGTAATGCTTCTTCCCGCCCTTCCACATCCCCGAGACCTTCTCGACATATCCCATAGACTCTGTCGCAAGAAGGGTGCTCATGCGTTTTGAGTGGCGGTTGAGGTAGTTAGCAAAGCCAGCAGCCCTCTGTAATGGGTAGGCACCAGCTTTAGCTAAGGTCTGCAAAGAAGGTGAAGACGCATTATCGGCGTGGGTTAGCTTTGGCCGTTCATATGCGTCCATCGTTGCTGCGTGTGGCGGTGCCGTAGGTGCATGTGGTAGCAACGGACTCGCAGGCAATTGAGCATCATCTCGGCGTCTTGATGCAGATGCTGAGCGATGGATAGTCGGCTGGAAGAATCCCTCGCTTCCCCTCAGTATCTGACTAGCAGACCCTTCGACGTCCTCGCTAGCTGATTGAGCAGCGGCCGAGGACTCTTCCATAGAATGAACGTAAGAGTCAGACGAATCTTGCTTCTCAGAATTCTTCTTCTCAGGCAGCCTATTCCTACTAAAGCTCCGCCTATCGTTGCTAGGACTCCCATTCCTACCTTGCCCGTCCAGATTAAATCTGCTAACATCCATACTGCGTCTAGAAGCTCTAGTCTGGCTAGTACTTCTCTGGTTGATGTCAAAGCTTGCTCTAGAAAAGTCGCCGCTAGCTCTCGGGCTATGCACGTGAAGAGGCGATGAGATAAGAGGTGTTAGTGTTGCCTTAACGCTCTCTTCGAGCCCTGAAGAAGTTCCCTTGCTAAGGTTTGGAAACGGTTTGGTCTCTCTTGTCGAAATCGCAAGGCTAGGTCTAGATGAACCTGCCTTAGGGCTATTACTGCCGGAATTCCCTTGAGGCTGTACCAACAGGCCTTCTGGGATTTGCTTTGCTGCTGAATCCGACACGAGAGTGCGAAGAACACTTAATGCTTGCTTTCCAAAGCTGAAAAACGAGAAGAAGTACTAGTCTAAAGTTAGTATATGGTCTCCTTATAGCCTAGGAGGCGCAAACGTACCTCATCAATAGCGTATGTCTCATCGTTGTCGATTACTCGAATCTTGCAGGTTTCCGCAAATTCAATGACTGGGCTGTCTTCCACGTCGATCACATTCTCAATCGGCAATGAGATTTTGACGCTATCTCCATCATTATGCGAACGGAAGATAATCTTCTGAAGTGCCTTCACCCATTCCTTCGCGCTCGGTATGCTGTCGGCGTGAAATTGATACCTCCGGTGGTTGGTTATAACTTCGAAAAAGGTTTTCTCTTTGTCTACAACGCTTGCAGATATACCATATCTGAGATCGATATTGCCAGATGGGAAGTATTTGTCCGAAGGATCCGTGTAGTATGACAGAACATCGCCTTGTAGGGAGAACCAGTAGCGGTTATACTTTGGGTTCTTGAGTCCACGCTTGCTAAGGTATCCCGACTTAACAATCTCGTTCTACCATTCTGTTAGTGAATCATATCAAAGGATAAGTAAGGTGCCATTCATACCGATTTCTTAGGGAGATATGCGTAGAAGCAGATGTGCTTCTCGGTAAGATACATGTATCCTTGGAGCAGCACGCTCTTCATAAGCCAGCAAGGGTATTCTACTACGGATTAGCTACACAGATCTAAAAAGGGAAGGCATTGTATTTACCATCAATAACCAACTCGGGGCTCTCAAATTCGAAAATCTCCATCAACCGTATCGCGAGGTCGCTCGGGGAGCCTTCAACGCCATCCGCACCACCATCCGACTGCCCTGATATGAAGTCTGATCGCCTCGAATCGAAGCTTGCCCTCTGCACCGCCGCCGCCCTTGCTTCCAGCATCTGGCTCATTATAGGAGGGCCTTTGAAAGGCGACCGCGTTATGTGATCTCTTTCAGTGTCCTTGATCTTTTCCTGTGTGACCGGGTCGCTTGAAGCTGACGATAGCTGTGCATGCTTGCTTCTGTTCTTGATGCCGAGTTGCGATAAGGATCGTAGCAGCTTACTATCGGAGAGCTTGCGTCTATGAAATCTATGTCGTGATATGCGCTCATCTGTAAGAGGTTTGGTCGTGACAGGGTCGGAAGAAGCCTCAGACGGCCTGGAGGCGTCGTCCAGTTCCGTCGTCTCGTCCTCCTCATCGTCGCTATCTTGGCCGTCGAACCTCGCATGGAAGTCGGCTTGCGAACCTGCAGCTGCGATCATCCCAAATACAGACTGGTTAATCAATCCGTTCTGTCCCTTGGGAGCCGTGCAGTCCTCGTCTGCGTCATCGCCGTCCTCAAAGCGCTGGGGGATCTCCATGGTGACCCGGCGGTCTTCCCTCCTCTTCTTGGTCAACTTCCGCCCTACCCGCTTCTTGATATCTTCATGGGAGCGTATCATGATTCTTGCACGCTTATCTGGTATTCCCAGACAAAGATGGCGTGGGTTTGGTCAGTGGCAACGGGACCGCGCGGGTGGTTGTGAATATTTGAGTCGGGGCACTGGTACCGATTGCGATAAGCCCCTCAGGTTGTCGTCTATCTAACGAAGGAAACGAGGATCACATGTGCTTGCCAATTCTGACTCTCTGAACAATGAGTCTCGACCAGCTAAAGCTCAAAATCAACGGCGATCGAGTCACACAATGATTTGAGGCAGTTGAGAGGTTTGAGGTATAAAGGCAGTCACGGGGAGAAGGTAGCCTTGAGCACGCTAGAGATGTGTAGAGTAAGGCACAGATAGGCACCGTATGTACATACATGAAAACGGGTTACTATACGGAGTATTGGACGGCCACTAACGGAGTTGCCCACGCCCCACGCCTAAAGACGTCACTCCGTTTAGCGGTTAGAACGGGCCAGGCACATCCATCCCAGCCGTCCCCAACGACAAACCCCGATTTGACAGAATCGAACAAGCTGTACAGTGAATCACAGACGCGCGGTTTGTATTGTATGCTTGACACACAAACCTGGATGATTCGGAGATTAATATTCAATGATTTCAGTGTATTTTGATGTACAACAAGACCCCGTTTATGCGTCCTTTGAACAGAGACAAAATGGTCTCACCTAAGACCCTACAATCCCGTTGTATAGTAATCTCTACAAAAGCCAGACATAGTCCCAACAAATGTTGCTCCCCATATTGTTGAAGACAGAATGTTAACACCCAGTGCCAAACCGGTGTCCTGCACTGCCAAAATAGCACATCTGCCATAACGCCGTCATAAACCCAACCTAATTGCCCAGAATTCACATCCACAGGCACAGTTTACCACTGGCAGTTCCTCCTGCGACCCAGTTCCTAGTTGGATGGAATTCAGCGGCAGCAGGGACAGCAGAAATACCATCACCACCAAGTTGCGCCAGCTGCTCTCCCTCACTCGTGTATATATCGACAAACCGATTCATGTTGCCAATCACAAACTTTGCGATGCCATCATCAGGCCTTTGTTGCCACTGCGCTTTCAGGATCGTGACCCATCGCCCAGTCTGATTGTTGTGTCTAATGACAGCTGATGGTTCCATATCCTCCTCTGAGATTGTGTGCCCGACTCCCCAGGTTTTTGCTTTCGTGCAGGAATGGATTTTGATTGTATCGTCGTATGAACTCGTTGCCACATGGCCAGAGGACGACCATGCTGCATGAGACACCGACAGACGTGAAGTATGTTCGCCCAGAAGCCCGGGTTGTCTGGTTTCCCCCTTTCCAGTAGATTTCCTCAAATCCCAGATCTTCAGCGTCCTATCCAGGGAGGCGGTAGCCACGAGATGGGGGTGAAGCGGGTGCAACGAGAATCCGCCTACCTTCTTCTCGGATACGTACCATATCTCGGTATCTTTCTGGGTTCTCATATCATGTCGTCCAAACGCTCCGTCCAGTCTCGAGAAGTAAATCAGGTTAGGGTCGTTAGAGTTCATGTCGATAGCAGAAATTGCTTCGTCATCGTCCATCGACAGTGGCGCATAGGCCTCGACAGCGACTTGCTTCTGAAGATCGAGTTTCCGAATCGAGGAGTCGTAGGAGCCGGAATACAGCTCTGTGTGATTCGGAGGGAATAAGAGTGATGTTATCGTCCGGGCATGAAGCTTGAATGCTGTTATCACTGGCCCTTCAACTTGATCGCCGTCATCATCCACCTCTCCTTTCTGGGATGCATCAAATAAACCAAGGTTTCCGATCTTATCTCCCGCGAATATAAGCGGCTTGTCATGGGTGGGGTGAAACCCCATAGAGTATATGCGCTCCGGTGTGATTTTAATATCTGCATTACTGTCAGTACTAGAGCGATATAAAGGCACACCGAGCCGTTCTCACCATTTGGCTCCCAGGTTTTGTATAACTCAAGCCCGCTCATTTTCTCTCTCAGAGATTTTAGCTCCTGATCTGTAGTAGTTTTGATATCACTATCGTCAAACGTCCTCTCATATGGCTGTGCCCCTCTCATGATTGAAGACAGGAAATTATCGTCATTGGTCCATTTCTTGCCCTCCACCGCAATATCACTTAAATTGAGGTCTCCCGCTACCCTCATTTTCTTCGCCTTGGCATCATCCTGTGCAAATTGGAATTCCTCTTCGAATTTCCTCTTCGCTCCCTCGCCGTCAGCCTCCAGTCCAGCAATCCGCGAACTGGTTCTCGTTGGCCTTGTCGCCTCTCTTTTTACAGGCGGTTCTCGTTTCCTTGGTGTTTTCGATCGAGGTGGCTTGGGAGCTGCTGTCTTTGGTATGATTTTCTTCGCTGTTGTGCTCAAATCCTTCATTATCGCTTGATTCGCCGCGATATTCTCCAGTCTCTTGCGCTCAAATGCGCTCATTTTGGAATCTTTGGGTTCCATTGTGGCCGTGGCGGCGGTAGAATCTTCGGATTCCTTTTTAACCATGATGGCGATAATGGTCTCTCAATTCGAATATTTGTACAAATTATGTCGTCTCACGAATGCGCGCGCATCGATGTATATGGCGCGAGTTCAGTCGCAATGGTGGAGTTGACTTCGGCGCGGCACGCCGCGTCGTCGCGTAGGAACGTGACTGCGCTGTTGGTAAATTAAAGTGACGTGGGACCTCCGTACAAGAGGCTCTCCAAAAAAGTTGTCCCAAATTCCATCCGTCCAGACACGCCCATTCGAATTCTCAAAGTACAGTTCAGACGCCGATGAAATAACGAGCCATATCCTCAAGCAGTATTCTACCTGCTGGGTCGACCAAACTATGGCCTCCAACATGTCCTCCCAAGGCGCAAGGGCTATTCATTCAGCGGCGACTTCTTCAATGCCATTCCTATACCAGACCAGGACACTGTGCAGTAGCAGGAAGCCAATGCGACAACCAGCATTGAGACTCATGCTTTCTCGCCCAAGTCGATCCCAGTTATTCCATGGCTCCGCTAGCTCTTGCTTAAGGGTCAGCAGGACCCTCTGGAGCGACAAAGAGAACCCTGACTCCGCCACGCCTTCGAATACGGAAACTCCTATATCAGAAAACAGACCTTTGATTAGGAGATACATTGTAGAGCGCAAGTCCAACAAAGTTGTAGAGGAGGAGGAGGATGTTCCATGGGACTCGCCATCTTTTGGTCGACCAACAGATCAAGTGACAACTGATGCAGTGTCTGAGGCCGATGATATCCAATTCGACATGGCTCAGTCCTACGACCCATTCGCAGAGGAAGAAGATATGTTCTCGGAATACGAGGGCGAACCCGACTTCACTATCCCATCGGCAAGGAAGCCGGGAGAGTCTACGATAACACTAGAAGAACGAGACACCTTCCAGCGCATCTTTTCCGACATCTACGCTCGTTCGCAGAGTACCAGACCTCAGGTACAATCGCTGGTCGACCTATCCGAGGTCAACAAGGAGAATGCAAGAGAGAAACTCCACTCTATCATGGAAGAAGCTGTGCGCCTGCCGCAAAATACCCTCTTCACAAGCCAGCCCCGTGAGAAGAACCTCGATACTTTGAAGCAGTACCCCATAGCCCTCCGAGCTGTTGCCGCACGAGCGCTTGGCCTAGAAGGAAAACCGTCTCGAGCGAACGAACCCCGGCAAGAAAAGCCCGTCGACAAATACAAGGAGTTCCGACAACAAGAGCAAGAAAGGGTGGAAGCCGCAATGCGCGGTGCGCCGACCGATATAGCTCTTTGGGCCATCATGGAGAAGGAAGTCTTCAGTCTCATCCCACGTCTCGGACTCGAGGAAAGAAAGGCCCCAGCAGCGCCGCCTTCTAAGAAAAAGGGTCGTAAACCTTCCAAGAAGGCGGTAGAGACAGCGACAGAGGAATCGACGGGGGTGACGCCAGCGCCCGAGCCACTGGATATAAATCTCTATTTCCCGTTATACGCCTCATACCTCCTCTACGGATTACGTCTCCTGCACCACTCATTCGCGAAGCATTCGCCTCTAGCATGTAACGTGCTACCCCGAATCAAGTCTCTGGGTCTCGTATCCCACGTTCTCGGTGGGACGACGGCATTATACAATGAGCTTTTGCGGATCTACTGGTTCCAGTACGACGACTTTAGCGGTGTCATCAGACTACTTGAGGAGATGGAGGAGTCGGGGTTAGAGCTTGATGAGGAAACGCTGGATGTTGTCACTGATATCCAGCAGATGCAGGCTAGGTATTTGTTTTCGAGGGAACAGAAGGCCCAGAGGACGCCGATTCACTTGTTGTGGACGATGAATGAGTTTGCGCCGGGGAGATTCAAGTCGTGGCAGACGAGGATTAGGGATACGCTTGACAGAGAGGAATAGAGGCCCGGCGATTTGAATTGCTGCGGCAGCAATGATGCCTTGTTGGGCCGTGTAAGAACATATTATTGTAACATATTGTAACACCATCTGTAGAAACTTTGGGATACCCTATATAATTGATAGCACTTTCTACACGAAAGTTATATGGAGACACATTTTACTCTACAGCGCATTGCTTCGCTTGCTTGATATGTCCATGTGGTGTTATATTTCATCATTCTCATTCGCATTAAGTCAATCAGACACCCCTATCTAAAATATACGTCTCCCCTTTCAAACGCCTCCCAAACACCCCCGCTGATAACAAATTCCGTCTCTTCCAACAACATCCCAAAAAACCAGGCCACACATTCTAATGCGAAATATACTGAAACACCGCACTAACATCCTTCTCCCCAAACTCCTGCCTCAGCAGCAAATCCTGAATCTTCTCAATCCCCGCATTCACAAAATGATTCCACGTACTCGTATCACCATACAACATCGCCGGCGCCTTCAGGAACTGCTTCCCATCCGGTTTGCACCGCTTACACTTAAACGTGTCATGCGTATCACTCGTCGTCTTGCCATGGTACTGGAACAGTTCCCTCAAACTATCAAGCGTGAAATGCCTCTCCACATCCTCCGCCGAATCAACGACACACGATGATAGTGACTGCTTGTGGCTCTGGCGCTGGAAGATCTTCTCCTCGATAGTACCGGTGGCGATGAAGCGGTACACGAAACAATCCTTCTTCTGCCCGTCACGCCAGACTCTTGCGAGCGCCTGCTGGTCGGCAGCGGGGTTCCAGTCGGGGTCGAAGAGGACGAGGCGGTTGGCGCCGATGAGGTTGAGGCCGCAGCCACCGGCTTTGGAGCTGAGGAGGAAGACGAATTCGGAGCCTTCGGGGTCGTTGAATTTGTCGACTAGCTTTTGGCGCTTGGATACGTTCATGGTGCCGTCGAGACGGAGGGAGCCGTAGCCGCGGGAACGGCATAGCTTGTCGAATATGTCGAGGGTCTGGGTGTAGTTGCTGATGAGAACAATCTTGTCGTTTGTGTCTTGTCGGATGCGTGCCAGCATACGGTCCAGGACCTGCATTTTACCTGAATACCAGGGTTTGACGTCTCGGTCACGGCCCCTGGCGTCTTTTGGAACGTAGTCCTCTGGGAAGTATTGTTCACATCCTGGAAGATCATCGGAAAGATTGAGGAGGTCGGGGTGGTTGCAGAGCTTTTTGAGCATTCCAATTGCCTTGAGAGGCTGGCTCCCTTTGCCCCTGAGAAGGGCCTTGATTTCAGGGCTAGTGATGAAATAATTGTAGAGATCCAGTTGGAATGGCGCAAGGCCACAGAAGACAACATGCTCGTACTTAACTGGCAGGTACTTCGACAAAATATCGTTCGTCCGGCGAATGATGAATTTGTTGACAACACCCAGCAGTTCGCGCAGACAATCGTCACCCTTCTCGCGGTCTTTATCAGTACCCGCGGCATCTCGTCCCTTCAAGATAGGAAGCTCGTATTTCTTCCTAAACTCAAGGCGGGTACCGAGCAAGTCTGGGTTCGCGAAGCTGACCAGCGAGAAGTATTCTGATAAGTCGTTTTGTATAGGTGTCCCTGACAGAATGACTCGTCTGGAAACATTCAGGTTGTTGAGCGCGGTAAATGTCTGGCTGTCTCCGTTCTTCAGTCGGTGGCCTTCATCGCACAACATAAGACCTATCTGTGTATTCTTGAGCTCGTCGACATTGAGACGGAGTGTCTCATAGGAAACAATGATGACCGGCCTTGTCACCGCCCGGCCACTGGCAATAGCCCACTGCCTTAACTGCTGGGTGAGTTCTTCCTTGCTCGCCTTGCCATCAATAGCGAACGGCACAATCGCGTCTTTTCCAAGCCATTTCACCAACTCGTTAGCCCAATTTTGAACCAAACTCGAAGGGCAGGCAATGATGGCTTTTTGTATCGTTGGCTTTCCAGCGTCCGTTGACTGCTTCAGTAACGTCCACATCAACGTGATACACTGCAGCGTTTTCCCAAGTCCCATTTCGTCGGCCATAATGCAGCCATTTGCCCTATCGTCGATCATGCCTGTGACGCACTTGTACATAAACTTAACACCCTCAATCTGATGGGGCCGAAGAACTTTGGCGAGCCTTGGATCTATGACCACCGGTACTTTCGGTCTTTCCCCCTCAACTTTCTTCTTGATACCAAGAATATCTGCTAGGCTCTTGTGGATGATGGGCTCGTCCACCTTTACCACTTCTTGGCTGCTCTCGATTTTCTTCGCTTCTTCAATCGTTTTTGGTACGTCATCGATAGTAGGGTCGTATAGCACAATCGCAAACTCTCCCGCTGGATCGTGGAGCGGTTTTGCAATGAAAACTGCTCCTTGCCTCAGGCCCAGCGTCGGAGGTGGTCGATTAGGATTATAGCCACCAACATCTTTATTGATCAATGGGACCGCGAAACGCTGTCGGAACATTGTGTCCTTATCTTTGACCTGGAAGACTGGGAATTTGTTGACGTCTCTGTTTGCCAGTGCAAGGCGGTCTTCGTTTGTCCACGGCTTCTCTCCATCCTCCTTCTCGCCATCCGCTCCTCCATAGTCAACCTTTCGTCGTTTTCGCGTTGGTTTCTCCGAAACTCGAGTTGCAACTGCCGAGCCGGGACATTTAAATGGGCGAATAAGCCTGTCTACAGACTGTGGCGTTCCGCCATACAGCCGTTTAGGAGCTGCACTTTTTGGTGTTGACGCGTTTTCCTTGTCATCGCTCGCGGTTGTAGACTTAATCGTCCTATGACATTGTTAGATGATGCGGGGAAGCTTTCTTAGTTATGCTACTTACATTGCTCTTCAAAATGCTTCAAAGCTGTATGTGCCTTGAAGATAGTTGTCGAGTTCAATCGTAGTTGCGGTACTCGACGCGTCGTTGATTGCTGTTATTACATATCAGGCTGACCATACGCGACTTGGCTATCACGGTCTCATCACGATATCACGTGATCGCTGGTTCCTGACTACCTCTGAGTCTGTGCCTCTGTGCAACATCACACTGCAGAAAATGCAGCTTGTGTGACAACAGACGCAGGGTAGCGTCATTTAAAACACTGTCTTTAGAACACCACCTCTAATATTTCAAGTTATTTCGATCCTTACAATTCGCATTTCGCTCTCAGATTTGATTTTTTGACGAACATTTTCACATTTACTTACACCTCTTTATCAGAACCCCCAAGCCTGCCCCACTAACATGTCTATCCCATCCAATCACGGCAGTCCACTGCTCATGAGGGGCGGCGGATATGCCGAGAGAAATACCCCGCCACATCATGACGATGGCACGGTGAGCGCAATAACATGCTAAGATAGAGGCGACAAAGGCGTTGGTTTTTGGGTTCGAATATTGCTAATTTAGAGGCACCTGGCAGGCTTGTGTGCCCACTGCGAAGCAACAAACCCAAGACGACCAATAAGCCATCCCGACGCCGAACGGGATATCCAGGAACTACACATGGAGACCAAAGGACCACAGGAGGGCCAAGCATAAACGGAGTCCCGTCGGCCATTAGCTCGATAAATATAGAGAGCTTCAAATAAACCACGCGATGTCCGCCGACTTCTGGGCTGGGTACATCTCCGGTGCCGTCGGGATCCTCATTGGCAACCCACTAGACCTCATCAAAGTCCGCCTTCAATCCTCTCCTCAAGCCACCATCACAGCCACACATCCCTCAACATACGCGTCGCAATTCAACAGCACCTCCTCCCTAATCCGTGGTGCCACCGCACCAATTCTCGGATATGGCGCCCTCAATGCGCTGCTGTTCATGACATATAACCGCACCACCGCCTTTCTAAATCCTGCCTACAACCCCGAATCTCCGGGCCCAGCTACAAACCTATATACCACATTCATCGCCGGTGCAGTAGGCGGACTGGCATCTTGGGTGGTTAGTTCGCCCACGGAGCTGATCAAGTGCCGTGCACAAGTATCGAATACTCCCATATCCTCTTTCGCGCTGGCACGCTCAGTCATCAGGTCGGAAGGCATCAAAGGTTTGTATTATGGCGGAACAGTGACGGCGCTACGGGACAGCATTGGATATGGGTTCTATTTTTGGTCGTATGAGCTCGGTAAGAGGATATTAGCAGCACAAATGGGAGAGGATAGCTCGCCTCAAGCTGAGGCGGCAAAATCACTCTTGTGTGGAGGCATTGCGGGCGTCGTAACCTGGGCGAGTGTTTTTCCTCTAGACGTTATCAAGACGAGGGTGCAGACGCAGACACTTTTGGCCGGTGAGAGGTCTCCGCTACTTGGTGCAGCGAGGGTAGCAGTGGTGAAGCAAGGCCGGATAGGTGCTATAGAGATGGCTAGACGGATTTATAGAGAGGAGGGCGCGGCGGTGTTCTTCCGTGGGTTGGGAGTCTGCAGTGTCCGAGCCTTCGTTGTTAATGCCGCGCAGTGGGCGGTTTATGAGCAGATCATGAAGGAGCTGTCTCCTACTCAAACATTTAAGGGCTCGCAGGAAGAAGTATATACCGTATAGAATATATAGATGAGATATGAAACCAGTTCAATTCCAAGTTTAGAACATGGACGTGAAATTTGAGATATCTTCATTTATTGCTTGTGCCTCAACTTTCACACTGTGAAGAGATCTAACGCCAGTTTCCATTTGCAGCCATCTTCGGCGTTTCCAAGATTCATCGCTGACCAAAATAATTAAACAAATTGCTCTCCTAATATTTCTTCCGCGCTTAAAATAAAAGTTAAAAGCAATAACGCTTCTTGGAAGGTTGAGCAGTTTCGAAATTTGGAGTTGCTTCAAATATTAGAGATTATTAGTTTTCATCTGAATATATATTATAAAAATAAAAATAAATTGAGTACTTGCATTAATTATCGTATGACAACCATGTTACCCACAACTCAGATATATGGGCATAGGCAGTTAAGAACACCCCCTAAATGGCCGAGTCCCGATCCCAACCACGTATATGATTGCAGAAGCGACTGCAGATAGAAATAATAAGTAGAGCGATGGTATAAGACAACTTTCCAAGAAGTTTTCAACGCGAACTGGCCAGTCAATTTGAATTTCATTCGATTCCGCCTCCATTTCTGATGGTACCTGGCGAGGTTCCTGTTGCAGACTCGGCGGAGGCAAGAGGGGTTGAGATGGTTCGGTTGATATTCGATCCTCTTCAAGTGATAGTTTATCTGCGTTTTCGGTGTTATCGATGGCTTGGCAGTCTTGCTCGTGGCAACAAGGACGAATAGCCATTTCTGCGGTTGCGTTATTAGATGGAAGTAAGCCAATAAATTTATGTATGTTTAAGTTGGAAGAAAGAAGTGTGTGAGCAACTAAAATAGCTAGAGTACGAGTACTGTGATGAGACTCACCAGATATGATACGACTGTAACTTGTTGCGCCACACTACTCCAGCCACGTTGTCGATCTTAGCCGTGCGGGGGAACCCTGAAGTCAAACCTTAAAAAGTGGATCATGTGGTTAACAGGCACCTGCGTCACACAACTCAACATCACTGGGACGATGGATGAATGCCTTCGGGCGAGCAACGTACCACTGATTTATTTACAAACAAAATAGACAAAATGATCGGCCCAACTTTTGAATGGGCTAGGGTGCTTGGAAATGTCTGGAACGTAGCTACCAAGGTAGATGACCCGCCGCACCCTTCACTTCCTCAGACCCGGCCCCGCGTTCTCACTCCCTCGCCTTCTCGAGGGTCCCTCGTCGAGTCCGCTGCATCTGCAACAGCAAACAGCGCCTTCTTCCAGAAGCTCCCGCCTGAGATACGGGTTAAGATCCTAAGAGATGCCTTTGGTGACAGGACCATCCACATGGATCTCTATTTCGACTACCCGATGAAACCACTCAGTGAACGCCAACCGAACCGCACACAAAGAGTTGGCGGCGTCCGTATGCCCCAACCAGAGCCTCGATGGGGAGTTGTAAGGGCGCAAAGGAAGAAATGGCAGTGGTTGAGCGGCGAGTGCTATCGCAGCTCGCACGCCCCGGCTCCTGATCTGGTGGAGCTTGAAATTGGTGGTTATAGCCGCTTCCCGGGCATGACGGATTGCTGTGAAATATTCCATACCAGCATTGGTGTCCGCCCAATTGGGGTTATGGGCTGGCTGTTATCATGTCGCCAGGCGTTAGTGCCGTATTTCATATTAATCATATCATATCAGATCAGTACTAACTCCTTTTCGTTTTATTAGTTACACCGAGTGCATCGATGTGCTGTACGCAACGAATACAATATACATGACTGGCAATCCCTTGCTTCAACAGCTACAAGATGTGCGATACGGACCGGGTACAATACACATGGCTGGCCCTGTCTTACCTCGACTGCTACCAAATGTGCTCCCCCCTAAACGACTCGCCAGTATAACATCTGTTAGAATTCGCTGGACGTGCAACCCTTTTGAGTCTGAACCGTATGAACCATCGCTTTACGGGTACTCGGCCTTCACCAACTTTCTAAAGGACCTGCCGAGGCTATTTCCACACCTGAGGAAGCTTCACCTATCGTTGGACGGCAAAATGATACCTAGTCCACATGTAGAACCCGATCGGCTCCGCGAATTGATTAAGTCAGATATTATGATACCAGTTGATGGCATGGTTCGCAATCTCGGCCCGCAGATACAGAAGTGTTGTATAGCCATTTCTGCTTTTCTGTACTTCGCGATGAAGTACAAACCTATGAACCCTACGCAGCAATTATCTCCCCAAGAGCGACACGAATGGCTTTACGGTTGGCGAGAACTTTCCGCATCCAATTCGACGTCTTCGCAGCAGAGCGCTCATTTGAAAGGGTATGCGATTCACATTGGGCAATTAGATATGCCAGTGCAATTTATGATTCCAGCAGGGTACGGGGATTTCTAAGATGGTCTTGAAGCTTGACACGACGCCTACAGCTACACCTGTCAGGTAGAATGTGTTATCATGACTTAATTCTTCTCATTACACTTGTTTTATATGCGATTTTGCATCACCCTACATCACGGGCGATGAACATACATTAAAAGATTCAACTTCGACTCAAGTGTCGTGTACTGATACAACACCCAAAAGCTGGAGAGGGCTGTCTACAACGGCATGGCAACTGTATGCACAACACATGCTCTTAACTATATGGGCTGAAGTGTCTAGGCCATTTACTTTAAAAGCAGCTCAAATAACACTTTCTATCAGCTTCAACGCGGGTATCGGCTCTCACCCCAAACAGCCCCATTTTAGACCTCTGGCGGCCCGAGTTTGTTGGCATCGGTAAACCATATGACACCGACGTTACCGGAACTCCGGTCACCGTGTTCCACTTATTAAATCACTACTGATTTAATAAGGGAGAAAGATGGGTCCCAACATGGATCTCAGCCAGTTTTCAAACCCAAGGCGTTGGTGAACGCTCAACACTAGAAATGTCAGCTCGATCAAATCCCATGCGCAATGACGTATAAAACCACCATGCGGCGCCCTATGAGAATTACTCGTAATTATTCCAATTTGGGGTATGGGGTCTTTTCTTGGCGCCAAGACTGGATACTGTGGTTATGTGTGGGGAAGGATTCACAATACCATGTTTAGTAAGAAGGATAGGCATGGCCATACGAGGATCTGCATCACCATACGAAGGATTCCCATAAGCATACATTTACAAGGAAACTAGGACAAGCATTAACAAGCGTCACTATGTTTAGGAATAAATGTGAGCATTGCTACTTATATGACAGGTCTTGCCCACTGTTGAGCTATCATATCACATCCATCCCTGTATCACAATAGAACAGAAACTACTCACATCCCTCAAAATGAACGCAAACGAAACCATCTACAGCGCCAACGTCCCCAACGTCTGCCAAAAATACATCAACGGCGCCGTTCGTCTCCCAATCTCACCCATTCCTTCCCCCCATAACTAACCTCCACAGATCAACCCCCCCAGCGGACCCTCCTGCTTCTCCTCCCTCTACTCCACCATCTCCGGCCACAACGCAACCTTCTCAACATGCTGCGGAGACGCTAAACCCGAGATCTACGGTGATGATAATCCGTGCTTCCAGTACTGCGTGGCCAGCGATTTTGTGGCGGAGAAGACCATGTACGATTGTCTGAAGAAATCGGACATCAACTTTGGGTGTACGGGGAAGCGTGATGAGGCGGGGAATTTTAGCGGTGCGGGGCCGGCAAGGAGCTTGTCGCTGGGGGGGGTGTTGGTTGTTGGGTTGGCGTTGGTGGGGATGATGAGTGTATGAGGCAACTTGTATCATAATGGAGCTTGGTGATAGAAGCGTCGAGAGTCTAGTGCCATCACCGAATAGGTTGATTACTAGAGTCTCAGTTTACACAACTTGTTAAATTAGATCTTAAAGGACATTGTTATTAGAATTACACTAGACACTTATAGATAGGAATTGTCGTAGCCAACCATGACTAGTTATCAAAAATTACAAAAACATACAGCAAAACCGCGAAAACACGTCGAACCTTGAATACCGGGCATCCCGTCCGCTCTGCCATACATAAGCTTGCGTATCCTCTGGATAATAGTCTCAATCGTGCCAATAGGCATAATCGTCGGCTTGGGTTGCGTGGTGTGGGTGGAATTGCTTTTGGTCACATTTTGTAAATACAGGGGTAAAAAATAATTTTGGCAGACCCTACTGCTGCGTAGGGTCGGTATCACCAAACTGGGTCACTCACCAACCTGGGTCAGTGTGTGTGAAGTCAATTTTTTTTTAAGAATTCGTTGAAATTTGGGATTTTGGGTGCAAAAGTCACGTGTGACCCAGGTTGGTGAGAGACCCAGTTTGGTGATACCGACCTTTGCAGCAGTAGGCCTGGCCAAAATTATTTTTTACCCCTGTATTTACAAAATGTGACCAAATATATCCTTATCACCACACCACCACCCCAAGCCGACGATTACTAGCACCATCCCCGTCTTCCGCATCTTATCATCACTACTGCTCCATCTCTGCCAACTCATCATCTAGCTCCGTTTCATCAACTGTCTCTCCAGGCGAGGAATTTGTAATCGCAATCGTATTCTGCTCTCCTAGCGCATGCTGTTCCCTAAGGTCCTCCCTGAAGCGTTGTGAGTAATCAAATCCTGTAATTAGAGAGATCCCACGTGAATGCGTACGCAGTCTGGTCCACAGTATCGACATTCAACTTCCTGTGGATCTGTATCATCGCCTGTCCTGCCTTCTCCATTTCCGCTAGCGTCTCGCGGTTGATATTTGCCGCTTTGACCAAGGGTCTTTCGAATTGATTTGCGAACGGGCTAGAACACACTCAATATTACGAACAAGAGAAAGGGGAATGGCTAGCGTATTTAGCAGTTCACGGGCGGCTTGACAACACAGAGCCATACCCTTTTTGGAGATTTTTTGCACCGCATGCGTGGGAGGAGATGCGCCAAAAGCCAACAGATCAATATGTCAACGCCACATTTCCAGAAAGGATCGCTGAATGCCATAATTAGACTTCCATCCCGTGTCTTCCACGTGGAAGTAGCTGAACTTTAACCTCAACTCGCCCTGTGGCTTGGCACTATTGGTTTTTTATCCTTGCCAAATAAAGCGCTTGTAATACTGGCCTCTTTTGCGGCTCCCTTCCTCTTTGTTGGAGATAATATTGGAATTGACTCGACTGACTATTTCTACTAGGCCCTTATTTGTACTGTAATAGTCGGGTAATTGCTTGGCAATCCCACCGTAGGTTCCGGGCTGCAGCACAATTCTCATATTTCCCAACACTCTTGCTCCCGTTCTCGTAGCGGATGCGGATGGGAAGAGGCTTACGTAGGAATCTAATATGAAGTAGGTTAAAGGGATGGCGCGGTAAGTCTTCAGCTCCTCCCTCTGCGCTTCGTGAAGCCTCTCACTCGGAAGGCCCGAGACTATTGGATATGATGGTAAGATTACCTCGAAGGAGCTCCGGTGAGAGTAAGTATAACTACCTTCTCTTGTTCCGGTTTGTATCTCTCCCTCTCTGTTCCCAAGGTTTCGAACCTCGCAACACTCGTTTATTCATCGGGGCATCAGCTTTCACAATCATCTTTTAGTCACGTCATTGGTCCGCCGCCTTCTGCTAGGGGCCACCTGTTTGGCATTAACTGGCTCAAGCAGTGCAACCGTGCTGTCCCAGAACCAAGCATGTATCCCTAACCCGACCGTCATAACGGTGGAAATCATTCAAGTCTCCGTTGTCTGCCCTGTCCTCCTTTCTGCCTTCATTTCGGAGAGCACTAAGATTACTCTCGCTCCTGGATGTACCATCGTTGTTAGCGATGCCCCAACTTCACTGAGCACCTTGGTCACGATAACAACCCTTTCAGAAAGCACCATTACACATTCGTCTTCGTCCCTAGAAAGTGCTGTTTTACACTCGTCCTCGCATCGCTCTTATTCCACTACTGGGTATCCGATAATACCATCACCATCCCCAACAACAAGTGAAGTTCAACATCATTACAATACCACCTCCAGTCTTCCCGAAATATCACTACCATACCCAACAACAAGTGAGGATCATCACCACCATTATAACCACTCTACTCGTTATGTGACCACCACCACTTTCCTCCCACCCAATGGTACGGCTTTCACTTCCACAAAGCCAGGGAATTGGAGAAGACCAGGAACTGTTGTCGTGGGCTATGTGGAAAGCTTGGTCACCGAGACCATCTCCGGCTCAGTTGCAACAACCTATACCGTACCTCCTTCTGCAACAGTTCCAGGCACTGTGGTCGTGGAGAGTCAGCCCTGGCAAACAGCAACAACATATCTTGACAATGGAGAATCCGCATATACATCGACTGCTGGCTTCAATGTCACTGTCGGTGTTCCTGTCGGCACGGTCACCACTACTACCTTCCTCAACCCTACTGCTACGGGCTTCACTTCCACTATCCCAGCCGTGGGGTCAACATCTGGGACCGTCCTCGTCGGCTATGTCCAGAGCGTGGTGACGGAGACCATCACCGGCGCTACGGCCGCCACCACGACCATTGCTCCATCCGGAACCGTCACGGGCACAGTTATCATCACCATCCCCACGCCTGACGTCAGTTGCAACAACCAGGGCATCCAATGGGCAGTCTTCGACAGCTTCTTGCCAAATGATGGAATAGGCTTTTCTGCCTTTAACCCTACCGTCTTCAAGACAGAGACGCCCCAGTACAGTAGCGTCACTAGTAGCATTGGTGGTTTTGATATTGGTGGCAGCTCCGCCTTCTCGATATACGGCAGCACACAGAGGTTCGGTCCTAGCTACTTCGCGCTCAACCATCGCGGCTACCTTTTTGCTCCATCTACGGGAGTGTACACCTTCCTAGTCACCAATCCCGACGATATTGCCATCATCTGGGGGGGCGCAGATGCCTACGAAGGCTACACAAGGGCTAATTCTAACTCGGTGGCGACGTACCCCTTAACAGATGACCAACATCGGTCGTTTGAGGTTGAGCTGGTTGCAGGCGAATACTACCCAATACGGGTCATCTTCGGTCAAGGAGTGGGTCCTGCTATATTCTACACCTCAGTAACTGCGCCTGATGGAACTGTCCTCTTGAATTCGGACAGCGGTTACTCGCCTTACCTTGTACAATTCTCCTGCGACGGGATTGCAGCACCCGCCTACCCTGCTTGGGGACACGAGTCTTAGCTTGATTCGTATTGCAATATATTTTGGTCAAATATAAAGAAAGGGTCTTTAGACCTAACGATTAGGGTAGGGGGGGTTTGGGAAGAGATCGAAGAGGGAGGGAAGACAGCATTTTATAGATGTTCCGGTCCAGTCACATATATATAATACATTATTAGATTTAATAAAGGTGTTGTCAAGTTATAACAATTGTATTATATTTTCCCGAATGGACTGGTTTGCAAGTGGACTAGAACAAATGATGTTCAAAGCGGAGCTAAGCCTATCCACGCGCCTTACCTAAAGCACAGGGTAGCTAAACCTAGAGTAGCATACCTCGGGACTAAGATTATGATATTAGATTGTTCTGACGAGAGAGAGGATGGCTTTGCAAGTCCTACGAAATCCCAGACTCTCCTTGCTTAGATTACTGTGAAACCTTGAAATCCAAATCGGGGGCAATCCTTAGGACGAAAGTGGCCTAGTATGAAAGTAGAAATGCCGATCTTACCAACTCCCGATCGATGCCTATTTCAATCCGCAACGTTGTGTCTATAAGCATCTACATACGAGTCTCCTTCACGGAACGATGCATAGCATCCCTCCAAATGATATTTGTTAGTTTAGACGCATTGAAAGCGTCATCATTTATGGTGTGATGCTCCTCAGCAGTCAATGCTCGTCACTATTTGTTCGGTCCCTTCCAATGTTCAATATGCGACAGATCTCAACGTCACTTGGCAAGGTGCTTCGACCTGCCACAACACCATCAGAGGCACCTACTATCCTTCTGCCAGACATTATAGTCGACGAAGAGCACATTCCTGACTATAATACCCATCATTTCTATCCTGCAAATCCCGGTGATATCCTTAACAACAGGTACAAAACAATTGTGAAGCTTGGGTGGGGTAGCTGTTCTACCGTTTGGCTTGCTCAAGATGTTAAGTAGTGAGTCGAAATTTGGCTCTAATACGTCCTCACGCTCACCCCTTCGATAGTAGGAGATGGCGGTCGAAGCCCTATGTGGCATTAAAGATCAACAATAGTGATTTTGTTGACACCGAAGCTGCTCAACATGAGCTGCAGATCTCCAAAATTTTGGCTAATACAAACCCACTACACGAAGGTTTCCCATATGGGCGAACTCTTCTCAATAGCTTTGAAACGACGGGACCTCACGGTTTACATACATGCTTAGTTTATGAGCCTATGAGGGAGCCACTTTGGTTGTTTCAGAAGCGCTGTAGAGGTGGGAAACTCTCCTTAGACTTGATCAAAGTATATTTGACTTTTCTTCTACGGGGACTCGATTATCTTCACTCAGAGTGCCATGTTGTCCATACAGGTATGCCGCGGCCCTTAACAGTTTTGATTCTTGCCTCATATTAGTAGATCTCAAATCAGATAATATCTTGGTTGGATTTGAGGACCGTTCAGTAATCAAAGATTTTGTCCGGTCGCAAGCGTCAAATCCTATGGCTCGTAAAGTCAAAGATGATCGAGTTGTCTATAGATCACACAACGAATTCGGCCCTTTGAAATCTTTTGGCATTCTGCCGAAAATAGGCGATTTCGGTCTTTCCCAACGAATAATTGATTCACGTCGCAATATTCATCCTATTCAGCCTGATCACTACCGTGCACCTGAAGTCATTGTTGGAATAGGCTGGTCCTATAGTACTGATATTTGGAATCTCGGTGTTCTGGTAGGACCTTCTGTATCCAAGAATGAAATTTTATTTTCTCACAAAACTACAGATTTGGAACTTGTTAGAGAATAAAGATCTATTTGAAGGGATTCATTCAGATGGTGGAAAGTACGATTGTCAGAAACATCTTGCGCAAATGATAGCACTTCTAGGTCCCCCCCCACAGGAATTTCTTGATCGGGAAACGGAAGCACGCAGCTGGAAATGGGAGCCTCCTATTGAAAATCCTGACAGCAGAGTTTGTACAAGTGTTAATGAATACTTTGGTGGCCCATTTTTTGACTCCCACGGTAAGAGATATCGAGATTACCAGTCAACTTTGCTAACAACGTCGAAGGCAAGTTCTTATATAAAGATCCGACCTTAACAGATCTTGATTTTAGAGACAGTACTCCATCTTTACAAGGAGAAGAAAAAGAACTTTTTTTGGAGTTCGTCGGTAAAATGCTTCGGTGGGTGCCGGAAGATAGATTGACGGCTAGAGACCTCCTTGCAGACCCGTGGCTCCTCCGAGATGCACCGTCAAAGAAATTAACCGTTTTGGCTGTATGAAATAAGCTTACTCCTGAATATTACAGATATAAATACGTGCATTCAACTCTCTTCTCCTGAGCTCAAGATGATTCGTCATCATATTCTATTCTACCCTCCTCGCTGCCTTGAATGTTGAAGTGCCAAGCTAGAAATGGTGATACTCTGCTCATTAATTCATGGAGAGGTTCGCCAGGCTGTCTTTTATTAAAGCACCCAAGAATCATCCCCGCTGAAAAATCACATGCCGATATTGACGTTAACGTTTGGTAGGTGAGGTTGTTCGTTTCGCCGGTAAATAGACTTCCGATCAAGGCGCGGCCTTCGGATGCCTGCGAATAATATTTATTGCTCGCATTCCATATCTCCTGCGACGACGGGACTCGGACGTTTAGCATCGCAGGATCAAAATAGTCGAGCAGGCGGAACTTTGGTAGGTGGGTAATGAGGACGGCATTAAGATGAACTGTTGCTTTGAATAGAATAACAGCGAGTCTAGAGATATATGTTAGCGTTAATAAATTGCCAACACCCTCATAGTAGCGCACCTCTGATATTGTTCTCGAACGATCGGATTAAGGGGGTTCTCCGCATCAATTCTTTGCTGCTCAAATACCCCAGCATGATTGAACAGCCGAAAAAGGCGTTTGCTGTATACTGTGAGCCGCAAGAGGCGTTTATTATCTACTACATTTGATGGAATGCCATTTGCTGCCCTGTAAGTCAATAGGATTGTTGAAATCATGATTGCTTGAAAGAAAGGAAGAAACTCGGGTCGACGTGCATTAAATATATCACTCTGTTGTTCGAGCATTGACTGTACCATATATATTAGTTCAGGGGTCTATGATAGGCTGGAACATTGGAAAGAGTTGCTTTACAGAATTCTCGCACTGAATCTCAACTATCTTGTCATGATGGAATTCAGCTTGTTGCCTTGCCTTGGCTGTACCTGTCATCCACAAACCTGCAACTAAGACAGCCTGTACTAATTGTTCAGGTTGAGCCTCGCTCTGGAAGGTTCTTTGATGCAAAATGGGCCAATGCAGATGTAACTTGGAAAAATAAAGCTGCTCAAGTAACTTTCTGTTAGATGCTTTGGCGAATTCAGCTCCAAGACTGATCATCATGCTGTCACTTAACCGCCGTAGTGCCAATTCTCTGCGCTCATGGTCAGACTTCGCCTCTACAGTGCTCCCGGTATTCTGCTTGGGTTCAGGCGGGAGAGAGCTTGCCGGGCTCGATAGTTCGTTCCGCGAGGATTTGCTATGGCTCAGGGCGATATGGCGATTAAGCAAGTCACTAAGGAAATATGTTGGCACGTCTTCCGCGGAATACTTGGGGGTTTTGCTCGAATTATTACGCCTTACCTGCGGTTGAAAGTAGAAGGACAAACTTGACAAGCAAACGACCGCAGGTTGGTATGGGCCTTCTGATGGCGCAAGAGGTGCTCCCTTCGTTTGTACGAGCGGCTGCACTCTGGGTGGTGGCATTGGAACATTATGGTAATAATATGACCTTACAGGCCCTTCCACGGAGCCGCTCTCAGGCGTGCTTTGAAGGACCGGTTTCAATTCAGTGAATAATACGGGTTACACCATGTAGGCAGGTAGCAGGCTTCTTTATCATGTGGGATGTGGGATGTGGGATGTGGGATGAAGGATCGAGCGATGTGGGCGGATGAAGTAAGAGACGACGCGGGATGAGCGATGTGGAATGAGCGATGTGGGATGAGCTATGTGGGCGGGTGGGGTTTGATGCAGGATATGGGCTGGGCGATGTGGGATGAGCCGGCCCGCGATGAGCGATGTGGAATATCTAAGATGACAAAATAACTCGAGTGGGTTTGATTTCGATGCCACGATGCAGAAGGATTGTGTACTGATTATTGATTAGCATCTAGATAGTTCTTCAGTTACCAGCTCAAAATGGGTTCAAATAAGACGAAGTCTGCCTGCTTTCTTAAAAAATATCATCAACATCATCAATCAAGCTTCAAGTGATTCCAGCAAACAACCCAAGTTATAAAATCAACACCTCGATACTCTCACTCTCACTCTAAAACACCATACAATATGTCTAATATTCTTGCCATCCTCGGTGCCACTGGCCAGCAAGGCGGCTCCGTTCTCAACTTTGTCCTGAACGACCCAGAGCTCTCCCAAAAATACAAGATCCGCGCAATCACCCGCGATGTCCACTCAGAGAAAGCCACCAAGCTCAAGGAGAAAGTCGAAGTGGTCCAGGGCGACGTGAATGACCCGGCCTCCATCAAGACAGCTTTCGCCGGCGTGCACACCGTCTTCTCAGTGACAACACCTTCGTTCGGTCACAACGCCTTAGAAGACGAGCATAACGTCGGCAAATCCATCGCCGATGTCGCAATTGAGAGCGGCGCCCAATACATCATCTTCAGCACTCTACCAGCAGTTAACGAGATTTCCGGCGGCAAATACACCAGCGTTTTCCCCTTCGACGCCAAAGCCAAAATCGAGCAGTACATTCGCGGCCTCCCCATCAAGAGCGCCTTCTACTCCGGTGGATCATTCATGGAGAATTTCCAGTCTCAGGCCTTCTTAGCACCAAAACAGGCTGATGACGGCACATGGGTTTTAACCCGCCCTGTCTCTCCTCAGAGCAAGTTCCCCTTGATCGACGCTGTTGGCGATACTGGGAAATTCGTTGGCGCTATCCTCGCTGAGCCGGAGAAGTACGAAGGCAAGGTATTCTATGGCGCTGCTGCATCATACACTTTGGAGGAGATAGCCGCTACGCTCTCGAAGTCCACGGGGAAGACGATTGTGTACAAGCAGGTCTCGGACAAGGAGTTTAAGGAGGGCGTGGAGAGCTTTGGGTTGCCTCCCGTTTTGGCTGACATCTTTGTTGATGGGTTCGGTTTCTACGGGGAGTTTGGATACTTTGGCCCTGGTTCTGAGGAGTTGATTGCCTGGTCTGTTCAGAACGCCCGAGGTCGGCTGTCGACGTTTGAGGAGTACTTGGAGGTGCATCCTTTCCGACTCGAATAAATGGGCATCATAATAGGAGAAATGTGCTTTATGGTAGAAATATCGGGTAGAAATATTGGGTAGTTAAGAGGGGGAAGGGTTCATTATAGTGGGTGTAAAGGGAGTAAGGAGAATAACAGAGATGTTTGAAAAGGGATATTAGAGAGTTTAGGTCCAATATGATAGCGTTTTATTTGATGATCTAGCTGCTCTTATAATCTAGTCTCTGCTTGCAATAGTGTTAAAAATATATGAAGACTTTCATATTAAAATAACAGTAACTCAACAGTTTATCAATCACACTAAATATTGGAAGAACTTTCATATAGAGCATTGTTGGGGCACAAACAGTGTCATAAAATTTTCTATACTACCATTGCACCACCGAATCTTTCCGTTTGCCAATCATTGGATACATCTGGCATGTATCGGACGCTATGAAGTCAAATCCTCCAAAAACAACCAGACGATGTGAAGGTAAATCCTTCAAAAAAAAACACAATCATCAATGCTCTCATGCCAGGTCCCAGCCTATGGCATAATCCGCTATATCATACATTATAATCCAACAACCCATCAGCGCATATTACAGCAGCTGATGAATAAATCGAATCACTGCAGCAGATCGCTCGCTGTGTGTTGTAAAAAATATGACACAGGAGCCCCGAGCTACACAAAATTCGACGCATCGAAAGTGCGAGGGCCTTTCGTATAGATCCCCAACAACTCCTCCTGGAAGTCGTCGAGTTCCACTATCGTGAACTGCCCCGCCCACTTCTTTGCAAAAACCTTGTCGCGGTAGGCGTAGCTCATACTACGCTTCCATGCGACGAGCTCAACCTTCCATCCCCGTTCAAGAGCCCTTTCGACGTTCCTGAGAAAGCCAGAGGAGTACTCCGCGACAGCGGCGTCTCCGGTGGCGACGACCATTGTGGAGGGATAATCCGTATCAACCATGCTTTCCAGCATTTTCATATGGAGAATCTCATCCACACCTTGCTCAGTGACCGTTTTAAAGGCGTTGAGAGGCGCCTCGCTGCCGCTACCGGAAGACGTGTTGTTGCCGTTGGCTTTTCCTAGTCGCTTATATCTTTCAATATCCGACTCTTTGGCCTCCTTGAACTTTTCCACGCGCTCGAGCGCTGAAACTTCATAGCCGCACTGGGCTGCTTCGTACATGTAATCCAATCGCACGTTATCGCGACTGGATCCCACCAGGACCCGTTTCGCGACACCTCGACCACGTTCCATGATCAAGGCAAGTGAATGGTATGCCAGTGGTGGTGATTTCGTAAATTCATTTTTGTCCATTCCCCGTGCCTTTTTGAGCGCCTCTGCAAATCCGATGGAAATGTTGGAGCTGTCAACAAACACATGGATGCCATCTGGACGTTCATTGCCACCAACATGGCCCAAAGCGCGGATAAGGTCGCCCTCAATTGTACTCGATGTTGGTCCGAATCTTAGCATGAGCTTTTCAGCAATTCTAAGCTTCTTCGTATCATGAGACGCATATAACAGAGGTCTTATCACCTTAGGATCCAGCAGAATACGCGGAGCATCTGCAGGTAAACTCTGGCGACGGCCGACTGACTTATGCGTGCTGATTGCAGCAGCTCGTGCTGTTGAAAAGTGTGTTGGTGTCGCATGGACATCAACTACAGCTGAGGACTTCTTGGCTTTGTTAAGTAGGCGCTCACTTCTCCGTACCGGCGTAGTAGGCAGGTTATCCGGCACCCATCCGAAACTTGGGAGCGGAACGGTCGAGTCCAATGTTCGGGTGGCCTTGAGCTGCCGATAAAGTTCGGTCGTTGAGACGGCATGGTTTGGTAGTTGCTTGGCTCCGGTGGCGAGGGTGACTTTCTTCAGTTTATATTGAGGAGTATTATTCAGCCCCAGTTTTGTTTTGTAGTTTTGAATATCTTCATTCGCCCTGACCGCCCTAGGTGTCATGCACAATTCAAAATATCCAGGTTCTTCGTCCGGCGATGTGGACGCCGCGGTAGAGTATGAGCCTACATCTTCAGATGTTTCGTCTGAAGATGACGAATGGTTTGCTTTGATGGGAATGTCGATAGGCTCGGTGCCTAGATGCTTGAAGATGGCATCGAAATTCCCCAGACTTGGAGTGCCTTTCGTGGCGGCGACATCTTGGTTTCTGGCAGGTACGTTTGTCGAGGAGGCATTGTTCAGCCGTGGCGATGAGCCAGTGTTGTCGGACTTCACGCCCTGCAGTAGCAGTTCGATACAGGGACCGAAGTCCCAAGAAGCTGTGGGAACTCCAGGATGAGGAGACATAAGAGGCCTTGTTTGTTCTATGGTGAGAAGTGTTGGTTTGCGGCGGTGAGACTTGCATCCAGTAAGTATTTGGTGGTGGGTGATAGAAGGTTCGGACAAGCATACCTTTGTTGTAGTGTCCGACTGTCGGTTTCTGACATTTTACAAGTAGATTCCAGGAAATGTAGGTGTTGAAATGTGAAGAAGGTAATGTTGGATCACGACGGAGAGCTGCGGGTGTCGACAGGCGGGGGTTATAAGGCTCCACAGGTTGGTTGGTTGACTCCGCCGACTTGGGGATCTGTGACTCCGAAAGTTCTTTTGCCACTCACTGTCATACATCGGGGAATTCAGTAAGACAAGTGACAAGAACCAGTGATTCTCATGATTAACAATCTAGCCACATTGATATATTGTAGATTATCTAAGAACGACATATTATTGTTTACTTTGTAATCCAATTATCGTGATTAATTGAGTTGTGTTGTGATTTTTGGTAGTAGAGGTAGTAGAGAGAGTACTTTTGGTTGTTGGGGAACCCTTGTGACTTACTTGACTTGTCGTCACGTCAGCAGCCTGGCCCGTCTCTCTCGCTTCTGGTCGGAGCCGCCTAACTTCAAAGGCTACGAAGCTACCTTGCCTGGCGATTACCTCAAGCATCAACGGAAGACTGTCTTAACTGAATCCCATCTGAACCCAACCAACCAACGACCACAGAACATAAACAAACACGGCAAAGGACAAGCCTTCCGGTTTGTAATCTAATTCATATCTGGAGTCCTCTCAACAACTCACAAACGACGAGCTCTCTCGCGAGACGCGACCGAAATACAACGTCAACGTGCTCGACACACTCCTGACGACAACAACGACATGCCCAGCAAAACCCCTCACACAAACGGCAATGATCCAGTCGAGAATGGAACACAGGATATTGAGATGAAAGACGATACTCCAACATCGAAGAAGGGTGGCAGGGGCAAGAAGGTGAACCAGGGCGACGACGAGATGACGGTCGTTGTGCCTCCATCAAAAGCTTCAAAGCTATCGGCGCCACCGCCTCCAGATGCTGAAGGGGACGTGGCAATGGATGAGGAGACAGCAACAAGTGAAGTAGAGGCTGAGGTGGACCCGATAGCTCTGACGATCTCAAGTAAGTGAAGCGTTTGTACGATAACCCCAGCCTTGAAGCTAACCATGACCCTCATCAACAGATATCAAGAACGACTTCGCATTATTAGAGAAGGCTGTGGCACTATTCGATGCTCGTTTCACTCTGAGAGCTCTCCGATCAATTTCTACAATCCGCAAACACCTGAGCGCCGATGTCCTTGCACAAGTCATAACGGAGACGTACCCTGCATCAAGCTCCGTAGCAAAGAACTTGCTGGCTACTTTGAACAAGGAGAATGCTACGTTTAGCAGGCAGACGGCGTCCGACATGGATGTTGATGGTGACGTCAAGGCGAAGAATGGATCGAAGAAGGAGGCCAAGGAGATCATCCCAGAGATCGATGTGTTCCTAGGTATTCTGGTTCAAGTCCTGTTCGCCGACCAGAAGGAGAACGAGAAGGGAGCGAAATTCTCTTCTCAGCTGGCCGAGCAAATACACACTCTCAACCGTCGCACACTGGATTCGTTAGCTGCTCGGGCTTACTTCTACTTCTCGCTGTTTGCTGAACAGCTGCAGCCGCTACCACCGTCGCCGAACTCGCCAGTTGTATCTCTCCGTCCAGCGCTTCTCGCAGCCCTTCGAACTGCTGTTCTTAGAAAGGATATCGATACACAAGCTACAGTCATCGTTCTCCTGCTCCGAAACTACCTTTCAACGTCGCACATCACTCAGGCCGATCTCTTGGTATCCCACACGAAATTCCCAGAAAACGCATCGAACAACCAGGTTGCGAGATATCTATACTATCTGGGACGAATTCGTGCAATTCAGCTCCGTTATACTGAGGCACACGAGCATCTGACTGCTGCAACTCGCAAGGCCCCATCGAGTCCAAGCGCAGCTGGTTTCACCCAAACCGCGACAAAGCTCCTTCTTGTCGTGGAGTTACTCATGGGAGATATCCCAGAGAGAGCTACTTTCAGCATGGCAAGCCTCGAGAGGGCCCTTGCTCCATACTTATTACTGGTACAAGCCGTCCGTGTTGGCAATCTCGTTGATTTCGAGTCCTCGATCAAGCAACACAGCGATACTTTCCGACGTGACGGCACATATACATTGATTCTTAGACTCAGACAGAACGTTATTAAGACAGGAATTCGCATGATGTCTCTGTCATACTCCCGCATTTCTCTCCGCGACATCTGCATTCGCCTTCATTTGGGAAGCGAGGAGTCGGCCGAGTACATCGTTGCCAAGGCAATTAGGGATGGTGTCATAGAAGCTTCATTGGATCGTGAGAGAGGTTTCATGAAGAGCAAGGAGATCGGCGATGTTTACGCAACAAGGGAACCTGGGGAGGCTTTCCATGACCGTATTCGTGCGTGTCTTGCCCTTCATGACGAGAGCATCAAGGTACGGCTATTTCCCATTAATATTTATGACTATTCACTAACAATAATAGGCAATGCGCTTCCCAATGAACCAACACAGGCTCGAGCTTAAGAACGCACAAGAAGCACGCGAGCGCGAGCGCGAGATGGCGAAGGAGATCCAAGACGGAGATTTGGACGAGGACGATTTGGGTGGTGAGTTTGAGGGCATGTAAGATGGTTTATTTTGGGCGGGGAAGGGAAAGGCGATGGATGTACGATGGGTCGAACGGTTTTCGGGAACAACGCGCACGGCGAGGACGAGGATAATTACACTTCATCAACCTGTATTGTCTTGCTATTCAATCGGCCGGATAGGAGGGTGATCGAGGATAGTTATAGAGGCGTCACTCCCAACCGGCACTTTTAGTTTCATGCATACCGCGTCGTGTTGGCGCGAAGGACTGTAGTAATGGATTTAGAGCTTTCCCTTCGATAATCATTGTATTTTGCTTCATCAAAGATCTACAGAATCTTGCACACAGCCCTGTGATAAAGTGTTTAATCCCCAGGCAACATCGTATAAGAGCGATGAGCATGAGGATTCAGTTTGAAGATCCATAATCTGACATAGGAGAATCTCATTCGGGATTATTCTATACCAATTGACATCGATGGCATGTTAACTCGTTCGATCAAAACAAACAAGGCTGAACCCTCACATAACAGCCTTGCGCGCCGGAAACAAAGTGTACCTCACCAAACACCAGCAGGTACGCGACTGCCCCATCACCTTTCAGGGTCCAAACAGTCCCTCAATCGCGCAGCAACCTCCCCATAAGAAGAAGGCATACCTAACTGCCCTCCCAAATAAATGACTCCCCCCATAACCCACCTTTCCACTACCGCGAACATCCTCTCCCCGAAATCCCCAAATCATCTCATGTAGCACGATCCCCTTACCACCCTGGCCCACAAATATGGCGCCGATAAAACGTAAACGCGGCACCGCTCCGCCGCGCGCACCAAGAACCACCCGCAGTGCGACGGCGGCGAATGCGACCACAACGGGAACGGCGGGGGCGCAAAATGCGACAGCGACGGAGCCTGCGAAACCTGCGAAACCAGTGAGAGAGAAGCGTAAAGAGCAGTCTACATATGCGTCATCGTCTGCCTCGGCCCCGTCACCGATAAAGCTGAAGCCTGCAAGAAGAAGTAGAACGTCTAGGGCTATGCCGACTGCGACGGCTAGGCGCGCGGTGTCGCTCACGCCGTCGCTGAGCTCGTCGACATCGAAACCTTCGGCTGCGGCGGTGCCGACGTTGGAGAGGAATGTGGATAATGTGGTGTTGGGCGATATACTGTTTAGGGCGTGGTATCCGAGTCGGCATGTTAAGGAGATAGTGGGGAGGGAGGTGGTGGAGGAGAAGGAGATGCTGGAGCGGCTTTATGTGTGTAAGCATTGCTTCAAGTATAGCAAGGAATTGATGGGATGGGTTGGCCATGGGAAGGCTTGTGAGAGGAGGAGAGGGGGGGCGGCGCCAATGGTACCGGGGAGGAAGATATACAGTCATGGGAATAGTGGATGGAGCGTCTGGGAGGTGGATGGGGAAGTTGACTCTGTGGGTGCTCCTGTTACGGCCGTTTTGGAGACGATTGAGCTGACTTCGAATTATAGTTGTATTGCCAAAACCTGTGTCTATTTGCGAAGCTATTCCTCGATAACAAGTCTGTCTTCTTCGATGTCACCGGCTTCACCTACCTACTGCTCGTACACGCGAATCCTACAACAGACGAAGAGCAAGTCATTGGGTTCTTCAGCAAGGAGAAGATGTCGTGGGATAACAACAATCTCGCCTGCATCCTTGTGTTCCCGCCCTGGCAGCACAAAGGTCTCGGATCCCTCCTAATCGCTGTATCCTACGAGATCTCACGGCGCGAGAAGATCATAGGCGGGCCTGAGAAACCCATCTCCGACCTAGGGAAGATGAGTTACATCAAATACTGGAGCGGCGAAGTGGCGCGTTACCTCCTCGACGTGGGAGACATGGAGAAGAAGAAAACCAAGGTGATAAGCTTGGATGAGATTAGCACCGGCACATGGATTTGTGTGGAGGATTGCCTGACGGCGCTGAAGCATATGAACATCGCTGTTGCGGTTGGGAAGGGGAAGGGGGACGTGCAGAGAGTCAAGATCGACAAGCAGCAACTCAGGGAGTGGATGACGGCTAGCAAAACTGGTTTGGGGCCAATCATTGACCCGGAAGGGTTTGCGGCGGGGTACGGGTATAGGGAAAGTACTACGGATGAGGAAACTGGAGATTGAAAGGGAGGATGGTTATGGATACGATATGACAGTGGCCATGGCAGTCGTCGCCTTACCTATGAGTTGGCTTATCATGGCCTAACGCCAGATGTCGGAAGATAAATGAACTCGGTTCAAGACTGGTGGTGGGAGGACGTCTAAAAACAACGCTTCGGGTATTCCAAGATTGGAATATAAGAAGTATAGACTCCCGTGGTCTGGGGATCAGTCTTGGAAGTGCCGGCGAGCTTCGGAATACTCAGGCCCTATGTGAGGCACATAAAGGCCCACACCCATAGCATTGGACAACAGCTATTTGCAAATAGAGAGATACCAAGGAATTGAATATATCACAACCTGCTACACAGCCGCCGTATCCGCCCCGCCTACACATCCCATTCCTCTTCCCAACCGCAGCAACAGTTCCCGTATGCTTCAGTGCCGCCTGCAAGTGCCGTCAGGTAATCCTCCATACCTATCTATGCGCCCATATTAATCGCATTAAGATCTGCCCATAACGGACCGCCGCGCCGCAAGGGCGGTACAAAGTCCCGTATGCGAGTATCCGCTTGTGGCAGCGCATCCCTAAACGGCATCATCTTGGTCGAGCATCCATCAGGTCAAGGCTTGAATGGGGTTGCGGCTAATTCAATGGCGGTTAATTCAACGACGGTAGTTCAACTACGGTTAATTTAGCAAAGTATTATAGTAGTTGGAACCCTGGTAGGGTTTAAATCATGGAACTAATGCCGGAAACTATAACAATGAAACAGAATATTACGGACTGATATATTACGAACTGCCATCGGTGATATGTACTCATCATGCAGAAGCACACAACTCGTCGGTGATCGGCCGCGAACAGAGCCATAGAGTGTTCATAAGAATGGCATGGTCTCCGCTATCTCTGATCATAAGTAGGCATGCTTACTTCCACTTTCGTTTTAATCTCTTAGCTACCCTCACACCTTTCCGGCCGTTCCAGGGCATTCTATAAAAAGTGCAGATGTGGCTACGACTCTGAAGACTAACAAGGAGATGCCAGTCTAGCTTTGAACTCACAAAATAATTGTTAGGTTTTTAATATTATGCGTTCATTAGCCCTGCTGTGTCTTGGTTTTGCCGTCGCAGTTGCACAGGGAGGCACGGAGAGGAACACAACGGCATTGGGGGATTGTCTTGAAACTGCGAAGGTTCCATTTTATGAGTCGGACGCAGAGGATTGGGAAGTCTACGCCTCACCTTTCAATGAGCGATTGGAATATACACCAGCTGCCATAGCGGTGCCGACGACAACGGAGCACATCCAATTAGCTGTTTCTTGCGGCGCAGAGAACGGCGTCAAAGTGACCCCAAAGGCAGGCGGTCATTCATATGCCTCGCTGGGTTTAGGGGGAGAGGATGGGCATCTTGTGATTCAGCTTGACCACATGTATAATGTCACACTCGACACAGAGACAAACATCGCCACCGTTGAGCCAGGAGCGAGGCTAGGTCATTTAGCCACGGAGCTCTTTGCGCAAGGAAAACGGGCTATCTCACATGGAACATGTCCTGGGTGAGTGTCGTCTAACTGCGAGAAATGGATTATACTAATCCTTCATAGCGTCGGAGTGTCCGGCCACGCCCTTCACGGGGGCTTTGGGATGGCATCCAACACCCATGGGCTAGCTTTGGACTGGGTGATTGGTATAACCGTGGTTCTCGCAAACGCCACTGTCGTCGACTGCTCTGAAAGCCAGCACCCAGATCTTTTCTGGGCCATGTTAGGGGCAGGTTCAAACTTCGGCATTGCTGCGTCGTACCAATTCAAGACGTTTGAAGCTCCGGCGAATGTTACTTGGTTTTCAGCCCAGCTGCCCTGGAATCAGAGCACTGCACAAGCAGGCCTAGAAGCCTTGGAGTACTACGCAAAAAACACCATGCCGGCTGAGTTAAACATGCGCCTCGCTGGGTCGTCCCGTTCGGCCTCTGTTGAAGGCGTGTATTATGGAGATGAGAAGGGACTTGAAGCTGCACTCGAGCCATTGCTGAACAAAACCGGAGGATCTATTTCTGAGGCAAAAACTGGTGGCTGGATGGACGGAATAGAGCATTATGCTAACGCTGAGGTCGATGTGACCTACCCATATGAGATGGTAAGTGGAGCCTTCGATTTGGCATTGCAGTACTGACTATAGCATAGCATGAAACATTCTATTCGAAAAGCTTAACATTGAAAGGATTGAACGGGACATCTGCAAGCAACTTTGTCGACTACTGGTATGGGACAGCAAGGAACGTTACGCGGATCTGGTGGTTCCAGATTGACATCCACGGAGGAAAAAATTCAGCTGTCTCAAAAGCTGATCCGGGACTCACATCCTATGCGCATCGAGATAAACTGTTTCTTATCCAGTTATACGACAGATCATTCGGCACATATCCAGAACTTGGATTTGAGTTTCTCGACGGGTGGGTGTCGAATACGACTGCTGATATGGCGCCGTCTGACTGGGGCATGTATATCAACTATGCGGATGCTCGGATGGATCGCATCACGGCCCAGAAGGCTTACTGGGGAGTTAACCTGCCGCGACTCCAAGAGATCAAAGCAAATATTGATCCAACGGAGCTCTTCTACTACCCGATCTCCATCGAACCCGTGCCGGTGGCGGGACCGGCCTAGGCTCATTAAGTTCTTGCGATTGACGTTTTATTCTTTGTATACTATTGAGTTTATACAGTGAGACAGTAGTGGGATAGATGATACATGCATGGGATGGGTGTGAATAGGAGCTTCTCATAGGAGAGTCGAGTTTTAGAGTTTGTATGAAGCACTCGGGCCGCAGCTGAGGTCCACTTTATGCGGGACTATCATTTTGTTATCAACCATCAATCAATCGCTACAAGTATTTGCCTCCCGACCTCTTCAAACTCCCATCTACTGCAACTCAACAACTCCAATCAATATACACATATCCAGTCTTGCAATGAAGAGAGCTTTAACGCACGCATCTTCTTCTCTGAGACTCTACTCCTCCACCAACGCTGTGCGCCACTATTTCTTTTTGAGTACCACGTCACGTGCACAACCTGCCAAAGAATCAACGGTAACGACATCCATCACATCCCCCCTCTACCCCACGTCCCCATATACTTCCAAGCACGGCACTAATTCATCCACAGGAACCAACCCAGCCGGCTAAGAGCCTGGCTCCAGAAACCCCAGCTGAGCCAGTCAAAGTCAAAGTCAGAGCCAAGACAATCTCGGAGCTCGATGAGGAGCTGAAGCTTAAGCTGGAGGAGATCAGTGGGGAGGGTGGAGCTGCAGGATTGGAGTATGAGAATGGGAAGGCGGTGGCTATGAAGAGGGGGGTGAAGGAGAATATGTTTAGGTTGATATGAGGTGGACGTCTCGGTGTCTGTGCTTGAGCGAGCTGATGTTCAGCGTGGTTGGGGGGGGAGTGTATTTTAGCTTTGGTGGTGTATCAGTCCCCTGTATTTGGAATTCAACAGGGTCCTTTAGGTTTGTTACTGACGTTGTTATGGAGCATCAATACTAAGTGGTAAAATTTATATGCCATATTTACATAGGGTGTGACTTTCGTCTGGAAATGGTATATGCGCCACATGTCTCTTTTCGGTGTGCCTAGCCAAGCACCGCCGCCCATGTTATTTACAGAGGTGTCCCATGACTACAGCCTCATCTGTTTTCCGCCCTGCTCCCAAACTTCAACAGAGAATATACTCTCTTGTGCTTTTGGGTGGCCTTTCGCGTCTGATCTCGTCGATAATATAATTTCGACTTCCCGCCGAAGTATGTAAAAAAACACAAAGGATCTAGGCCACAAATCTCACCGCTTCCTTGTCGCCATGGCTGTCCCAGAGGGCATGTTTTCCGCATATTTTGTTATTCAAATGTTTCATCTATTGTGGGAACCATCCAAACTTTTTGATACTACCAGATCTTGGAAACCACTTCTCGAGGGGAAACAACACTTCGTTGAGATTTTTGACGTTCCATTTTCCTCCAGAGAGTCTACGAGGATTATTGTAAAGGCCACTGATATCGATAAACATCATGGCCTAAAACAGTTACCCACACAAGAAATGCATGCTGTTCGTGTATATTTTGGGGAAAATATTTATCATGGTGGGGAATATATTGATGAAAATGGGAGAAATAATAGTGGTGATGATTGGGAAAGATCAATTATTGATAGGACTTCTTTTGCAGGCTCCCCTGCGATGATTTCTCAATGGGGCTTGTCCTCAAAACAAATTCAATGGGAAACGCACTCCTATAAACTTCCACTTAAGTGGACGTTAAAAGGAGGTGATGTATATTTGGAGAGAGCAACTAGGGGAAGATTTGTCGAACCTTCTTATATTGATTCTACGTTGGTTGCTGTTGGGATCATTCGACGAAGACTAAGATGTATGATCGTTTCAACAGAGAATGGTCGGATCATTTGTGAGTACATTCATCCTATATGACATGCACGGTCACTAATTGTTAGTCAATATTAGTGCCGCGTCGATGGTACAGGACTTAGACTTGCTATTCGGCCAAGGACACAAAGGACATGGATCTGAAAGACCTTCCCCTCAAACTGCCTACGCTTACAACAGCGATTTCTGTGAACGTCTACGAAATAGAATTGAAGCGTACTCGATTCTAGGCGCGCAGGTCACTCCGGCATCAGGCGTAAAACAATTACTCCTCCTTGGTTATAACCACGCTCTAATCGAAGAATATGTTGACTTAGTGTACCGTCTTCAAACCTATGCAAGAAGAAAGGAAGGCCTGTCAGACCCACGCAGAACGGCGCTGACGGCTCCCATGTTGGCTGAGATTACAAGAGATATCTGTCTTTACGAGGAGGTGGGAGAGGGAGTTAGTGAATTAACCGGAGCGGTTGATGTCTTGGTTGAATTGCTGAAAATACTCCTTGTGGATGCCGCCAACTATCGCGATTTTCAGTGCCTCGTTGTCGAGCTTCAATTAACCTGTACAGACTTAAAAAGGACTATAACTACGCTGTCAACAACTCTAGAAGGCCATTTGAGACTGTTCGAACTCTCTCGAGGCATGCAAGAGGCCCAGAATGTCCGTTTGCTAAGCGTTTTGGCAAGCATATTTTTACCTCTATCTCTTGCTTGTGGGGTGCTCAGCATGCAAACAAGATTCTCGGATCTCCATTATCTACTTTATGACTTTTTCGGCGTTCTTGTATTACTTGGGACAATTGTTGCAGTAATTCTCATTGCGCTAAGATCTTATCTATGGTGGAATAGGGTGGTAGCCCAGCTGGATCGAAACCAGATGTTTAGAAGAAAAATCAGGCCTAAAGCGCATATTATGGTTCGCTGTTTTCTCATTCTTGGGTGGGGCTCTTGCTTTCCTCATTCCTCATTGGCATGATTAAGGATGTCTGGCTAGGACTAAAGATCCTTGGCTATGGAGCTATTGCGTTCGGAGGAACTGCTCTGGTTGCTCTGCTTGTTCCGGCGGGCTTTGCCTCCCTAGCTTGGATATTATTTGAAACTTAGGAATAATGAATTCAAATAATACAGGAAGAGTAAATATACAAATGCTACACTAGCCGAAGCCTCAAAGCCTCAAAGCTATAAAATACAAAAGGAAATCTAAGTAAATAGAGTCGTGTCACACTATCCCAACCCAGGGCCCCAGAGACCCCACTCTGGGTCTTCATACAAAGCTCATCAACTATCATTCTCCCCCCCCTTCCCCTCCTCCTCATCCTCATCCTCCTCCGGCGGCATCACCAACTGAATCACCTTCCCAAACCCCCCCTTCTCCTGACTAATCACGTACTTCCCCCCCAACACCAAATCCTTCGCCACCAGCTCCCTAGTACGGCCCAGACTCTCAATGTCATTAATCCGCTGGAGCGTCGCATCGAGGTAGTCCCTGAACCCCGGCTCCGCGCAAATCTCCCTAAACGCGCGCTGCATGGGCACCGAGTCCGCGCGCACCATCGCGCTCGACGTGATGGTGAAGACGTTGATATGATCATACTCCCTAATGAAATCCGCGCGCGTCATGACCTGGCGCGCCTTGTGGAGCGGGAGAGCGGGCAGGTCGTGGCCGTGCTCGGGGTTGTAGATGGGGCCGTCGCTGGCGGCTTCTTGGTCGACGAGGGCTTGGGCTAGGACCATTGCTGCGGAGGCGTATTTTTGCTGGTCCATGACGTCGTCGTCCATTTCCATGCCGAGGAGGCCGCATTGGTTGAGGAACCATTGCTTTTCGACGGCGGAGATTTCGTCGCAGGTCTTGAGCATGTCGACGGATTTAGCGACTTTGTTGAGGAATGTTAGGCGCCCGCCAATCTTTTCATAGACTTGCGAAAGGATGGACTCGTCGGGGTCTTCGTAGAAGTACTTGGAGCGGTACATGCGGATGGCGTTGAGGGCTTTGTCCTTGGGTAGGTCCCCGACTGTCGTCACTTCCATGCGTGTGGCTAGCTGCTTGAGACGCTCGTACACCCAGTAGTCGTCGCTGTTGAAGACAACAGTGATGAGATTGCTGGCTGCCCATTGCTCTGCCCTCTGTTGTAGGAGCTCAAGCAGATTCATTCCATCAGCGTCAGGCTTGAGAAGGTGCATGGAGTTGATGATAAGAACGATTGGCCTGCCAACTTTCATCCGTCGGTCCAGAGCAACTTTATCCAGCTTGTTAAATGCTCGCTCGATATCTAGTAACGCTGTGCTTTCTCGTGGTCCCCTTTCTGAGAAGTAGGATCCGATGTAGTCTTCATGGAATTCAAAGTTAAGTGCCTTACCAAGCCGTATCCGGAAGATTTCGAGGTCACCATGTGCGTCGAGCATGGCGATACCCTCCCCATCAATCTTCTGCATGGCATCAAGTAGCATAGATGTCTTCCCAGTGCCTTTCTCGCCGATGAGGAGGTGATAATGACCTTTCTCGGTTCCGTTTATTATCGCATCGATCTTATCCTGCTCATCTCTACGTATCCAATGATTCTCATTGTCGCTCTTTTCCTGCTCCTCTTGCGTGGTTGGGGGGTCCGCTTCGGGTATCTGCTTCCCCATAGCGGCCAGGACCAGGGCTGGGTCTCCTGGCTCGAAGGCCTTACGCATTTTCCGCAGCACGTGCCATTTGTAGAACTTGTGATAACAGAAGCCTCCAAATGCAAAGCCGGCACCAAGAACGACTATGCTTGCAAATGCAGTTGCGGCAGCTTCTATCATTTTAGAGAGTAGTGATTGGGGGCCTTCATCGTCCTCATGCCGTGGACGCCGTCCATGTTTGGATGGGCCTCTACGAGGGTCATGAAGTTGCTTGGTTCCTTTATTAAGTTAGTATTCTGCATGTTTAGGCCCCAAATCTATCAATTGAGCCGCTGAATTCAGTATAGTGAAGGTTTTCATATCCAATTCTCGGGATTTAAGTACGGATGGAATACACGTGCTCTCATGTTTATCCCAGGAAGCTTGGCCATCTCGGTAGTGAATGAATGAAAGCGGATCCTACCTTCTGTAGCTGAATTGCTATCGCCGAGGCCACTCGATGTTTCCCATCTCCTCTGAGATTGAGGTACTGGAGCAAGAGCAAGTTGTGGTAGACGACGTTGAATTCCTACGCGTCCCGTCCGTAAGAGGCAAGGTGTCTGGCGATTGATAGATCGCCAACACCGCGGAGCCGGGTTCATCGTCTCTTGGGTCGCGTGTATCGCGGTTGCGCCTGCCGATGCGATTAATGCCTTAAGAGAAGCTCTTCATAGTCACATAAACACCGATTCAATGCCAGAATGAGGTTCTAGTAAGGGGTAATGGAAAAAGGGTATTGTGGCTGAGCAATATGAGCTTTTGTGGACTCGTCATGGTGCTAAACGTTCATCCGCGGTTTGGGGAACTTGGCATTGCCAACACATTGGAACAGCGCCGGTATCCAACCAATGTACTTATCTACCCGTAATTAACAACCCCACGTGCTTTCACGGAGACAGTGTCTGAGCATTTCAAGGCAGTCTGTTGATCTTTGAAGGGTTTTATTTATATTAACAGAGTAGATTTGGTGTTAAAGTACGATTTGTTTGTTACGCTTTGACACTTTGACGCGTGAGAACGGGTATCATTTAAGGGGATTTTCCCTTTGAGTGATCAGCGAATGAATTTTGCATGTTAGTAGCAATTTTACATATCAATTAAAGCATTGCCTGTAGTCGTAAAAGTAAATTTCAAACTTACATTGATATGTATAATAAATAAAAAACGAGTGCAAGTGAAATCAAAGTGAGGTTGGATTTGGCATTTGGTGGACCACACCCGCCGCAGAAGTCCAGAACGCGCTAGCAGGATTGGTGGTCCACCCCATGATTGCTCCCGCATTGGACTTTGAAACCCCTGTTATCGCAACTTTTAGTTTCAGTAGCTGATCTTTCCAACCACCGCCCGCCTCTTGCGCCACAAGCTTCACCTCCGCCTCTGTTCCGCACACTTGCTGCCAACAGTACAAACATTGATGGGGCAGGAGTCAAGTCAGGTCCAAAGAATAGAAGAAGACTCTTCAAACATGGACGGCAATTCCAGCACCCGCGGCGGGGTTGAGGGCGACTACCCTCTTCCCGCCCTTCCACCGAGTCGCGAGGCGCGTGAGGACACGATCAATAGCTCAGCGCAACGAAAGCGGAAGATGAGCAATGGCATATCAGAGGACGGCGCTGGGGATCGAAGCTATAGCGCGCGACGCGCCGACAAGAAACTCAAGAAAATGCTGAAGAAGAAAAACAAGGCCGGGAATGGGGGGGTTGGTGGAGGGAAGGATATTGAACTCACATCATCTGTGAAACAAAAGAAGAAGAAGAATCGAATGAGCGACGGAGTTGCGCGACAATCTCTGGGGGGGACTTCTTCGCAGTCTGCGCCATTGCGCTCAGCGGCGGCGGTTCTACTGCCACGCTCAGACACTGTGGATAGAGTCCCCGAATCCTCACACCCGACAGCAGATGCGCCATCAAGCTCTACGTCAGCGAAAAAGAAGAAGAACAAGTCAAAGTCCAAGCGTAACAGTATACAGACAGTCGCCGCTGAATCTGGGGGTGACGGTGGTGGTAGCGGCACTGGCCCCAAAGCCGCTGATGCTGAGCCCCTCGAGAAGGACAATGTTCCTGTACCAGCTCCAACGAGCTCTTGGGCAGCAGTTAATGTGCCGTCCAGTGCCACTAAAGCTGGGAAGACCAACGATGATGTTAACATGACAAATGGGCAAAGCAATCACAAGCAGGCGGAGGAGGCAACCGCGGGAGAAACCGAATCAAACTCTCCCGAGAAACAAACGGATGTCAGTGCTACCAAGCCTAGGAGCTCGCAAATCCACCCCATCGAAGAAATGGACCTTGATCCAACTCAATCTCAGAATACGCCCGCAAACCCCGTCGAAGATGCAATGGACCTGGTCGTAGCTGAACCTGAGAATGCGAAAGCAGCCCCAGCCGACGATTCCGGAGACAGTCGTGAAATACTGGAGGTCGCCAATAAAGAGGTGCCGCAAATCGGTGTTTATGCCGGCGGTGAAGAACCAACCAGCACGACTCGCAGACGCAAACGCCGTCTCCCTGTCGACGACGATCCTATTGAGACGCCTTCTAAAAAATCTAAGAAGGCACTTAAAGCCAAGTCGCCAGTGACGAAGGGCCAGAAGACAAAAGCTGCAGCAAAATCAGCTGCGAGCTCCAGCGCAGCTCCTCGAACCCCGACACGAGCTGCCGCAGCCGATCGCAAACCAGCTCCCAAGATGACCGATAACGACCTCGCCGTTATCAAGAACCAACTACTCAAGTACCGCGAGATGAACGACATCAACGAACTAGAGCAGAACCGCTTAATCCATGGCAAGGCCACCGACAGCCGCGACCTGTTCAACATGGTCTGTGAGGAATTCCCAGACCGGGATCGTTGGTCTTTGATCAAGTTCTGTCGCCGAAAATTTCACAATTTCACAGCGCGTGGGAAGTGGTCGGCAGAGGACGATGAGGATCTGAAGGATGCCCATAGGCAGATGCCGAATCGCTGGACGCAGATTGGCCAAAGGCTCAACAGACATCCAGAGGACTGCCGTGATCGCTGGAGGAACTATCTTATTTGCGGTGATAACATGATTACTGTATACTGGGACGATTATGAGGAGCAGAAACTGCGCGATGCAGTCGCAGATTGCGTGTCACACCTCCGAGAGATGAGGCAGCTGGGCGTGATAGAGTCTAATCCCGACGACAACGAAGCGGATGACGTCGAGCTCGTGGATTGGCAGCAGGTCAGTGAGAAGATGGGCCGCACGAGGAGTCGTCTGCAGTGTCGCCAGAAATGGAGGCGCATGCACGAGCGCGAGGATCCGCATAAGTTTGACACCACGCCGCTCAAAGTGGGTGCGCCGTGGCGCGAGAAGCTTGCTCGCAAGGAGACGCAGCAGATGGGCTTGGATGATAAGTTGGTCATTCTGCGCAGTATTAAGGAGTCGCAGGTGGGAAGGGAGGGGAAGATAAATTGGAAGAAGGTTGGCGACGAGAAGTTCCAAGAGCGCTTTGCTGTTAGCGCCATCAAGATGGCGTATATGAAGCTCAAGGACACGGTTCCAGATGCAAAATCCCATGTCCTGCAAGAAATCGTCGAGATTCTCTTGGAGAAGATTGGATGCGCAAACGGCAAGGACCCTACGGAAAAATCGTTCAAGGAACCTCCTACGGCGATTAGAAAGACGAAGAGTAAGCCTGTCAGCGCGGAAACTATTGATCCGGAAGACGACGAAGAATCCGGCGACGAAGCTGGAGACCAGATAAGGCAGGAGCTGCCGAAGCTGAAGGACACAGGCCGGTCACCGAAGAAGCTCAGCGATCGCATGGCGCGTAGGTCGGAGAGCGTGGATTCGGTGGGCAATGCTATTCCTTCTGGCGGGCCGGAGGTGCCAGAGAGCGATTATGATGAACCGGCTGCGCCGAAGACGAATGGGGCTCGTAAATCTGCGAAGGTGGACTCGGACTCGAACTCCGATTCTGATGACTCGGATTTGGACGAGGATATACCTGCGAGACGGGTTTCGATTTCACTCTGATGAAGATTGCGGTTGATATTAATTGCGTTGTCCGCCTCCCACTCGATGAATCTGAATGCTCGCAAGACTGCTGCCGTCCTCCATTGTTGTATGACGGCAAATAGTTTTGGGTGTGAGGAACGAGTGTTGGAGTGGACTGTATGATTTCATGTCTTGTATTTACTTTTCGATCAATTGCTTTGCTGGAGTGGTACGTTTGTGGGCGTCTCTGGGGTTATGACACTTCTTGTTGATTCATTCGGTATGGGGAAGGAGAGAACCAAACTCGGGTTCAGGTGTTGGGGGTTAGTGGCAGAGATAGATTGTTCAGTGGAGATAGCTAAGGCCTTCAAGATAAATCGCTGGGCTGGGAGACATGAATGTGCTATATTTTGCTATTGTTTGTTGGCTTGAACCTGCCTCGCTTTCGAACAAAAATATCCAGAATGGGCTATGGATTATCAAAACTGTGCTCTGCCAATTTCACGTAGCCAATAATGAAGCAGCTACGGGCTGCAGTATCTACATTGGGCAGTCTTCACGTTGAATGTTGCCAAGTAAGATAGAAGTGTTTGCAGCCATTCACCAAGTAACAAATGAAACTCTACTACATTCGATATGTAATTCCTTCCTCAACAACCACCATTTATATACAAGCAACGCCCATTCTCCCTCCTGCGCACCCAATTCGCTCCAAATTTCTTCTTTTCTGCTCCATTTATCTGTAAGGTGCATCCGCCCGTGCCGCAGCCGCCATCTCCGTCTCCCACTTATCTCCATTCGCCAGCAGCTTCTCCTTGTTGTACAGCAGCTCCTCCCTCGTCTCGGTGGCGTACTCGGCGTTCGGCGACTCGACAATGGCGTCGACGGGGCACGACTCCTGGCAGAAGCCGCAGTAGATACACTTCGTCATGTCGATATCGTAGCGGGTTGTGCGGCGGGAACCATCCTCACGCTCCTCGGCTTCGATGGTGATAGCTTGGGCGGGGCAGATCTGGGGGAAGTCAGTTAGTATAGTTCATACAGCTATGAAAGGGATTGGGGGACGTACAGCTTCGCACAGCTTGCATGCAATACATCTCTCCTCACCACTAGGGTAACGTCTCAGGGCGTGCTCTCCACGGAACCTCGGCGAGATTGGTCCCTTCTCGAAAGGGTAGTAAATCGTATATCTGCACCCCAAACCATCAGCAATCGCTCTCTCAACCCACTTCATCCTTATCTGCATCCCCAATGGCAGCCGAGGGAGTGTAACTTACGGCGGTCTGAAAAACTGCTCCAGCACCACATACATGCCCCGCGCCATCTCAGTGAGCAGGAAGAACTGACCCGCCTGATCGAGGGCAGAGGTCTTGCTCTCGTTCCATCGCTCCGGGCGCGCGAGTCTGAATTTCGAGGGCGGAGGGCCGGTGGGGGTAGCGTAGCGGGCTGGGGCGGTTGAGAAGGCCGCGGCGGCTTGGATCCAGGGCGAGGCAGCGTTGGTGCGCGAGGCGCGCAGGAGGAGCTGCGCGGATGGCCGGCAAAGCATTGTGAGCGGCTTTGTGGATGCCATTGTGCTTGCGGGGGGGGGGGAGAGGGATGGGGGCGTGGACGTGTAGCTGTGCTGCGAGGTTCGTCAAATTCGCGAAGTTGGTTGCTGGTGATGTCTAATCCCAGAACGGGCGTGGTTTGATTGGTTGAATTGGTTGGTGGGTTGAGGGTCACGTGGTTCTATGTTATGGCTGCAAATTACTCTACCCTTAACCCTTAAAATCGACGAGATTCCATGTTTAATCATAGATGTATAGGTTGTCTATACTGTAACTACAATAATTCGTGTTTCCTTAATGAAAGTTACAGTTATTATAGAGACAGTTAACGAAGGCTTCCTCACCCTCAATCTTAAGGAGACAATCAAATAAACACGTGATCTCCCGCTAGCGCATGCTAGTGACAGAGCCCATTGAAGCTCGTCGAACATTCCGAGCCGACACCATTGACCAACTCAAGATCTCCATCTCCGTCATCTACATCCTCCAAAATGTTCCGCACAGTTCTCCTCAAATCGGCACGCAGTGCTGCCAGCCAAGCTGTCCGTAGAGCCGGCCCAATTACCCGTCCTGCGTCGGCTATCCCAACTTTCCAGTACGCCCCTTCGGTATTCAACGCCGCAAGATGCTACTCCGCTGCCGCCGGGCTTGCCAAGCCAGAGGTTGAGGGAAGAATTGTTGATCTATTAAAGAACTTCGACAAAGTGAGTGCTCCTGAGCTTGGGGTTATCCCCGTAAAGTTGTTGTTCGTTGCTAACCAGTTCTTCAAGGTCACCGACCCTTCTAAGGTACATTCGATATCCAAGCCACGTTTTTTTCTGCGCATCAACTCACAATATATATAGCTCACCGCTACCTCCCACTTCAACAACGATCTTGGTTTGGACAGCTTGGACACGGTTGAGGTTGTGATGGCAATTGAGGAGGTAGGCAAATTTTGACTCAACCCGAGGCTGGGCCGATATTAACGGAAACTAGGAGTTCAGCATCGAGATCCCAGACAAGGACGCAGACGCCATCCACAGCGGTATGTGAACGAAGAGAGAGCGAGCGCGATTGATGATGCAGGACTGACAACAGAATAGTGGACAAGGCCGTTGAGTACATCCTTGCGCAGCCAGATGGTTAGTCAAACTTCACGATGCTCTGTTTTTACTTCAACTAACTCGAATCGTAGCTCACTGATCGACGAATGATACTGGTGGAGGATATATGTTGGGAAACGGGGAGGGGTGTCCGATGCGCCTCCGGGCGCGTCGCTGTATATTTTTGACATGCCCATAATAGCATGTTGAATAATACTTTGTAAAACTGTTCTTTAGAAGAAATCCTGCTCAAACTGCTACCCGTACTCTCTACTATCAATAATGTGATTCCTCTGGTGATTGTACACAATAATATCACCAGGGAATATTTTTTGGCCTGTCGATGGCGCCGAAAGTGGTTAAGCGAACATGGGCTGTATCAATGAACCTTTCTTGAAGTGTTACCTAGGGTCCTGCATTGTAAGGTCACCGAATATTATCGTCCCCCCCACCGTCCTCACCATTGGAGCCCAATCCATCTCTACAACCCCAAGCATTGGTCATTGAAGTCGTACAAACTCGAGTACTGCCATCTGGACTGGTTTAACACCACCATCGTCGTGTACGGGAGCTAGAGTCGGGCAACTTTCGCATATGACAGCAGCTCACCTCCTGCCCCTGTCCTCCTCGACCGCAACTCCTCGATAATTTTCACTCCAACACACACAACAATGTCATCCGGTTTGACGCGACGGAGGGGCGGCGGCGGAGGCACGGCAAGCGGCGATAACGACGAGAACAGCTCGAGCCGCGTTGCATCGCCGGTGCCCAAAGCCGGATCCTCAAGGGACCAGCCAGAAACGTCGTACGAGAGCGGCGAGAATGGACACAAGATTGCGTTTGACCCGCGGGACATGAATGAGAGCGCGGAGAGGAGTAAACAGCCGAAGCTGACTATGATGGAAGAGGTTCTCCTGTTGGGTCTCAAGGATAAGCAGGTAATGCGATACCGGGAGCGCACCAGGCTGACGAATTCCTACTGACAATTTTGGGTTACAGGGCTATTTGTCCTTCTGGAACGATAACATATCATATGCGCTTCGAGGATGTATCGTCATCGAGCTGGCTTTCAGAGGTCGTGTGAGCATGCAGAAGGACTCCTCGAGGAGAAGATTTCCTCTGGCAGACCGAATTATCGAGGTTATAGACGACACACTTACTGGAGAAGTCTTGCTGGACGAGGCTCTGAAGATGATGAAATCGAGCGAAAAGATGAGTGTCAGCTCGTGGATTGACCTGATGAGCGGTATGTTCTACCAGCGACACCAACATTTAACTATTTTTTGCTAAGACAAAGGCTCGTGCAGGCGAAACCTGGAATTTGATGAAGATCGGCTACCAGCTGAAGCAAGTCCGCGAGAGGTTGCTGAAGGGACTTGTCGACAAGGGAATTCTACGAACCGAGAAGAAGAACTTCCTCCTCTTCGATATGGCCACACACCCCGTCGCCGACGGCGGACCGAAAGAAGAGATAAGGCGACGCGTCCGAAACGTCCTCACACAGCGAACCGTGGTACTACCGGCGAGCCAATGGCTCCCAGAGAACCTCGAGTTCAGAAATATCCGCACCATCTCCATGGTCTGCGCCGCCTACGCAGCCAACGTCCTCGAGAACGCCTTGGCCTCCCTTGGCCACGAGGCCAGGGAACGGGCCTTCGCGCAAGTGGATGAGCTCTTGGCGGAATACAGCCAGTGGCCCTTTGGAAAGCGCGCGGGAGCTACAAACGGAGGCGTGGGAGCCAACTTGAACCAAGTCGTACAGGATGTAAGTCTTTTTGTCTCAGAGATATTTTTAAACTTTTCAAGGGTCCCTCTAACAACCCCTGGCAGGAAATCAACGAAGGGAAGGATAAGGAGCTCCAGCTCGAGGTCGTCGCCGCATGTCTCAGCGTCTTCACCAGGCTCGACTCCCTCCTCTAGAGTACGGACCGATTTGTCCTTTTTTGTGCCAGACATATCTCCCCCACGCTCACTCCTCAGCTCGGTCCTACGACTAATGGAAAGTTTCTTGTCTCACGCAGCGATTTTTGTTTTGTCGGAAATAGTTTGGAGAAAAACATTATAGGTTTCGGTACGCATCAGGCAGCGGGGGATGGGGCGAAGGGGCGTGCCGCTTCTCCTGGCCGCGACTGGGAGGGAGAAGAGTACTATTTTCCTTTTCGATGTGTATACCTAGGTAGCCAGCTTGAGTGTTGCTTTCTGCGACCTGGCGTTAGACAACTATTATGATGACCTTATGTGGTTTACCAGTTCATTGTAGTGACCAGGTCAGAGCCTTAATTATTGCACGCTGTTGCACAGATTCACTCAAATCATAAAAATAAATTTGACGATTCACACTTCTTGATTCATCACTATGCCCATAAACTCCATAATATCCCTACCGGTATCCCATCACCTACTTACAAACCCACATCACCTCTTCTTCGAGCTAAAGCTCCCCTCAAACCCAGGTCTCGACTTCGGCTTCGCACCACCCTTCTTCGCTCCCGGCTTCCCGCCCTTCTTCCCCTTCACACCCTTGGAATCCTTCCTCTTCTGCAGATTCTCCTCCCTCTTCTTCTGCCTAATCGCCTGACTCTTAGCAACACCCTCCTTCCTCTCGCCCCACTCCTTCTCGCTCTTCTTCTTCGCCTTCTCCTTACGCTTCAGCGTCTTCTTGAGCAGACTCCCGTCATCGCGCACTTTCTCGCCGTGTGCGTGCCTCTTCGCTGCGAGCCACATATCCTTCTCCTCGATGTCGGCGCGCTTGCCCTCGTCGAGCCCTGCAAGACGAAGGCGCTTGTTCTCTGCCGCCTGCAGTGCTGTTGCCGGGTCTTGAGGTCCGCGCTTCTTCGGTGCGCTGAGGAGGGTCGACAGGTCGTCAGTGAGCTGTTGTCCGTCCGCGAAGGCCACGCGGCCGAAGGAGAAGTTGTTCGCCTCAGCGGTGTGGATGGCTGGGCTCATGATGCCGCTAGCCGGGGAGTCGCGCACAGAGGCAAGGGCCTCCTCACGGCGGGCGTCTTCCTCAGCACGGGCTTGGTTGCGGAGCTCCTTCTTGTGTGCGCGCCGTTGCTCTTCCTTCTTGCGGCGGGACTCCATGAGTTCTTGTCTGTTGCGAGCGGGGGCGCCGTTGGGGCCATCGGCTTTGCGGGCCGCGCGGAGGGCTTCGATGCGTGCTGCGAGGCGGGCTTTGAGGAGATCGGGGTCGGTGGGGAGTTTGATGTGTTTCGGGGCTTTGGTAGGGGGAACGACGGAGGAGGTGGAGGTGGATGTGGAGTTGGTGGATGGCTTGTCGGTGGTGTCGAAGGTTGGTGATTGAGGGGTGGAGGTTGAGGAAACGGTGGGTTGTGGCGAGGTCTCTTTCTCTGCATCTACTTCATCGACGATGCCGTCCATCTCAATGTCTTGCATTTCATCTCCTCCTGTGGTAGTCTCGTCTCCCTCCACAGTCTCGTCGGCGACCTCGTCCTCCGCTACAATCCCTTCGACGTCTATCTCAGCATCATCGTCTCTGAGGTCGACTTTTTGTTCAGCTACCTTTGCTTTCTTCGCCTTTGCCTTCTCAGCCTTCTTGGTGGCCTTCTCCTTCTTCAGCTGCACCTTCGCCTTCTTCGCCTCTATCCTGGCCTGCTTTGCTGCCTCGGCATCGTCTGCTGGTGCCTTTGCTGTGCCATTAGGTTTCTTATCTTCCTTGTCCTGCACTTTTTGTTTCTTGTTCTTGGCATCGCCTTGTTTAAGACCCTGCCTTGGCAACTCTTTCTCGACGCCTTCGATATCAGAGCCCTCCTCCTCGAGTTGTTCGAGCTTCCGCTTCTTCGCTCGCTCGTCCATGACGTCCTTTGCGCTCTTTGCAGAATCCGGATCTAACTTTGCGCGCCTGGCAGCGGCGGCTTCTTCTTTAGTCTGCTTCTTCTTCTTCCATTGGTCCTGTAGTTTGGTCTTAGACGAGGTCCGGATTGCGAGAAAGTTTGCGGAGAATTTGACATACGCTATTATCTTCCCCGTAGTAGTACTTTGCAGGAATCAGAGAGAGCAATCCGTCGAATGCTTTGGCGTGGTCACGCAGGCGATCCTGTATTGCGACACAATCTCATCAGAACCCCGAAACTTTTTGGTTTGAAAAAAATGGCGGGGAAAAGCGAGTACAAACCTGCAATGAGCTATCTGCCATGTCAAAAACTGTGAAATCGCTGTTGGAAATGGCAAATATCAAAAGAATTGTCGGTCCCAGCACGATCTTCCTCGATTAACAAAAGTTTCGAGTAAGGTTGCAGTTGGGTGATGCCGTTTTCCGTCCGCTCGTGCAGCGTTCTTCACCGATAAACTAAACTGATCTCGAATTTCGTTAGTGCGCCCGCCAAAATATTTCACTCCACAGTTTTGTCGCCTTATATGTAAGGCACGAATAACACAACAGGCCCCCAAACCTGTTGTTGGTTGGTTTACTATGCTCAGCCTCAAGCTGTGCGTCGACATTGTCCAACTTTAGATCTGGCATTCTTGGTAAAAAATATATTTCTTCTCTTTATTCCCTTTGTTGCATTTGTAGATCACTTTTAACTCAGCGACAAGTTTTCGATTTTACAATCACAAATTACGGCATTTTTTAAGAGCGGTTTTGTTTATTTATTTATTTATCACAAAGCGGCACCGAAAATCGGCGACTGGCAGGACGACTGTGCTGTTTTCACCAAAACACCCACGAGAACGCTCTTATAGCAAACCTCCAGGATGCATCCGCCCGTAGAGGCACAGTCTCTCTCATCCCTACTCCAAATCGCTTCCAACCCACCCCGCTATCCCCGAAATCCCTCGGAGCCAAAACGTGACCCTCTGGTCTTATACATAGCACGTGTTCCTGGCAGTCAAGGTAGCTCCCTCACCCCCCTTCAATATACCCCTACTAACACCCTCTTAGATGTCATTCTCACGCCCCTCAAGCCAGACCTCAAGAACCTCAAGGAGCTCGACGTCGCTTCCTGCCTATACTACCTCCACCGCAACGTCCCCTCTGACGCGGCCCTGGTCGTCGACCTCTCCACTCACCCCGTGCACCCCCCTACGCCGCATATCGCGCGGAAACCCCTTCCCAAGTCTTCCGCACCCATCACCGCCGATCTTGCAGCACCACCTCCACCCGATGCCGCCATCCCAACTGTCACCCCCCTCGAGCCGCCAGGGCCCTCCTCGCCCTCCTCGCCCCCTCCCAAACCAGCTCGCCGCCCACTCAATGACCCGATATCCGCCCTCCCACTCAAACCCCCGCCATTAGCACCACCCCGTCGCCCCCTCGGCCCACGGCCTCTCTCGCTAGCTACTCCAGCTACGGTCCCAGCCACAGAGGGACAGGAGAACGCGCCACTCCTCCCACCGCGGCCCTACCAAGAAGCAACCACGCCAATATCAGCAGCTACCTCCCAAGCTCGCGGCCGGGCAGACACCCTCTTCCCCACTATCCCCTTTTCACCTAGCAACCACTCACCCACGCACCCCAAAGCAACAGAGCCCTACACCATAACCCTCATCCGGCGCGACCCTCCCACCGGCGCACAATGGACCATCGGATCCCTCCTGATCTCTCCCCGCTCTACCCCCTCAGTGGTAGTCACCCTTACCACACCCGGCTACACCACCTTCAGCAACCCCCCGGGGGACTTCAGACGGGAGATCAACACCGATAAACCCGTGACAGCTGTGCGACGCCGCGGGCACCGGCGAGGCCACTCCGCATTCTCCACCCACTCATCCGATCAGGCCCCAGTACCACAACCCAAAGATGCACAAGCCTACACCTTCCCCTCTCCCTGGTCAACACCCTGCACCTTTGCTACCGCGCCATCAGGTCGCGCGCTGAGGTGCACACACGAGCTCCCCGCCGTAGACGCGGAGGGCGAGCCGACGGTGGAGGGTGTGGTGGTGAGTGAATTGCGGTATAACACGCCTGCCACCTCTCTATTCGGGCTTGCGAGACCGAAACACAGACATGGAGACAGGCATGGAGAAAGGGGGAGCAGGATCCCCGGAACGCTACCAGGATCGCTTCCACGACCACAGTCACGCACTCGGCCGAAGAGTGCGCCTTCCTCACCGCTACACCCGCCACCAAATTATATGGCTCACGAGAGTTCTTGGACGGGCGATGAGGATGGGGGGGATAGGGATAGCGGAGCTGACTTGTCGTTGGGGAGGGAGAAGGCGGGGGGTGGGAGGGCTGGAGGGAGAGCGAAGTTGGGGAAGTTGATTGTGTTTGGGGAGGGGATTAAGATGTTGGATCTTTTGGTAGCGGGGAATATGGGGGTTTGGTATGAGGGGTGGGGGGATAAGGAGAGTGCGGGGGGGGAGGGGAATTGAGGTTGGGTAGTTTGAGTGAGTAAGATGGCTATTTGTATGTATACCAGCGAGAAATACAGAAGCGTTCCCAGCGTTCCGTGCCGTTTTTATAAAAGAGACGTTTCAAACATCATTACTCTACGCAGCACACCACATCTTGATATCCCAGCTTCTAGTCGTGGACTGTTCAAAATAGAAATAGCTCGCTGGGCTGGCTGATACGTGGCTGTTGTGCTGGCCTAGAGGGGAACTGTACGCCTTCTCACCACAATTATCCCCCCCGCTACTGCCGGTCCCTGTCGTCGTCCCATCTTTGCTGTCGCCGCGCTGCTGTCACCGTACGGGTTCAGATGCATCACCAAGGAGAAGTCGCAGAGTTAGGTTCACGTCCTATCTGCAGACCAGCATCTTTTCGATGCTCTTCCCACAAAAAAACTCTGCCCATTTTTTGAATTGTCCGTGTGAAAACTGTTCTGAGCATTTAGCAGAGGGTGCTATAATATGTGAGTGGGCGGAGACGCTCCGGCCGTGAAGATGCAGGTTTGACTTATCGAGGAATTGGAGGGTGGAAAGAGGTCATCAGGATGCTTGAGTGTAACTACATGTATGTAAAGTTCCCTTCGTGCAACGGATACTACAGACACACACCCATCCTTCCCTTTATTCTCTCCAGATAATCTCTCCGTCATTCCCACGGTCAGGGATTGGACTCGAAGATGTGAATATAAAACACGCCCTCATTTGTGAACTATGGGACAAAGTTCATATCAGCATGGTGAATGAAAAGCTATACAAGTGGAAGAACATCGACATACTGGCGCCACACCGTGTACTGGCCTCCAGCGCTATACCTACTATAAACCTGGATCTTACCCTGTTGTCACAGCATCCTCGGTACCCCCCAACTCGAGTATACCAAGTATGTAGAAAGTAGGAAAAATCTCCTCCGTCGCCGCCACCGTGTTAGCCACAACTTTCATCAATAGAAGGTGGACGTCGGCCTAACAGCTGGAGGAGTACGAGTCTTCTGATAGCGAGGATGGAGGAAACATGGTGCCAGTTGTAGGCTGTAGGCAAGGATCGTGGGGAGTTGCAAGACCAGTGTGATTATTCCGGCTTCGCAGTTCTTACTACTGCCCACAACATCCTTCTCAAAACCCAACCAAGCGTTCTCCAAGCCCTCATCCGCCGAGATGGTCCCTCACAACTTCGAGCGCCGCTGTTGCCGCCACTCTGCTGTCACCGTCACCCTGTCACCACCACTCATCCACCTGCCCCTCCACATCTAACGCAGCAGCCACCAACACAGTCATTGCTCTAATTATCCTCCCTCCAAACGGAGAAACTGACACATTCAAGGTGATATTTTCTCCGCTTCGTTGGGTTTGTGTTTCGCTTACGCTTGGGGGGAGAGTAAGTTATATAGTGGATAGGTGAGGGGCCAGGGGGGTTATTTCTGTACGGAGTTTGTCATTTTCCTTAGTTGATACTGCTTGCAATTGTAGAATACGAACGTATCGGCAAAGAATAGCAGGACTAGACAGAGGCTCATGATATCGACGTCTCGACGCGCATAACGGAGCTTGAAAGCTATGTTTCTTGACATGACCCCGAGAAGAAGCGATTCAACGTCGACATTAATGCTACAAAGGATGATCGCGATGGTCAGGTTTATCGGCTGAAGTCTGTTACACAAGGGAGAGATGAGTTGTCATACCAGTCAACCCATTTTAGAGGAGGATTGAGAACCTTGACGGGGATCTTTTGGCTCTCACCACCGCGAATGATAAACTTTGCCGCATCTTGATGAGAATCCTCGCGAGCGCTGCTGTCACCGCCCCCCTGCTCTCACCGTATACACCCACCAACGCCCATCCACTCCCCGCCTAGAAACAGCAGAGGGTCTGGAATTTCTTGCCAGTGGCGATGCGTTCGCTTAATGCTCGCTCAAAAGCTACATTATACCCGAGGAGTCGAGCATTGGTCTTTTGCGTCTTTTGATAGTGCGTGATTGACAGCAGAGGCCGAAGATGGTGGTAATAAAGGCCGCTAAACAAGATTTGAGCCACCTTGTCCCAAGGGAATGGGGTGGTTGGGATGATATAAGTATGCATATATATCGAGAACTACAGAGATACCTTCTTCTTCTTTTTATCCTCATCCAAAATGCTTAAATACCATCCACACATCATACCGCAAGCAACCACCAGTCAAGTTGTGCGGGTTACTAGTCAGCACAAGATGAAGAAGCCGTGCTCGTACCATGTATACCAATACCTGCAAGGGAAGATGACTATTCGGGACTGTGGAAATATCCAACTCAGTTATGGTAGCTGCTGTCACCGTTGTTTGTTGCTGCTGGACTGCTGTCACCGTCGCATTGCTGTCACACCCCATTTTCCTCCCATCGCCGCTCACATCCACCACTACCGTTGACCTACTAGCTGGGAACAGAGACCGAAACTCCTCATGCACAGCCACTGCTCGTACCACCCTCCCTCCTCGAGAAAGACAGAGCAGCGGATATGTTTGAATAGTAATATCCTCCTTCGTGGTTTGTGTCTCGTTTACACATCGAAAGGGGTGATTATATCAATCAGTTCAGTGGGTGATAACCCCCCCCCCCCTCCCCCTTTTCCCCTTCGCGCGAGACTGGTTGAGGGAATTTTAGACTCCTTATATCTCGATACCGCCCTTTATGAAATACCTCCGGCCTTTGACCATCACTCCTCTCCACTCCCCTCAGACCATCTTCATCAGCTCGCTAGTTTGGAAAGAGGGTTTGACCAACCTCCGTCCAATCCAACCAATTAAATCACCTATATAAAAATACAGCATCAGGTATGTTCCACTCCAGGGTCATAATAACCTGTTCCTCGAGAGTTGTCTCTCTTATGATTGGGATTTACTTATTATCTCTATCTTAAACTTTGGGAAATCTCGAAGTGAGCCTCCTTTACCCCCTGGGAGAGGTCATGGACGCGAGAATCACAAGCCTGATCTTCGAAGACGACAAAACACAACCACAAGCTGACGAGACAAGACATTTGCACTGGGACAGGAGGCAGATACCGCTGCGAACGAGCCGAAGACGTTAAAGGAGAAATTCGACGCCTCTGCCTCGTTTTGGAATCACGCCAACGCGCAAAGACTTGGCGTGTCGGTTGAGAGTGCTGGTGGCGCTGTCACCACCGTCGCCGTCTCACCATCACTAAATCTCGCCACTGCGTTGCTCCTATCACCACCGCCGCTCTCGCCGCCGTAACTATCAACACCCCATCCACAGCCAGCCATACCCCCTCCACCCCCATAAGCCACTTCTCACCCCCAACCTCCCCAGACAGCGCCATATACACCAATGTTTAGTCGCATATTCCCACGTTTCTGTTTACATTTACTAGGGGGGCGGGGTGGGGTGTAATATACTCCACCCCAGTCATCCCCCCATCCCCTTTTCCCTTCTCCCCCCTCGTTCCCCGCAAGTCACTTAGAATATCTCCTTCCCAGCACAGTATCTTACTAAATATCATACCATACTCGTCTTGACCAGTGATTGGCAATCCCTTCACACTCTCTATATGAACTCGTAGTTGACTCGAAGATTAAACTGCTATTAACAACTCATTGACAACCGAAAAAATTGCGTTGTCAAAGAAATCCTAACAGATTATATAAAACATTCCCATCACTCCCCCACAACACCTTATCTTGCCTCTCCAGCCCTTCTAGCCATCGTGCTATGCTGCTATCACCACCCCCTCCCAACGCCCGTTCTCCCCACCACCACCGCTCCTCTCACCACCCTCCACACTTCAACGACCAATCCAACCCGCACCCCCCCCACAGGGTCACCGCACATACCCCCCTTCAGACAGCGCCACAGACACCATTTCAACAGTCCCTTTATCTGATTTTTCTTTTTGCGATTACTAGTCCAGGGTTGGCGGGTGGGATATATATATTAGCCAGGGTGTAAAAGAGGTGAGGAGATGTTGTTCCTAGGATATTTTGAGGATTTATGGAGTAGTTAGGGGGTGTTGGTGTGTATTACACCATCTCCACTTCGATCGGTAATCCACAATCCTTTCTCACTCTCTATATAAACCTCTATTACCGAGAATACAAACCGCCATTAACAACTCGATATCCACGCCAGAGAAATAGGGCGCCGTCTAAGAGGTCTCAAAACAGCATCTCAAACAACTCCACCACCCCAGCCAGTCCCTCACATCACCTTCCTTGACTCCCCAACCCTTCTCGCCACCGTCCTGTGCTCCTGTCACGCCCCCCCTACCACCACTCCCCCTTCTCACCGCCGGTATCTACAACCCATCCTCAACAACCCACCCACAACCCCGCTTCATCGCTGCTATCATCGAAGACTGAGCCGTATGGAGAAGTATATGGCCGAGCCAACTTCTCCTTCGGGTTTTCGAGCGCAGAACCCTTGCGGCGGCTCCGTCCTCATCGCTGCTATCATCGAAGACTGAGCCGTATGGAGCAGTATATGGCCGAACCAACTTCTCCTTCGGGTTTTCGATTACCGGTCACACCTCCGCCTCTCCAGAAAGCGCCGCAGACACCGTCTAGTATCTCCTTCATTATGTCTGTGTGTGTTTACAGAAGGACGAGGGGCGGAGTGGGGGGTTATATACTACAGACTGCAGGGTGTAAAAGGGATGAATATCCCCAGTCCCCCCAAGATTTTCGTGAGGATTGACTTCTCGGCGCCGGATCTAACCCCCCCCAATTTTCTTCCCCACCCTCTCCTGGATGGTTATCCCACAGCCCTTTCTCACAAAATTGTATAAATACGCTGTTGACTCGAAGGTTGAGGGGATGCTGGGTTATGGACGAGGCGGAAATGGAACTCGCAACATTAAAATTCCCCTAGCTTCTGGTTTTATTTTAGAAGAGCGGGGAGGTGGTGGCGCGCATATAATTTTCGGTTTAGACCTGAACACCTTGTCGCCGTACTATGCTGCTGTCACCATCATCTCATCACCACCACTCCCCACCTCCGCTGCTTCCCCCCCACCGGCGGCGGTATGTACAACCCATCCACCTTCAGCCATTCATCCACAACCCCCCGCGCAGATACCACACAACCCCTTCTTCTCCAGACAGCGCCGGAGACTCCCCACCATAGCCCAATCCATTTTGTTTCCTTTTGCGTTACCGAGGCGGGGGTTGGGTGAGGAGGAGGGGGTTATATACCTGTTTCCCGTGAGGGAGGCGAGGAGATGAATATCTCCTCGATACTATGGGAATCTACACAGCAGCAGCGGGTGTCAGTGTATCCCTCCCCTTTCTCCCCTTTCGACAGCTAAGTCCACAACCACTTCTCCCACCCTCTATAAATACATCGTTGACTCCAAGGTAATCTCTCCTCCCTCCAGCACACACAAAAAGAAAAAAAAAGTTATAAATTCCTGGAATGGGAATTTGCCTTCCCCGGGGTGATGCGTAGATATCACTTTTCGGATCAGATCTTGGATTTGATCTTGGACTGCAAGTGAGCGCTGCTGTTGATGTTGCAATTCTCACCACCACACCGATATCACTACTGTACAATCTTCTCACCGTCACCGCACCCCATCCATCAACCCCCTCCCCACCTCAGCCCTCCAAGCCCCCCAAAACGTCCGCCACAGACAAACACACTTCCCACCGCACCAGAAGCAACTTGAAGATTGCGTCGTCAGTTAGATGATATGCCATGTGGTCGGTTGTGGGTTGAGGACCTTATTTATGTATATGTATGTAGCCGTGGCGAGTCTCGTGGAAATGGGGCAGGCGGGGGGGAGGGGGGGGAGGTAAGGGTGATGAAGAGAGGTGAACTGAGTGATATCTCTTCCCTACTATGAGACTCAACGCGGAGGGACGACCTCCTATTTTGGTCCTGACTCTTAGACTATGCTATCTATAGAATCCCATGACCCCCTCCCTCCCCCCCTTTTCCCCTTGTCAGCCACACCCCGTATACCCCCCCCCTCGGCACCCAGCACAACCCCCCCTCAACCGAGCCAACACATCTCGGCTTATCAACGACGCCCTTATATCAGGTCGTAGAATGGGTTCATACAGCATTATTAGCGGCGTGGTAAATAAGCTAGATGAATGATAGATTTAAGGCGCGGATATCCGTCATGCGGCTGCTCTGGTCTAAATGCCACACAACGACCGACCATGGAGAAGGCGCTCAAGCTCTGCAGCGAGCTGGAACCCCGCATGGCGGGACAGCAACCACGGAATCCCATCGCAGGCAGCATCGTGGATATCGGATTCTCTCGTCGTCGTGCTGTGTTGCCTGGCACCACCCCGTCACCACCACCCCTTCCCACCGTCACCGCGCTCTCGTCACCGCGCTCTCGTCACCGCCACCACCGCCCTCCCCACCGTCACCACCCATCCACCACCTCCGCAGTCACCAATCCGCCCCGCCCCGCCCCGCCCCACCCCCATCTGAGCGCGTCAATCCCACATCGCCTCTCCTGGCATTCCAGCCCTCTCTCCGTCGTCCTCATTTCTGCGTCGTCCTCACCTCTGTTTTTGTTTTGTTTCCTACAAGCGGTGAGGGGGGGTTATATACCCTGTTGGCTGTTGGGTGAGGCGGGGTGTGGGATGAGATGACATGTGTGATATCCCCCCTACCGCTTCCCACGAGGATGAGAACAGACGAGTTAAGCTAAAGGGGGGGGGGGGAATTCCAGATCTCCAATCTCTAAACTGCACGACTGGTCATGTGTACCATATCCATATCCATACCACCCCACCCCCGCTTTCCCCTCCATCTTCATCTCCATCACCTTACCACCCCCCTCTCCCCTCACCTCCCCCAACTCTAAAAAATAAAGACATATAACCCCCCTCCCCTCTAGGAGAAACTGCCCACAACCCAAAACTTCAAAACATCGAACAGGAATTGGCCAAGTGGCTCGTTTCACTCCGTAGAGTAGAAGGCGGGGAGTGAAATACAGCCACACCCTGAGCGAAAGGAGGTAGATAGATGTATAGGGGTAATTTGTGCTGTCGCCGCCGCTCCTGTTGTCACCACCGTGCCGTTGTCGTTGGTGTATCTTCTTGTCACCGCACCCTCTCGCCGTCACTCCTCTCCCCTTCTCACCACCGAACCCTTCACCACCGCCCCCCTCCACAACCCCATCCCACCCCACCACGCCCAGAAGAGAACTCCCCCCACACCACCACAGTCGCCATCAATCCCGATCTCATATCCACTTTGTAGTCAACGTCTGGGTCTGTGTCTCCCCGTGCCACAGCCGTGTCGGGGTCCATCTATATAGTGAGTACTTGTTGGGGTGGGGGATAGATGTTGACGAGCCGCGGGAGGGGGGGGGGTTGAGATGGGGTGAGGTGCGTGTTATGATACCCCCCTTCCCCTTTCCCCCTTCCCCATGCCCACAAGACAAGCGAACTGGGAATACCAAGCCCAGCCATCCATCCCCATCCCCCCCCCCAATTACGGCACCCACCCCATTTCCGCAACGGCCTCTGCACTTAGAAACTTTAACTTAACTTCACTTCACGACGCCTGTCCCGGCGAGAGAGAGAGAGGGTATGGAAGGTTCCATACTTAGGGATCTCTTACCGATCCTAAGTATGGAACCTTCCATACCCTCTCTCTCTCTCGCCGGGACAGGCGTCGTGAAGTGAAGTTAAGTTAAAGTTGCTAAGTGCAGAGGCCGTTGCGGAAATGGGGTGGGTGCCGTAATTGGGGGGGGGGATGGGGATGGATGGCTGGGCTTGGTATTCCCAGTTCGCTTGTCTTGTGGGCATGGGGAAGGGGGAAAGGGGAAGGGGGGTATCATAACACGCACCTCACCCCATCTCAACCCCCCCCCCTCCCGCGGCTCGTCAACATCTATCCCCCACCCCAACAAGTACTCACTATATAGATGGACCCCGACACGGCTGTGGCACGGGGAGACACAGACCCAGACGTTGACTACAAAGTGGATATGAGATCGGGATTGATGGCGACTGTGGTGGTGTGGGGGGAGTTCTCTTCTGGGCGTGGTGGGGTGGGATGGGGTTGTGGAGGGGGGCGGTGGTGAAGGGTTCGGTGGTGAGAAGGGGAGAGGAGTGACGGCGAGAGGGTGCGGTGACAAGAAGATACACCAACGACAACGGCACGGTGGTGACAACAGGAGCGGCGGCGACAGCACAAATTACCCCTATACATCTATCTACCTCCTTTCGCTCAGGGTGTGGCTGTATTTCACTCCCCGCCTTCTACTCTACGGAGTGAAACGAGCCACTTGGCCAATTCCTGTTCGATGTTTTGAAGTTTTGGGTTGTGGGCAGTTTCTCCTAGAGGGGAGGGGGGTTATATGTCTTTATTTTTTAGAGTTGGGGGAGGTGAGGGGAGAGGGGGGTGGTAAGGTGATGGAGATGAAGATGGAGGGGAAAGCGGGGGTGGGGTGGTATGGATATGGATATGGTACACATGACCAGTCGTGCAGTTTAGAGATTGGAGATCTGGAATTCCCCCCCCCCCCTTTAGCTTAACTCGTCTGTTCTCATCCTCGTGGGAAGCGGTAGGGGGGATATCACACATGTCATCTCATCCCACACCCCGCCTCACCCAACAGCCAACAGGGTATATAACCCCCCCTCACCGCTTGTAGGAAACAAAACAAAAACAGAGGTGAGGACGACGCAGAAATGAGGACGACGGAGAGAGGGCTGGAATGCCAGGAGAGGCGATGTGGGATTGACGCGCTCAGATGGGGGTGGGGCGGGGCGGGGCGGGGCGGATTGGTGACTGCGGAGGTGGTGGATGGGTGGTGACGGTGGGGAGGGCGGTGGTGGCGGTGACGAGAGCGCGGTGACGAGAGCGCGGTGACGGTGGGAAGGGGTGGTGGTGACGGGGTGGTGCCAGGCAACACAGCACGACGACGAGAGAATCCGATATCCACGATGCTGCCTGCGATGGGATTCCGTGGTTGCTGTCCCGCCATGCGGGGTTCCAGCTCGCTGCAGAGCTTGAGCGCCTTCTCCATGGTCGGTCGTTGTGTGGCATTTAGACCAGAGCAGCCGCATGACGGATATCCGCGCCTTAAATCTATCATTCATCTAGCTTATTTACCACGCCGCTAATAATGCTGTATGAACCCATTCTACGACCTGATATAAGGGCGTCGTTGATAAGCCGAGATGTGTTGGCTCGGTTGAGGGGGGGTTGTGCTGGGTGCCGAGGGGGGGGGTATACGGGGTGTGGCTGACAAGGGGAAAAGGGGGGGAGGGAGGGGGTCATGGGATTCTATAGATAGCATAGTCTAAGAGTCAGGACCAAAATAGGAGGTCGTCCCTCCGCGTTGAGTCTCATAGTAGGGAAGAGATATCACTCAGTTCACCTCTCTTCATCACCCTTACCTCCCCCCCCTCCCCCCCGCCTGCCCCATTTCCACGAGACTCGCCACGGCTACATACATATACATAAATAAGGTCCTCAACCCACAACCGACCACATGGCATATCATCTAACTGACGACGCAATCTTCAAGTTGCTTCTGGTGCGGTGGGAAGTGTGTTTGTCTGTGGCGGACGTTTTGGGGGGCTTGGAGGGCTGAGGTGGGGAGGGGGTTGATGGATGGGGTGCGGTGACGGTGAGAAGATTGTACAGTAGTGATATCGGTGTGGTGGTGAGAATTGCAACATCAACAGCAGCGCTCACTTGCAGTCCAAGATCAAATCCAAGATCTGATCCGAAAAGTGATATCTACGCATCACCCCGGGGAAGGCAAATTCCCATTCCAGGAATTTATAACTTTTTTTTTCTTTTTGTGTGTGCTGGAGGGAGGAGAGATTACCTTGGAGTCAACGATGTATTTATAGAGGGTGGGAGAAGTGGTTGTGGACTTAGCTGTCGAAAGGGGAGAAAGGGGAGGGATACACTGACACCCGCTGCTGCTGTGTAGATTCCCATAGTATCGAGGAGATATTCATCTCCTCGCCTCCCTCACGGGAAACAGGTATATAACCCCCTCCTCCTCACCCAACCCCCGCCTCGGTAACGCAAAAGGAAACAAAATGGATTGGGCTATGGTGGGGAGTCTCCGGCGCTGTCTGGAGAAGAAGGGGTTGTGTGGTATCTGCGCGGGGGGTTGTGGATGAATGGCTGAAGGTGGATGGGTTGTACATACCGCCGCCGGTGGGGGGGAAGCAGCGGAGGTGGGGAGTGGTGGTGATGAGATGATGGTGACAGCAGCATAGTACGGCGACAAGGTGTTCAGGTCTAAACCGAAAATTATATGCGCGCCACCACCTCCCCGCTCTTCTAAAATAAAACCAGAAGCTAGGGGAATTTTAATGTTGCGAGTTCCATTTCCGCCTCGTCCATAACCCAGCATCCCCTCAACCTTCGAGTCAACAGCGTATTTATACAATTTTGTGAGAAAGGGCTGTGGGATAACCATCCAGGAGAGGGTGGGGAAGAAAATTGGGGGGGGTTAGATCCGGCGCCGAGAAGTCAATCCTCACGAAAATCTTGGGGGGACTGGGGATATTCATCCCTTTTACACCCTGCAGTCTGTAGTATATAACCCCCCACTCCGCCCCTCGTCCTTCTGTAAACACACACAGACATAATGAAGGAGATACTAGACGGTGTCTGCGGCGCTTTCTGGAGAGGCGGAGGTGTGACCGGTAATCGAAAACCCGAAGGAGAAGTTGGTTCGGCCATATACTGCTCCATACGGCTCAGTCTTCGATGATAGCAGCGATGAGGACGGAGCCGCCGCAAGGGTTCTGCGCTCGAAAACCCGAAGGAGAAGTTGGCTCGGCCATATACTTCTCCATACGGCTCAGTCTTCGATGATAGCAGCGATGAAGCGGGGTTGTGGGTGGGTTGTTGAGGATGGGTTGTAGATACCGGCGGTGAGAAGGGGGAGTGGTGGTAGGGGGGGCGTGACAGGAGCACAGGACGGTGGCGAGAAGGGTTGGGGAGTCAAGGAAGGTGATGTGAGGGACTGGCTGGGGTGGTGGAGTTGTTTGAGATGCTGTTTTGAGACCTCTTAGACGGCGCCCTATTTCTCTGGCGTGGATATCGAGTTGTTAATGGCGGTTTGTATTCTCGGTAATAGAGGTTTATATAGAGAGTGAGAAAGGATTGTGGATTACCGATCGAAGTGGAGATGGTGTAATACACACCAACACCCCCTAACTACTCCATAAATCCTCAAAATATCCTAGGAACAACATCTCCTCACCTCTTTTACACCCTGGCTAATATATATATCCCACCCGCCAACCCTGGACTAGTAATCGCAAAAAGAAAAATCAGATAAAGGGACTGTTGAAATGGTGTCTGTGGCGCTGTCTGAAGGGGGGTATGTGCGGTGACCCTGTGGGGGGGGTGCGGGTTGGATTGGTCGTTGAAGTGTGGAGGGTGGTGAGAGGAGCGGTGGTGGTGGGGAGAACGGGCGTTGGGAGGGGGTGGTGATAGCAGCATAGCACGATGGCTAGAAGGGCTGGAGAGGCAAGATAAGGTGTTGTGGGGGAGTGATGGGAATGTTTTATATAATCTGTTAGGATTTCTTTGACAACGCAATTTTTTCGGTTGTCAATGAGTTGTTAATAGCAGTTTAATCTTCGAGTCAACTACGAGTTCATATAGAGAGTGTGAAGGGATTGCCAATCACTGGTCAAGACGAGTATGGTATGATATTTAGTAAGATACTGTGCTGGGAAGGAGATATTCTAAGTGACTTGCGGGGAACGAGGGGGGAGAAGGGAAAAGGGGATGGGGGGATGACTGGGGTGGAGTATATTACACCCCACCCCGCCCCCCTAGTAAATGTAAACAGAAACGTGGGAATATGCGACTAAACATTGGTGTATATGGCGCTGTCTGGGGAGGTTGGGGGTGAGAAGTGGCTTATGGGGGTGGAGGGGGTATGGCTGGCTGTGGATGGGGTGTTGATAGTTACGGCGGCGAGAGCGGCGGTGGTGATAGGAGCAACGCAGTGGCGAGATTTAGTGATGGTGAGACGGCGACGGTGGTGACAGCGCCACCAGCACTCTCAACCGACACGCCAAGTCTTTGCGCGTTGGCGTGATTCCAAAACGAGGCAGAGGCGTCGAATTTCTCCTTTAACGTCTTCGGCTCGTTCGCAGCGGTATCTGCCTCCTGTCCCAGTGCAAATGTCTTGTCTCGTCAGCTTGTGGTTGTGTTTTGTCGTCTTCGAAGATCAGGCTTGTGATTCTCGCGTCCATGACCTCTCCCAGGGGGTAAAGGAGGCTCACTTCGAGATTTCCCAAAGTTTAAGATAGAGATAATAAGTAAATCCCAATCATAAGAGAGACAACTCTCGAGGAACAGGTTATTATGACCCTGGAGTGGAACATACCTGATGCTGTATTTTTATATAGGTGATTTAATTGGTTGGATTGGACGGAGGTTGGTCAAACCCTCTTTCCAAACTAGCGAGCTGATGAAGATGGTCTGAGGGGAGTGGAGAGGAGTGATGGTCAAAGGCCGGAGGTATTTCATAAAGGGCGGTATCGAGATATAAGGAGTCTAAAATTCCCTCAACCAGTCTCGCGCGAAGGGGAAAAGGGGGAGGGGGGGGGGGGTTATCACCCACTGAACTGATTGATATAATCACCCCTTTCGATGTGTAAACGAGACACAAACCACGAAGGAGGATATTACTATTCAAACATATCCGCTGCTCTGTCTTTCTCGAGGAGGGAGGGTGGTACGAGCAGTGGCTGTGCATGAGGAGTTTCGGTCTCTGTTCCCAGCTAGTAGGTCAACGGTAGTGGTGGATGTGAGCGGCGATGGGAGGAAAATGGGGTGTGACAGCAATGCGACGGTGACAGCAGTCCAGCAGCAACAAACAACGGTGACAGCAGCTACCATAACTGAGTTGGATATTTCCACAGTCCCGAATAGTCATCTTCCCTTGCAGGTATTGGTATACATGGTACGAGCACGGCTTCTTCATCTTGTGCTGACTAGTAACCCGCACAACTTGACTGGTGGTTGCTTGCGGTATGATGTGTGGATGGTATTTAAGCATTTTGGATGAGGATAAAAAGAAGAAGAAGGTATCTCTGTAGTTCTCGATATATATGCATACTTATATCATCCCAACCACCCCATTCCCTTGGGACAAGGTGGCTCAAATCTTGTTTAGCGGCCTTTATTACCACCATCTTCGGCCTCTGCTGTCAATCACGCACTATCAAAAGACGCAAAAGACCAATGCTCGACTCCTCGGGTATAATGTAGCTTTTGAGCGAGCATTAAGCGAACGCATCGCCACTGGCAAGAAATTCCAGACCCTCTGCTGTTTCTAGGCGGGGAGTGGATGGGCGTTGGTGGGTGTATACGGTGAGAGCAGGGGGGCGGTGACAGCAGCGCTCGCGAGGATTCTCATCAAGATGCGGCAAAGTTTATCATTCGCGGTGGTGAGAGCCAAAAGATCCCCGTCAAGGTTCTCAATCCTCCTCTAAAATGGGTTGACTGGTATGACAACTCATCTCTCCCTTGTGTAACAGACTTCAGCCGATAAACCTGACCATCGCGATCATCCTTTGTAGCATTAATGTCGACGTTGAATCGCTTCTTCTCGGGGTCATGTCAAGAAACATAGCTTTCAAGCTCCGTTATGCGCGTCGAGACGTCGATATCATGAGCCTCTGTCTAGTCCTGCTATTCTTTGCCGATACGTTCGTATTCTACAATTGCAAGCAGTATCAACTAAGGAAAATGACAAACTCCGTACAGAAATAACCCCCCTGGCCCCTCACCTATCCACTATATAACTTACTCTCCCCCCAAGCGTAAGCGAAACACAAACCCAACGAAGCGGAGAAAATATCACCTTGAATGTGTCAGTTTCTCCGTTTGGAGGGAGGATAATTAGAGCAATGACTGTGTTGGTGGCTGCTGCGTTAGATGTGGAGGGGCAGGTGGATGAGTGGTGGTGACAGGGTGACGGTGACAGCAGAGTGGCGGCAACAGCGGCGCTCGAAGTTGTGAGGGACCATCTCGGCGGATGAGGGCTTGGAGAACGCTTGGTTGGGTTTTGAGAAGGATGTTGTGGGCAGTAGTAAGAACTGCGAAGCCGGAATAATCACACTGGTCTTGCAACTCCCCACGATCCTTGCCTACAGCCTACAACTGGCACCATGTTTCCTCCATCCTCGCTATCAGAAGACTCGTACTCCTCCAGCTGTTAGGCCGACGTCCACCTTCTATTGATGAAAGTTGTGGCTAACACGGTGGCGGCGACGGAGGAGATTTTTCCTACTTTCTACATACTTGGTATACTCGAGTTGGGGGGTACCGAGGATGCTGTGACAACAGGGTAAGATCCAGGTTTATAGTAGGTATAGCGCTGGAGGCCAGTACACGGTGTGGCGCCAGTATGTCGATGTTCTTCCACTTGTATAGCTTTTCATTCACCATGCTGATATGAACTTTGTCCCATAGTTCACAAATGAGGGCGTGTTTTATATTCACATCTTCGAGTCCAATCCCTGACCGTGGGAATGACGGAGAGATTATCTGGAGAGAATAAAGGGAAGGATGGGTGTGTGTCTGTAGTATCCGTTGCACGAAGGGAACTTTACATACATGTAGTTACACTCAAGCATCCTGATGACCTCTTTCCACCCTCCAATTCCTCGATAAGTCAAACCTGCATCTTCACGGCCGGAGCGTCTCCGCCCACTCACATATTATAGCACCCTCTGCTAAATGCTCAGAACAGTTTTCACACGGACAATTCAAAAAATGGGCAGAGTTTTTTTGTGGGAAGAGCATCGAAAAGATGCTGGTCTGCAGATAGGACGTGAACCTAACTCTGCGACTTCTCCTTGGTGATGCATCTGAACCCGTACGGTGACAGCAGCGCGGCGACAGCAAAGATGGGACGACGACAGGGACCGGCAGTAGCGGGGGGGATAATTGTGGTGAGAAGGCGTACAGTTCCCCTCTAGGCCAGCACAACAGCCACGTATCAGCCAGCCCAGCGAGCTATTTCTATTTTGAACAGTCCACGACTAGAAGCTGGGATATCAAGATGTGGTGTGCTGCGTAGAGTAATGATGTTTGAAACGTCTCTTTTATAAAAACGGCACGGAACGCTGGGAACGCTTCTGTATTTCTCGCTGGTATACATACAAATAGCCATCTTACTCACTCAAACTACCCAACCTCAATTCCCCTCCCCCCCCGCACTCTCCTTATCCCCCCACCCCTCATACCAAACCCCCATATTCCCCGCTACCAAAAGATCCAACATCTTAATCCCCTCCCCAAACACAATCAACTTCCCCAACTTCGCTCTCCCTCCAGCCCTCCCACCCCCCGCCTTCTCCCTCCCCAACGACAAGTCAGCTCCGCTATCCCTATCCCCCCCATCCTCATCGCCCGTCCAAGAACTCTCGTGAGCCATATAATTTGGTGGCGGGTGTAGCGGTGAGGAAGGCGCACTCTTCGGCCGAGTGCGTGACTGTGGTCGTGGAAGCGATCCTGGTAGCGTTCCGGGGATCCTGCTCCCCCTTTCTCCATGCCTGTCTCCATGTCTGTGTTTCGGTCTCGCAAGCCCGAATAGAGAGGTGGCAGGCGTGTTATACCGCAATTCACTCACCACCACACCCTCCACCGTCGGCTCGCCCTCCGCGTCTACGGCGGGGAGCTCGTGTGTGCACCTCAGCGCGCGACCTGATGGCGCGGTAGCAAAGGTGCAGGGTGTTGACCAGGGAGAGGGGAAGGTGTAGGCTTGTGCATCTTTGGGTTGTGGTACTGGGGCCTGATCGGATGAGTGGGTGGAGAATGCGGAGTGGCCTCGCCGGTGCCCGCGGCGTCGCACAGCTGTCACGGGTTTATCGGTGTTGATCTCCCGTCTGAAGTCCCCCGGGGGGTTGCTGAAGGTGGTGTAGCCGGGTGTGGTAAGGGTGACTACCACTGAGGGGGTAGAGCGGGGAGAGATCAGGAGGGATCCGATGGTCCATTGTGCGCCGGTGGGAGGGTCGCGCCGGATGAGGGTTATGGTGTAGGGCTCTGTTGCTTTGGGGTGCGTGGGTGAGTGGTTGCTAGGTGAAAAGGGGATAGTGGGGAAGAGGGTGTCTGCCCGGCCGCGAGCTTGGGAGGTAGCTGCTGATATTGGCGTGGTTGCTTCTTGGTAGGGCCGCGGTGGGAGGAGTGGCGCGTTCTCCTGTCCCTCTGTGGCTGGGACCGTAGCTGGAGTAGCTAGCGAGAGAGGCCGTGGGCCGAGGGGGCGACGGGGTGGTGCTAATGGCGGGGGTTTGAGTGGGAGGGCGGATATCGGGTCATTGAGTGGGCGGCGAGCTGGTTTGGGAGGGGGCGAGGAGGGCGAGGAGGGCCCTGGCGGCTCGAGGGGGGTGACAGTTGGGATGGCGGCATCGGGTGGAGGTGGTGCTGCAAGATCGGCGGTGATGGGTGCGGAAGACTTGGGAAGGGGTTTCCGCGCGATATGCGGCGTAGGGGGGTGCACGGGGTGAGTGGAGAGGTCGACGACCAGGGCCGCGTCAGAGGGGACGTTGCGGTGGAGGTAGTATAGGCAGGAAGCGACGTCGAGCTCCTTGAGGTTCTTGAGGTCTGGCTTGAGGGGCGTGAGAATGACATCTAAGAGGGTGTTAGTAGGGGTATATTGAAGGGGGGTGAGGGAGCTACCTTGACTGCCAGGAACACGTGCTATGTATAAGACCAGAGGGTCACGTTTTGGCTCCGAGGGATTTCGGGGATAGCGGGGTGGGTTGGAAGCGATTTGGAGTAGGGATGAGAGAGACTGTGCCTCTACGGGCGGATGCATCCTGGAGGTTTGCTATAAGAGCGTTCTCGTGGGTGTTTTGGTGAAAACAGCACAGTCGTCCTGCCAGTCGCCGATTTTCGGTGCCGCTTTGTGATAAATAAATAAATAAACAAAACCGCTCTTAAAAAATGCCGTAATTTGTGATTGTAAAATCGAAAACTTGTCGCTGAGTTAAAAGTGATCTACAAATGCAACAAAGGGAATAAAGAGAAGAAATATATTTTTTACCAAGAATGCCAGATCTAAAGTTGGACAATGTCGACGCACAGCTTGAGGCTGAGCATAGTAAACCAACCAACAACAGGTTTGGGGGCCTGTTGTGTTATTCGTGCCTTACATATAAGGCGACAAAACTGTGGAGTGAAATATTTTGGCGGGCGCACTAACGAAATTCGAGATCAGTTTAGTTTATCGGTGAAGAACGCTGCACGAGCGGACGGAAAACGGCATCACCCAACTGCAACCTTACTCGAAACTTTTGTTAATCGAGGAAGATCGTGCTGGGACCGACAATTCTTTTGATATTTGCCATTTCCAACAGCGATTTCACAGTTTTTGACATGGCAGATAGCTCATTGCAGGTTTGTACTCGCTTTTCCCCGCCATTTTTTTCAAACCAAAAAGTTTCGGGGTTCTGATGAGATTGTGTCGCAATACAGGATCGCCTGCGTGACCACGCCAAAGCATTCGACGGATTGCTCTCTCTGATTCCTGCAAAGTACTACTACGGGGAAGATAATAGCGTATGTCAAATTCTCCGCAAACTTTCTCGCAATCCGGACCTCGTCTAAGACCAAACTACAGGACCAATGGAAGAAGAAGAAGCAGACTAAAGAAGAAGCCGCCGCTGCCAGGCGCGCAAAGTTAGATCCGGATTCTGCAAAGAGCGCAAAGGACGTCATGGACGAGCGAGCGAAGAAGCGGAAGCTCGAACAACTCGAGGAGGAGGGCTCTGATATCGAAGGCGTCGAGAAAGAGTTGCCAAGGCAGGGTCTTAAACAAGGCGATGCCAAGAACAAGAAACAAAAAGTGCAGGACAAGGAAGATAAGAAACCTAATGGCACAGCAAAGGCACCAGCAGACGATGCCGAGGCAGCAAAGCAGGCCAGGATAGAGGCGAAGAAGGCGAAGGTGCAGCTGAAGAAGGAGAAGGCCACCAAGAAGGCTGAGAAGGCAAAGGCGAAGAAAGCAAAGGTAGCTGAACAAAAAGTCGACCTCAGAGACGATGATGCTGAGATAGACGTCGAAGGGATTGTAGCGGAGGACGAGGTCGCCGACGAGACTGTGGAGGGAGACGAGACTACCACAGGAGGAGATGAAATGCAAGACATTGAGATGGACGGCATCGTCGATGAAGTAGATGCAGAGAAAGAGACCTCGCCACAACCCACCGTTTCCTCAACCTCCACCCCTCAATCACCAACCTTCGACACCACCGACAAGCCATCCACCAACTCCACATCCACCTCCACCTCCTCCGTCGTTCCCCCTACCAAAGCCCCGAAACACATCAAACTCCCCACCGACCCCGATCTCCTCAAAGCCCGCCTCGCAGCACGCATCGAAGCCCTCCGCGCGGCCCGCAAAGCCGATGGCCCCAACGGCGCCCCCGCTCGCAACAGACAAGAACTCATGGAGTCCCGCCGCAAGAAGGAAGAGCAACGGCGCGCACACAAGAAGGAGCTCCGCAACCAAGCCCGTGCTGAGGAAGACGCCCGCCGTGAGGAGGCCCTTGCCTCTGTGCGCGACTCCCCGGCTAGCGGCATCATGAGCCCAGCCATCCACACCGCTGAGGCGAACAACTTCTCCTTCGGCCGCGTGGCCTTCGCGGACGGACAACAGCTCACTGACGACCTGTCGACCCTCCTCAGCGCACCGAAGAAGCGCGGACCTCAAGACCCGGCAACAGCACTGCAGGCGGCAGAGAACAAGCGCCTTCGTCTTGCAGGGCTCGACGAGGGCAAGCGCGCCGACATCGAGGAGAAGGATATGTGGCTCGCAGCGAAGAGGCACGCACACGGCGAGAAAGTGCGCGATGACGGGAGTCTGCTCAAGAAGACGCTGAAGCGTAAGGAGAAGGCGAAGAAGAAGAGCGAGAAGGAGTGGGGCGAGAGGAAGGAGGGTGTTGCTAAGAGTCAGGCGATTAGGCAGAAGAAGAGGGAGGAGAATCTGCAGAAGAGGAAGGATTCCAAGGGTGTGAAGGGGAAGAAGGGCGGGAAGCCGGGAGCGAAGAAGGGTGGTGCGAAGCCGAAGTCGAGACCTGGGTTTGAGGGGAGCTTTAGCTCGAAGAAGAGGTGATGTGGGTTTGTAAGTAGGTGATGGGATACCGGTAGGGATATTATGGAGTTTATGGGCATAGTGATGAATCAAGAAGTGTGAATCGTCAAATTTATTTTTATGATTTGAGTGAATCTGTGCAACAGCGTGCAATAATTAAGGCTCTGACCTGGTCACTACAATGAACTGGTAAACCACATAAGGTCATCATAATAGTTGTCTAACGCCAGGTCGCAGAAAGCAACACTCAAGCTGGCTACCTAGGTATACACATCGAAAAGGAAAATAGTACTCTTCTCCCTCCCAGTCGCGGCCAGGAGAAGCGGCACGCCCCTTCGCCCCATCCCCCGCTGCCTGATGCGTACCGAAACCTATAATGTTTTTCTCCAAACTATTTCCGACAAAACAAAAATCGCTGCGTGAGACAAGAAACTTTCCATTAGTCGTAGGACCGAGCTGAGGAGTGAGCGTGGGGGAGATATGTCTGGCACAAAAAAGGACAAATCGGTCCGTACTCTAGAGGAGGGAGTCGAGCCTGGTGAAGACGCTGAGACATGCGGCGACGACCTCGAGCTGGAGCTCCTTATCCTTCCCTTCGTTGATTTCCTGCCAGGGGTTGTTAGAGGGACCCTTGAAAAGTTTAAAAATATCTCTGAGACAAAAAGACTTACATCCTGTACGACTTGGTTCAAGTTGGCTCCCACGCCTCCGTTTGTAGCTCCCGCGCGCTTTCCAAAGGGCCACTGGCTGTATTCCGCCAAGAGCTCATCCACTTGCGCGAAGGCCCGTTCCCTGGCCTCGTGGCCAAGGGAGGCCAAGGCGTTCTCGAGGACGTTGGCTGCGTAGGCGGCGCAGACCATGGAGATGGTGCGGATATTTCTGAACTCGAGGTTCTCTGGGAGCCATTGGCTCGCCGGTAGTACCACGGTTCGCTGTGTGAGGACGTTTCGGACGCGTCGCCTTATCTCTTCTTTCGGTCCGCCGTCGGCGACGGGGTGTGTGGCCATATCGAAGAGGAGGAAGTTCTTCTTCTCGGTTCGTAGAATTCCCTTGTCGACAAGTCCCTTCAGCAACCTCTCGCGGACTTGCTTCAGCTGGTAGCCGATCTTCATCAAATTCCAGGTTTCGCCTGCACGAGCCTTTGTCTTAGCAAAAAATAGTTAAATGTTGGTGTCGCTGGTAGAACATACCGCTCATCAGGTCAATCCACGAGCTGACACTCATCTTTTCGCTCGATTTCATCATCTTCAGAGCCTCGTCCAGCAAGACTTCTCCAGTAAGTGTGTCGTCTATAACCTCGATAATTCGGTCTGCCAGAGGAAATCTTCTCCTCGAGGAGTCCTTCTGCATGCTCACACGACCTCTGAAAGCCAGCTCGATGACGATACATCCTCGAAGCGCATATGATATGTTATCGTTCCAGAAGGACAAATAGCCCTGTAACCCAAAATTGTCAGTAGGAATTCGTCAGCCTGGTGCGCTCCCGGTATCGCATTACCTGCTTATCCTTGAGACCCAACAGGAGAACCTCTTCCATCATAGTCAGCTTCGGCTGTTTACTCCTCTCCGCGCTCTCATTCATGTCCCGCGGGTCAAACGCAATCTTGTGTCCATTCTCGCCGCTCTCGTACGACGTTTCTGGCTGGTCCCTTGAGGATCCGGCTTTGGGCACCGGCGATGCAACGCGGCTCGAGCTGTTCTCGTCGTTATCGCCGCTTGCCGTGCCTCCGCCGCCGCCCCTCCGTCGCGTCAAACCGGATGACATTGTTGTGTGTGTTGGAGTGAAAATTATCGAGGAGTTGCGGTCGAGGAGGACAGGGGCAGGAGGTGAGCTGCTGTCATATGCGAAAGTTGCCCGACTCTAGCTCCCGTACACGACGATGGTGGTGTTAAACCAGTCCAGATGGCAGTACTCGAGTTTGTACGACTTCAATGACCAATGCTTGGGGTTGTAGAGATGGATTGGGCTCCAATGGTGAGGACGGTGGGGGGGACGATAATATTCGGTGACCTTACAATGCAGGACCCTAGGTAACACTTCAAGAAAGGTTCATTGATACAGCCCATGTTCGCTTAACCACTTTCGGCGCCATCGACAGGCCAAAAAATATTCCCTGGTGATATTATTGTGTACAATCACCAGAGGAATCACATTATTGATAGTAGAGAGTACGGGTAGCAGTTTGAGCAGGATTTCTTCTAAAGAACAGTTTTACAAAGTATTATTCAACATGCTATTATGGGCATGTCAAAAATATACAGCGACGCGCCCGGAGGCGCATCGGACACCCCTCCCCGTTTCCCAACATATATCCTCCACCAGTATCATTCGTCGATCAGTGAGCTACGATTCGAGTTAGTTGAAGTAAAAACAGAGCATCGTGAAGTTTGACTAACCATCTGGCTGCGCAAGGATGTACTCAACGGCCTTGTCCACTATTCTGTTGTCAGTCCTGCATCATCAATCGCGCTCGCTCTCTCTTCGTTCACATACCGCTGTGGATGGCGTCTGCGTCCTTGTCTGGGATCTCGATGCTGAACTCCTAGTTTCCGTTAATATCGGCCCAGCCTCGGGTTGAGTCAAAATTTGCCTACCTCCTCAATTGCCATCACAACCTCAACCGTGTCCAAGCTGTCCAAACCAAGATCGTTGTTGAAGTGGGAGGTAGCGGTGAGCTATATATATTGTGAGTTGATGCGCAGAAAAAAACGTGGCTTGGATATCGAATGTACCTTAGAAGGGTCGGTGACCTTGAAGAACTGGTTAGCAACGAACAACAACTTTACGGGGATAACCCCAAGCTCAGGAGCACTCACTTTGTCGAAGTTCTTTAATAGATCAACAATTCTTCCCTCAACCTCTGGCTTGGCAAGCCCGGCGGCAGCGGAGTAGCATCTTGCGGCGTTGAATACCGAAGGGGCGTACTGGAAAGTTGGGATAGCCGACGCAGGACGGGTAATTGGGCCGGCTCTACGGACAGCTTGGCTGGCAGCACTGCGTGCCGATTTGAGGAGAACTGTGCGGAACATTTTGGAGGATGTAGATGACGGAGATGGAGATCTTGAGTTGGTCAATGGTGTCGGCTCGGAATGTTCGACGAGCTTCAATGGGCTCTGTCACTAGCATGCGCTAGCGGGAGATCACGTGTTTATTTGATTGTCTCCTTAAGATTGAGGGTGAGGAAGCCTTCGTTAACTGTCTCTATAATAACTGTAACTTTCATTAAGGAAACACGAATTATTGTAGTTACAGTATAGACAACCTATACATCTATGATTAAACATGGAATCTCGTCGATTTTAAGGGTTAAGGGTAGAGTAATTTGCAGCCATAACATAGAACCACGTGACCCTCAACCCACCAACCAATTCAACCAATCAAACCACGCCCGTTCTGGGATTAGACATCACCAGCAACCAACTTCGCGAATTTGACGAACCTCGCAGCACAGCTACACGTCCACGCCCCCATCCCTCTCCCCCCCCCCCGCAAGCACAATGGCATCCACAAAGCCGCTCACAATGCTTTGCCGGCCATCCGCGCAGCTCCTCCTGCGCGCCTCGCGCACCAACGCTGCCTCGCCCTGGATCCAAGCCGCCGCGGCCTTCTCAACCGCCCCAGCCCGCTACGCTACCCCCACCGGCCCTCCGCCCTCGAAATTCAGACTCGCGCGCCCGGAGCGATGGAACGAGAGCAAGACCTCTGCCCTCGATCAGGCGGGTCAGTTCTTCCTGCTCACTGAGATGGCGCGGGGCATGTATGTGGTGCTGGAGCAGTTTTTCAGACCGCCGTAAGTTACACTCCCTCGGCTGCCATTGGGGATGCAGATAAGGATGAAGTGGGTTGAGAGAGCGATTGCTGATGGTTTGGGGTGCAGATATACGATTTACTACCCTTTCGAGAAGGGACCAATCTCGCCGAGGTTCCGTGGAGAGCACGCCCTGAGACGTTACCCTAGTGGTGAGGAGAGATGTATTGCATGCAAGCTGTGCGAAGCTGTACGTCCCCCAATCCCTTTCATAGCTGTATGAACTATACTAACTGACTTCCCCCAGATCTGCCCCGCCCAAGCTATCACCATCGAAGCCGAGGAGCGTGAGGATGGTTCCCGCCGCACAACCCGCTACGATATCGACATGACGAAGTGTATCTACTGCGGCTTCTGCCAGGAGTCGTGCCCCGTCGACGCCATTGTCGAGTCGCCGAACGCCGAGTACGCCACCGAGACGAGGGAGGAGCTGCTGTACAACAAGGAGAAGCTGCTGGCGAATGGAGATAAGTGGGAGACGGAGATGGCGGCTGCGGCACGGGCGGATGCACCTTACAGATAAATGGAGCAGAAAAGAAGAAATTTGGAGCGAATTGGGTGCGCAGGAGGGAGAATGGGCGTTGCTTGTATATAAATGGTGGTTGTTGAGGAAGGAATTACATATCGAATGTAGTAGAGTTTCATTTGTTACTTGGTGAATGGCTGCAAACACTTCTATCTTACTTGGCAACATTCAACGTGAAGACTGCCCAATGTAGATACTGCAGCCCGTAGCTGCTTCATTATTGGCTACGTGAAATTGGCAGAGCACAGTTTTGATAATCCATAGCCCATTCTGGATATTTTTGTTCGAAAGCGAGGCAGGTTCAAGCCAACAAACAATAGCAAAATATAGCACATTCATGTCTCCCAGCCCAGCGATTTATCTTGAAGGCCTTAGCTATCTCCACTGAACAATCTATCTCTGCCACTAACCCCCAACACCTGAACCCGAGTTTGGTTCTCTCCTTCCCCATACCGAATGAATCAACAAGAAGTGTCATAACCCCAGAGACGCCCACAAACGTACCACTCCAGCAAAGCAATTGATCGAAAAGTAAATACAAGACATGAAATCATACAGTCCACTCCAACACTCGTTCCTCACACCCAAAACTATTTGCCGTCATACAACAATGGAGGACGGCAGCAGTCTTGCGAGCATTCAGATTCATCGAGTGGGAGGCGGACAACGCAATTAATATCAACCGCAATCTTCATCAGAGTGAAATCGAAACCCGTCTCGCAGGTATATCCTCGTCCAAATCCGAGTCATCAGAATCGGAGTTCGAGTCCGAGTCCACCTTCGCAGATTTACGAGCCCCATTCGTCTTCGGCGCAGCCGGTTCATCATAATCGCTCTCTGGCACCTCCGGCCCGCCAGAAGGAATAGCATTGCCCACCGAATCCACGCTCTCCGACCTACGCGCCATGCGATCGCTGAGCTTCTTCGGTGACCGGCCTGTGTCCTTCAGCTTCGGCAGCTCCTGCCTTATCTGGTCTCCAGCTTCGTCGCCGGATTCTTCGTCGTCTTCCGGATCAATAGTTTCCGCGCTGACAGGCTTACTCTTCGTCTTTCTAATCGCCGTAGGAGGTTCCTTGAACGATTTTTCCGTAGGGTCCTTGCCGTTTGCGCATCCAATCTTCTCCAAGAGAATCTCGACGATTTCTTGCAGGACATGGGATTTTGCATCTGGAACCGTGTCCTTGAGCTTCATATACGCCATCTTGATGGCGCTAACAGCAAAGCGCTCTTGGAACTTCTCGTCGCCAACCTTCTTCCAATTTATCTTCCCCTCCCTTCCCACCTGCGACTCCTTAATACTGCGCAGAATGACCAACTTATCATCCAAGCCCATCTGCTGCGTCTCCTTGCGAGCAAGCTTCTCGCGCCACGGCGCACCCACTTTGAGCGGCGTGGTGTCAAACTTATGCGGATCCTCGCGCTCGTGCATGCGCCTCCATTTCTGGCGACACTGCAGACGACTCCTCGTGCGGCCCATCTTCTCACTGACCTGCTGCCAATCCACGAGCTCGACGTCATCCGCTTCGTTGTCGTCGGGATTAGACTCTATCACGCCCAGCTGCCTCATCTCTCGGAGGTGTGACACGCAATCTGCGACTGCATCGCGCAGTTTCTGCTCCTCATAATCGTCCCAGTATACAGTAATCATGTTATCACCGCAAATAAGATAGTTCCTCCAGCGATCACGGCAGTCCTCTGGATGTCTGTTGAGCCTTTGGCCAATCTGCGTCCAGCGATTCGGCATCTGCCTATGGGCATCCTTCAGATCCTCATCGTCCTCTGCCGACCACTTCCCACGCGCTGTGAAATTGTGAAATTTTCGGCGACAGAACTTGATCAAAGACCAACGATCCCGGTCTGGGAATTCCTCACAGACCATGTTGAACAGGTCGCGGCTGTCGGTGGCCTTGCCATGGATTAAGCGGTTCTGCTCTAGTTCGTTGATGTCGTTCATCTCGCGGTACTTGAGTAGTTGGTTCTTGATAACGGCGAGGTCGTTATCGGTCATCTTGGGAGCTGGTTTGCGATCGGCTGCGGCAGCTCGTGTCGGGGTTCGAGGAGCTGCGCTGGAGCTCGCAGCTGATTTTGCTGCAGCTTTTGTCTTCTGGCCCTTCGTCACTGGCGACTTGGCTTTAAGTGCCTTCTTAGATTTTTTAGAAGGCGTCTCAATAGGATCGTCGTCGACAGGGAGACGGCGTTTGCGTCTGCGAGTCGTGCTGGTTGGTTCTTCACCGCCGGCATAAACACCGATTTGCGGCACCTCTTTATTGGCGACCTCCAGTATTTCACGACTGTCTCCGGAATCGTCGGCTGGGGCTGCTTTCGCATTCTCAGGTTCAGCTACGACCAGGTCCATTGCATCTTCGACGGGGTTTGCGGGCGTATTCTGAGATTGAGTTGGATCAAGGTCCATTTCTTCGATGGGGTGGATTTGCGAGCTCCTAGGCTTGGTAGCACTGACATCCGTTTGTTTCTCGGGAGAGTTTGATTCGGTTTCTCCCGCGGTTGCCTCCTCCGCCTGCTTGTGATTGCTTTGCCCATTTGTCATGTTAACATCATCGTTGGTCTTCCCAGCTTTAGTGGCACTGGACGGCACATTAACTGCTGCCCAAGAGCTCGTTGGAGCTGGTACAGGAACATTGTCCTTCTCGAGGGGCTCAGCATCAGCGGCTTTGGGGCCAGTGCCGCTACCACCACCGTCACCCCCAGATTCAGCGGCGACTGTCTGTATACTGTTACGCTTGGACTTTGACTTGTTCTTCTTCTTTTTCGCTGACGTAGAGCTTGATGGCGCATCTGCTGTCGGGTGTGAGGATTCGGGGACTCTATCCACAGTGTCTGAGCGTGGCAGTAGAACCGCCGCCGCTGAGCGCAATGGCGCAGACTGCGAAGAAGTCCCCCCCAGAGATTGTCGCGCAACTCCGTCGCTCATTCGATTCTTCTTCTTCTTTTGTTTCACAGATGATGTGAGTTCAATATCCTTCCCTCCACCAACCCCCCCATTCCCGGCCTTGTTTTTCTTCTTCAGCATTTTCTTGAGTTTCTTGTCGGCGCGTCGCGCGCTATAGCTTCGATCCCCAGCGCCGTCCTCTGATATGCCATTGCTCATCTTCCGCTTTCGTTGCGCTGAGCTATTGATCGTGTCCTCACGCGCCTCGCGACTCGGTGGAAGGGCGGGAAGAGGGTAGTCGCCCTCAACCCCGCCGCGGGTGCTGGAATTGCCGTCCATGTTTGAAGAGTCTTCTTCTATTCTTTGGACCTGACTTGACTCCTGCCCCATCAATGTTTGTACTGTTGGCAGCAAGTGTGCGGAACAGAGGCGGAGGTGAAGCTTGTGGCGCAAGAGGCGGGCGGTGGTTGGAAAGATCAGCTACTGAAACTAAAAGTTGCGATAACAGGGGTTTCAAAGTCCAATGCGGGAGCAATCATGGGGTGGACCACCAATCCTGCTAGCGCGTTCTGGACTTCTGCGGCGGGTGTGGTCCACCAAATGCCAAATCCAACCTCACTTTGATTTCACTTGCACTCGTTTTTTATTTATTATACATATCAATGTAAGTTTGAAATTTACTTTTACGACTACAGGCAATGCTTTAATTGATATGTAAAATTGCTACTAACATGCAAAATTCATTCGCTGATCACTCAAAGGGAAAATCCCCTTAAATGATACCCGTTCTCACGCGTCAAAGTGTCAAAGCGTAACAAACAAATCGTACTTTAACACCAAATCTACTCTGTTAATATAAATAAAACCCTTCAAAGATCAACAGACTGCCTTGAAATGCTCAGACACTGTCTCCGTGAAAGCACGTGGGGTTGTTAATTACGGGTAGATAAGTACATTGGTTGGATACCGGCGCTGTTCCAATGTGTTGGCAATGCCAAGTTCCCCAAACCGCGGATGAACGTTTAGCACCATGACGAGTCCACAAAAGCTCATATTGCTCAGCCACAATACCCTTTTTCCATTACCCCTTACTAGAACCTCATTCTGGCATTGAATCGGTGTTTATGTGACTATGAAGAGCTTCTCTTAAGGCATTAATCGCATCGGCAGGCGCAACCGCGATACACGCGACCCAAGAGACGATGAACCCGGCTCCGCGGTGTTGGCGATCTATCAATCGCCAGACACCTTGCCTCTTACGGACGGGACGCGTAGGAATTCAACGTCGTCTACCACAACTTGCTCTTGCTCCAGTACCTCAATCTCAGAGGAGATGGGAAACATCGAGTGGCCTCGGCGATAGCAATTCAGCTACAGAAGGTAGGATCCGCTTTCATTCATTCACTACCGAGATGGCCAAGCTTCCTGGGATAAACATGAGAGCACGTGTATTCCATCCGTACTTAAATCCCGAGAATTGGATATGAAAACCTTCACTATACTGAATTCAGCGGCTCAATTGATAGATTTGGGGCCTAAACATGCAGAATACTAACTTAATAAAGGAACCAAGCAACTTCATGACCCTCGTAGAGGCCCATCCAAACATGGACGGCGTCCACGGCATGAGGACGATGAAGGCCCCCAATCACTACTCTCTAAAATGATAGAAGCTGCCGCAACTGCATTTGCAAGCATAGTCGTTCTTGGTGCCGGCTTTGCATTTGGAGGCTTCTGTTATCACAAGTTCTACAAATGGCACGTGCTGCGGAAAATGCGTAAGGCCTTCGAGCCAGGAGACCCAGCCCTGGTCCTGGCCGCTATGGGGAAGCAGATACCCGAAGCGGACCCCCCAACCACGCAAGAGGAGCAGGAAAAGAGCGACAATGAGAATCATTGGATACGTAGAGATGAGCAGGATAAGATCGATGCGATAATAAACGGAACCGAGAAAGGTCATTATCACCTCCTCATCGGCGAGAAAGGCACTGGGAAGACATCTATGCTACTTGATGCCATGCAGAAGATTGATGGGGAGGGTATCGCCATGCTCGACGCACATGGTGACCTCGAAATCTTCCGGATACGGCTTGGTAAGGCACTTAACTTTGAATTCCATGAAGACTACATCGGATCCTACTTCTCAGAAAGGGGACCACGAGAAAGCACAGCGTTACTAGATATCGAGCGAGCATTTAACAAGCTGGATAAAGTTGCTCTGGACCGACGGATGAAAGTTGGCAGGCCAATCGTTCTTATCATCAACTCCATGCACCTTCTCAAGCCTGACGCTGATGGAATGAATCTGCTTGAGCTCCTACAACAGAGGGCAGAGCAATGGGCAGCCAGCAATCTCATCACTGTTGTCTTCAACAGCGACGACTACTGGGTGTACGAGCGTCTCAAGCAGCTAGCCACACGCATGGAAGTGACGACAGTCGGGGACCTACCCAAGGACAAAGCCCTCAACGCCATCCGCATGTACCGCTCCAAGTACTTCTACGAAGACCCCGACGAGTCCATCCTTTCGCAAGTCTATGAAAAGATTGGCGGGCGCCTAACATTCCTCAACAAAGTCGCTAAATCCGTCGACATGCTCAAGACCTGCGACGAAATCTCCGCCGTCGAAAAGCAATGGTTCCTCAACCAATGCGGCCTCCTCGGCATGGAAATGGACGACGACGTCATGGACCAGCAAAAATACGCCTCCGCAGCAATGGTCCTAGCCCAAGCCCTCGTCGACCAAGAAGCCGCCAGCGACGGCCCCATCTACAACCCCGAGCACGGCCACGACCTGCCCGCTCTCCCGCTCCACAAGGCGCGCCAGGTCATGACGCGCGCGGATTTCATTAGGGAGTATGATCATATCAACGTCTTCACCATCACGTCGAGCGCGATGGTGCGCGCGGACTCGGTGCCCATGCAGCGCGCGTTTAGGGAGATTTGCGCGGAGCCGGGGTTCAGGGACTACCTCGATGCGACGCTCCAGCGGATTAATGACATTGAGAGTCTGGGCCGTACTAGGGAGCTGGTGGCGAAGGATTTGGTGTTGGGGGGGAAGTACGTGATTAGTCAGGAGAAGGGGGGGTTTGGGAAGGTGATTCAGTTGGTGATGCCGCCGGAGGAGGATGAGGATGAGGAGGAGGGGAAGGGGGGGGAGAATGATAGTTGATGAGCTTTGTATGAAGACCCAGAGTGGGGTCTCTGGGGCCCTGGGTTGGGATAGTGTGACACGACTCTATTTACTTAGATTTCCTTTTGTATTTTATAGCTTTGAGGCTTTGAGGCTTCGGCTAGTGTAGCATTTGTATATTTACTCTTCCTGTATTATTTGAATTCATTATTCCTAAGTTTCAAATAATATCCAAGCTAGGGAGGCAAAGCCCGCCGGAACAAGCAGAGCAACCAGAGCAGTTCCTCCGAACGCAATAGCTCCATAGCCAAGGATCTTTAGTCCTAGCCAGACATCCTTAATCATGCCAATGAGGAATGAGGAAAGCAAGAGCCCCACCCAAGAATGAGAAAACAGCGAACCATAATATGCGCTTTAGGCCTGATTTTTCTTCTAAACATCTGGTTTCGATCCAGCTGGGCTACCACCCTATTCCACCATAGATAAGATCTTAGCGCAATGAGAATTACTGCAACAATTGTCCCAAGTAATACAAGAACGCCGAAAAAGTCATAAAGTAGATAATGGAGATCCGAGAATCTTGTTTGCATGCTGAGCACCCCACAAGCAAGAGATAGAGGTAAAAATATGCTTGCCAAAACGCTTAGCAAACGGACATTCTGGGCCTCTTGCATGCCTCGAGAGAGTTCGAACAGTCTCAAATGGCCTTCTAGAGTTGTTGACAGCGTAGTTATAGTCCTTTTTAAGTCTGTACAGGTTAATTGAAGCTCGACAACGAGGCACTGAAAATCGCGATAGTTGGCGGCATCCACAAGGAGTATTTTCAGCAATTCAACCAAGACATCAACCGCTCCGGTTAATTCACTAACTCCCTCTCCCACCTCCTCGTAAAGACAGATATCTCTTGTAATCTCAGCCAACATGGGAGCCGTCAGCGCCGTTCTGCGTGGGTCTGACAGGCCTTCCTTTCTTCTTGCATAGGTTTGAAGACGGTACACTAAGTCAACATATTCTTCGATTAGAGCGTGGTTATAACCAAGGAGGAGTAATTGTTTTACGCCTGATGCCGGAGTGACCTGCGCGCCTAGAATCGAGTACGCTTCAATTCTATTTCGTAGACGTTCACAGAAATCGCTGTTGTAAGCGTAGGCAGTTTGAGGGGAAGGTCTTTCAGATCCATGTCCTTTGTGTCCTTGGCCGAATAGCAAGTCTAAGTCCTGTACCATCGACGCGGCACTAATATTGACTAACAATTAGTGACCGTGCATGTCATATAGGATGAATGTACTCACAAATGATCCGACCATTCTCTGTTGAAACGATCATACATCTTAGTCTTCGTCGAATGATCCCAACAGCAACCAACGTAGAATCAATATAAGAAGGTTCGACAAATCTTCCCCTAGTTGCTCTCTCCAAATATACATCACCTCCTTTTAACGTCCACTTAAGTGGAAGTTTATAGGAGTGCGTTTCCCATTGAATTTGTTTTGAGGACAAGCCCCATTGAGAAATCATCGCAGGGGAGCCTGCAAAAGAAGTCCTATCAATAATTGATCTTTCCCAATCATCACCACTATTATTTCTCCCATTTTCATCAATATATTCCCCACCATGATAAATATTTTCCCCAAAATATACACGAACAGCATGCATTTCTTGTGTGGGTAACTGTTTTAGGCCATGATGTTTATCGATATCAGTGGCCTTTACAATAATCCTCGTAGACTCTCTGGAGGAAAATGGAACGTCAAAAATCTCAACGAAGTGTTGTTTCCCCTCGAGAAGTGGTTTCCAAGATCTGGTAGTATCAAAAAGTTTGGATGGTTCCCACAATAGATGAAACATTTGAATAACAAAATATGCGGAAAACATGCCCTCTGGGACAGCCATGGCGACAAGGAAGCGGTGAGATTTGTGGCCTAGATCCTTTGTGTTTTTTTACATACTTCGGCGGGAAGTCGAAATTATATTATCGACGAGATCAGACGCGAAAGGCCACCCAAAAGCACAAGAGAGTATATTCTCTGTTGAAGTTTGGGAGCAGGGCGGAAAACAGATGAGGCTGTAGTCATGGGACACCTCTGTAAATAACATGGGCGGCGGTGCTTGGCTAGGCACACCGAAAAGAGACATGTGGCGCATATACCATTTCCAGACGAAAGTCACACCCTATGTAAATATGGCATATAAATTTTACCACTTAGTATTGATGCTCCATAACAACGTCAGTAACAAACCTAAAGGACCCTGTTGAATTCCAAATACAGGGGACTGATACACCACCAAAGCTAAAATACACTCCCCCCCCAACCACGCTGAACATCAGCTCGCTCAAGCACAGACACCGAGACGTCCACCTCATATCAACCTAAACATATTCTCCTTCACCCCCCTCTTCATAGCCACCGCCTTCCCATTCTCATACTCCAATCCTGCAGCTCCACCCTCCCCACTGATCTCCTCCAGCTTAAGCTTCAGCTCCTCATCGAGCTCCGAGATTGTCTTGGCTCTGACTTTGACTTTGACTGGCTCAGCTGGGGTTTCTGGAGCCAGGCTCTTAGCCGGCTGGGTTGGTTCCTGTGGATGAATTAGTGCCGTGCTTGGAAGTATATGGGGACGTGGGGTAGAGGGGGGATGTGATGGATGTCGTTACCGTTGATTCTTTGGCAGGTTGTGCACGTGACGTGGTACTCAAAAAGAAATAGTGGCGCACAGCGTTGGTGGAGGAGTAGAGTCTCAGAGAAGAAGATGCGTGCGTTAAAGCTCTCTTCATTGCAAGACTGGATATGTGTATATTGATTGGAGTTGTTGAGTTGCAGTAGATGGGAGTTTGAAGAGGTCGGGAGGCAAATACTTGTAGCGATTGATTGATGGTTGATAACAAAATGATAGTCCCGCATAAAGTGGACCTCAGCTGCGGCCCGAGTGCTTCATACAAACTCTAAAACTCGACTCTCCTATGAGAAGCTCCTATTCACACCCATCCCATGCATGTATCATCTATCCCACTACTGTCTCACTGTATAAACTCAATAGTATACAAAGAATAAAACGTCAATCGCAAGAACTTAATGAGCCTAGGCCGGTCCCGCCACCGGCACGGGTTCGATGGAGATCGGGTAGTAGAAGAGCTCCGTTGGATCAATATTTGCTTTGATCTCTTGGAGTCGCGGCAGGTTAACTCCCCAGTAAGCCTTCTGGGCCGTGATGCGATCCATCCGAGCATCCGCATAGTTGATATACATGCCCCAGTCAGACGGCGCCATATCAGCAGTCGTATTCGACACCCACCCGTCGAGAAACTCAAATCCAAGTTCTGGATATGTGCCGAATGATCTGTCGTATAACTGGATAAGAAACAGTTTATCTCGATGCGCATAGGATGTGAGTCCCGGATCAGCTTTTGAGACAGCTGAATTTTTTCCTCCGTGGATGTCAATCTGGAACCACCAGATCCGCGTAACGTTCCTTGCTGTCCCATACCAGTAGTCGACAAAGTTGCTTGCAGATGTCCCGTTCAATCCTTTCAATGTTAAGCTTTTCGAATAGAATGTTTCATGCTATGCTATAGTCAGTACTGCAATGCCAAATCGAAGGCTCCACTTACCATCTCATATGGGTAGGTCACATCGACCTCAGCGTTAGCATAATGCTCTATTCCGTCCATCCAGCCACCAGTTTTTGCCTCAGAAATAGATCCTCCGGTTTTGTTCAGCAATGGCTCGAGTGCAGCTTCAAGTCCCTTCTCATCTCCATAATACACGCCTTCAACAGAGGCCGAACGGGACGACCCAGCGAGGCGCATGTTTAACTCAGCCGGCATGGTGTTTTTTGCGTAGTACTCCAAGGCTTCTAGGCCTGCTTGTGCAGTGCTCTGATTCCAGGGCAGCTGGGCTGAAAACCAAGTAACATTCGCCGGAGCTTCAAACGTCTTGAATTGGTACGACGCAGCAATGCCGAAGTTTGAACCTGCCCCTAACATGGCCCAGAAAAGATCTGGGTGCTGGCTTTCAGAGCAGTCGACGACAGTGGCGTTTGCGAGAACCACGGTTATACCAATCACCCAGTCCAAAGCTAGCCCATGGGTGTTGGATGCCATCCCAAAGCCCCCGTGAAGGGCGTGGCCGGACACTCCGACGCTATGAAGGATTAGTATAATCCATTTCTCGCAGTTAGACGACACTCACCCAGGACATGTTCCATGTGAGATAGCCCGTTTTCCTTGCGCAAAGAGCTCCGTGGCTAAATGACCTAGCCTCGCTCCTGGCTCAACGGTGGCGATGTTTGTCTCTGTGTCGAGTGTGACATTATACATGTGGTCAAGCTGAATCACAAGATGCCCATCCTCTCCCCCTAAACCCAGCGAGGCATATGAATGACCGCCTGCCTTTGGGGTCACTTTGACGCCGTTCTCTGCGCCGCAAGAAACAGCTAATTGGATGTGCTCCGTTGTCGTCGGCACCGCTATGGCAGCTGGTGTATATTCCAATCGCTCATTGAAAGGTGAGGCGTAGACTTCCCAATCCTCTGCGTCCGACTCATAAAATGGAACCTTCGCAGTTTCAAGACAATCCCCCAATGCCGTTGTGTTCCTCTCCGTGCCTCCCTGTGCAACTGCGACGGCAAAACCAAGACACAGCAGGGCTAATGAACGCATAATATTAAAAACCTAACAATTATTTTGTGAGTTCAAAGCTAGACTGGCATCTCCTTGTTAGTCTTCAGAGTCGTAGCCACATCTGCACTTTTTATAGAATGCCCTGGAACGGCCGGAAAGGTGTGAGGGTAGCTAAGAGATTAAAACGAAAGTGGAAGTAAGCATGCCTACTTATGATCAGAGATAGCGGAGACCATGCCATTCTTATGAACACTCTATGGCTCTGTTCGCGGCCGATCACCGACGAGTTGTGTGCTTCTGCATGATGAGTACATATCACCGATGGCAGTTCGTAATATATCAGTCCGTAATATTCTGTTTCATTGTTATAGTTTCCGGCATTAGTTCCATGATTTAAACCCTACCAGGGTTCCAACTACTATAATACTTTGCTAAATTAACCGTAGTTGAACTACCGTCGTTGAATTAACCGCCATTGAATTAGCCGCAACCCCATTCAAGCCTTGACCTGATGGATGCTCGACCAAGATGATGCCGTTTAGGGATGCGCTGCCACAAGCGGATACTCGCATACGGGACTTTGTACCGCCCTTGCGGCGCGGCGGTCCGTTATGGGCAGATCTTAATGCGATTAATATGGGCGCATAGATAGGTATGGAGGATTACCTGACGGCACTTGCAGGCGGCACTGAAGCATACGGGAACTGTTGCTGCGGTTGGGAAGAGGAATGGGATGTGTAGGCGGGGCGGATACGGCGGCTGTGTAGCAGGTTGTGATATATTCAATTCCTTGGTATCTCTCTATTTGCAAATAGCTGTTGTCCAATGCTATGGGTGTGGGCCTTTATGTGCCTCACATAGGGCCTGAGTATTCCGAAGCTCGCCGGCACTTCCAAGACTGATCCCCAGACCACGGGAGTCTATACTTCTTATATTCCAATCTTGGAATACCCGAAGCGTTGTTTTTAGACGTCCTCCCACCACCAGTCTTGAACCGAGTTCATTTATCTTCCGACATCTGGCGTTAGGCCATGATAAGCCAACTCATAGGTAAGGCGACGACTGCCATGGCCACTGTCATATCGTATCCATAACCATCCTCCCTTTCAATCTCCAGTTTCCTCATCCGTAGTACTTTCCCTATACCCGTACCCCGCCGCAAACCCTTCCGGGTCAATGATTGGCCCCAAACCAGTTTTGCTAGCCGTCATCCACTCCCTGAGTTGCTGCTTGTCGATCTTGACTCTCTGCACGTCCCCCTTCCCCTTCCCAACCGCAACAGCGATGTTCATATGCTTCAGCGCCGTCAGGCAATCCTCCACACAAATCCATGTGCCGGTGCTAATCTCATCCAAGCTTATCACCTTGGTTTTCTTCTTCTCCATGTCTCCCACGTCGAGGAGGTAACGCGCCACTTCGCCGCTCCAGTATTTGATGTAACTCATCTTCCCTAGGTCGGAGATGGGTTTCTCAGGCCCGCCTATGATCTTCTCGCGCCGTGAGATCTCGTAGGATACAGCGATTAGGAGGGATCCGAGACCTTTGTGCTGCCAGGGCGGGAACACAAGGATGCAGGCGAGATTGTTGTTATCCCACGACATCTTCTCCTTGCTGAAGAACCCAATGACTTGCTCTTCGTCTGTTGTAGGATTCGCGTGTACGAGCAGTAGGTAGGTGAAGCCGGTGACATCGAAGAAGACAGACTTGTTATCGAGGAATAGCTTCGCAAATAGACACAGGTTTTGGCAATACAACTATAATTCGAAGTCAGCTCAATCGTCTCCAAAACGGCCGTAACAGGAGCACCCACAGAGTCAACTTCCCCATCCACCTCCCAGACGCTCCATCCACTATTCCCATGACTGTATATCTTCCTCCCCGGTACCATTGGCGCCGCCCCCCCTCTCCTCCTCTCACAAGCCTTCCCATGGCCAACCCATCCCATCAATTCCTTGCTATACTTGAAGCAATGCTTACACACATAAAGCCGCTCCAGCATCTCCTTCTCCTCCACCACCTCCCTCCCCACTATCTCCTTAACATGCCGACTCGGATACCACGCCCTAAACAGTATATCGCCCAACACCACATTATCCACATTCCTCTCCAACGTCGGCACCGCCGCAGCCGAAGGTTTCGATGTCGACGAGCTCAGCGACGGCGTGAGCGACACCGCGCGCCTAGCCGTCGCAGTCGGCATAGCCCTAGACGTTCTACTTCTTCTTGCAGGCTTCAGCTTTATCGGTGACGGGGCCGAGGCAGACGATGACGCATATGTAGACTGCTCTTTACGCTTCTCTCTCACTGGTTTCGCAGGTTTCGCAGGCTCCGTCGCTGTCGCATTTTGCGCCCCCGCCGTTCCCGTTGTGGTCGCATTCGCCGCCGTCGCACTGCGGGTGGTTCTTGGTGCGCGCGGCGGAGCGGTGCCGCGTTTACGTTTTATCGGCGCCATATTTGTGGGCCAGGGTGGTAAGGGGATCGTGCTACATGAGATGATTTGGGGATTTCGGGGAGAGGATGTTCGCGGTAGTGGAAAGGTGGGTTATGGGGGGAGTCATTTATTTGGGAGGGCAGTTAGGTATGCCTTCTTCTTATGGGGAGGTTGCTGCGCGATTGAGGGACTGTTTGGACCCTGAAAGGTGATGGGGCAGTCGCGTACCTGCTGGTGTTTGGTGAGGTACACTTTGTTTCCGGCGCGCAAGGCTGTTATGTGAGGGTTCAGCCTTGTTTGTTTTGATCGAACGAGTTAACATGCCATCGATGTCAATTGGTATAGAATAATCCCGAATGAGATTCTCCTATGTCAGATTATGGATCTTCAAACTGAATCCTCATGCTCATCGCTCTTATACGATGTTGCCTGGGGATTAAACACTTTATCACAGGGCTGTGTGCAAGATTCTGTAGATCTTTGATGAAGCAAAATACAATGATTATCGAAGGGAAAGCTCTAAATCCATTACTACAGTCCTTCGCGCCAACACGACGCGGTATGCATGAAACTAAAAGTGCCGGTTGGGAGTGACGCCTCTATAACTATCCTCGATCACCCTCCTATCCGGCCGATTGAATAGCAAGACAATACAGGTTGATGAAGTGTAATTATCCTCGTCCTCGCCGTGCGCGTTGTTCCCGAAAACCGTTCGACCCATCGTACATCCATCGCCTTTCCCTTCCCCGCCCAAAATAAACCATCTTACATGCCCTCAAACTCACCACCCAAATCGTCCTCGTCCAAATCTCCGTCTTGGATCTCCTTCGCCATCTCGCGCTCGCGCTCGCGTGCTTCTTGTGCGTTCTTAAGCTCGAGCCTGTGTTGGTTCATTGGGAAGCGCATTGCCTATTATTGTTAGTGAATAGTCATAAATATTAATGGGAAATAGCCGTACCTTGATGCTCTCGTCATGAAGGGCAAGACACGCACGAATACGGTCATGGAAAGCCTCCCCAGGTTCCCTTGTTGCGTAAACATCGCCGATCTCCTTGCTCTTCATGAAACCTCTCTCACGATCCAATGAAGCTTCTATGACACCATCCCTAATTGCCTTGGCAACGATGTACTCGGCCGACTCCTCGCTTCCCAAATGAAGGCGAATGCAGATGTCGCGGAGAGAAATGCGGGAGTATGACAGAGACATCATGCGAATTCCTGTCTTAATAACGTTCTGTCTGAGTCTAAGAATCAATGTATATGTGCCGTCACGTCGGAAAGTATCGCTGTGTTGCTTGATCGAGGACTCGAAATCAACGAGATTGCCAACACGGACGGCTTGTACCAGTAATAAGTATGGAGCAAGGGCCCTCTCGAGGCTTGCCATGCTGAAAGTAGCTCTCTCTGGGATATCTCCCATGAGTAACTCCACGACAAGAAGGAGCTTTGTCGCGGTTTGGGTGAAACCAGCTGCGCTTGGACTCGATGGGGCCTTGCGAGTTGCAGCAGTCAGATGCTCGTGTGCCTCAGTATAACGGAGCTGAATTGCACGAATTCGTCCCAGATAGTATAGATATCTCGCAACCTGGTTGTTCGATGCGTTTTCTGGGAATTTCGTGTGGGATACCAAGAGATCGGCCTGAGTGATGTGCGACGTTGAAAGGTAGTTTCGGAGCAGGAGAACGATGACTGTAGCTTGTGTATCGATATCCTTTCTAAGAACAGCAGTTCGAAGGGCTGCGAGAAGCGCTGGACGGAGAGATACAACTGGCGAGTTCGGCGACGGTGGTAGCGGCTGCAGCTGTTCAGCAAACAGCGAGAAGTAGAAGTAAGCCCGAGCAGCTAACGAATCCAGTGTGCGACGGTTGAGAGTGTGTATTTGCTCGGCCAGCTGAGAAGAGAATTTCGCTCCCTTCTCGTTCTCCTTCTGGTCGGCGAACAGGACTTGAACCAGAATACCTAGGAACACATCGATCTCTGGGATGATCTCCTTGGCCTCCTTCTTCGATCCATTCTTCGCCTTGACGTCACCATCAACATCCATGTCGGACGCCGTCTGCCTGCTAAACGTAGCATTCTCCTTGTTCAAAGTAGCCAGCAAGTTCTTTGCTACGGAGCTTGATGCAGGGTACGTCTCCGTTATGACTTGTGCAAGGACATCGGCGCTCAGGTGTTTGCGGATTGTAGAAATTGATCGGAGAGCTCTCAGAGTGAAACGAGCATCGAATAGTGCCACAGCCTTCTCTAATAATGCGAAGTCGTTCTTGATATCTGTTGATGAGGGTCATGGTTAGCTTCAAGGCTGGGGTTATCGTACAAACGCTTCACTTACTTGAGATCGTCAGAGCTATCGGGTCCACCTCAGCCTCTACTTCACTTGTTGCTGTCTCCTCATCCATTGCCACGTCCCCTTCAGCATCTGGAGGCGGTGGCGCCGATAGCTTTGAAGCTTTTGATGGAGGCACAACGACCGTCATCTCGTCGTCGCCCTGGTTCACCTTCTTGCCCCTGCCACCCTTCTTCGATGTTGGAGTATCGTCTTTCATCTCAATATCCTGTGTTCCATTCTCGACTGGATCATTGCCGTTTGTGTGAGGGGTTTTGCTGGGCATGTCGTTGTTGTCGTCAGGAGTGTGTCGAGCACGTTGACGTTGTATTTCGGTCGCGTCTCGCGAGAGAGCTCGTCGTTTGTGAGTTGTTGAGAGGACTCCAGATATGAATTAGATTACAAACCGGAAGGCTTGTCCTTTGCCGTGTTTGTTTATGTTCTGTGGTCGTTGGTTGGTTGGGTTCAGATGGGATTCAGTTAAGACAGTCTTCCGTTGATGCTTGAGGTAATCGCCAGGCAAGGTAGCTTCGTAGCCTTTGAAGTTAGGCGGCTCCGACCAGAAGCGAGAGAGACGGGCCAGGCTGCTGACGTGACGACAAGTCAAGTAAGTCACAAGGGTTCCCCAACAACCAAAAGTACTCTCTCTACTACCTCTACTACCAAAAATCACAACACAACTCAATTAATCACGATAATTGGATTACAAAGTAAACAATAATATGTCGTTCTTAGATAATCTACAATATATCAATGTGGCTAGATTGTTAATCATGAGAATCACTGGTTCTTGTCACTTGTCTTACTGAATTCCCCGATGTATGACAGTGAGTGGCAAAAGAACTTTCGGAGTCACAGATCCCCAAGTCGGCGGAGTCAACCAACCAACCTGTGGAGCCTTATAACCCCCGCCTGTCGACACCCGCAGCTCTCCGTCGTGATCCAACATTACCTTCTTCACATTTCAACACCTACATTTCCTGGAATCTACTTGTAAAATGTCAGAAACCGACAGTCGGACACTACAACAAAGGTATGCTTGTCCGAACCTTCTATCACCCACCACCAAATACTTACTGGATGCAAGTCTCACCGCCGCAAACCAACACTTCTCACCATAGAACAAACAAGGCCTCTTATGTCTCCTCATCCTGGAGTTCCCACAGCTTCTTGGGACTTCGGTCCCTGTATCGAACTGCTACTGCAGGGCGTGAAGTCCGACAACACTGGCTCATCGCCACGGCTGAACAATGCCTCCTCGACAAACGTACCTGCCAGAAACCAAGATGTCGCCGCCACGAAAGGCACTCCAAGTCTGGGGAATTTCGATGCCATCTTCAAGCATCTAGGCACCGAGCCTATCGACATTCCCATCAAAGCAAACCATTCGTCATCTTCAGACGAAACATCTGAAGATGTAGGCTCATACTCTACCGCGGCGTCCACATCGCCGGACGAAGAACCTGGATATTTTGAATTGTGCATGACACCTAGGGCGGTCAGGGCGAATGAAGATATTCAAAACTACAAAACAAAACTGGGGCTGAATAATACTCCTCAATATAAACTGAAGAAAGTCACCCTCGCCACCGGAGCCAAGCAACTACCAAACCATGCCGTCTCAACGACCGAACTTTATCGGCAGCTCAAGGCCACCCGAACATTGGACTCGACCGTTCCGCTCCCAAGTTTCGGATGGGTGCCGGATAACCTGCCTACTACGCCGGTACGGAGAAGTGAGCGCCTACTTAACAAAGCCAAGAAGTCCTCAGCTGTAGTTGATGTCCATGCGACACCAACACACTTTTCAACAGCACGAGCTGCTGCAATCAGCACGCATAAGTCAGTCGGCCGTCGCCAGAGTTTACCTGCAGATGCTCCGCGTATTCTGCTGGATCCTAAGGTGATAAGACCTCTGTTATATGCGTCTCATGATACGAAGAAGCTTAGAATTGCTGAAAAGCTCATGCTAAGATTCGGACCAACATCGAGTACAATTGAGGGCGACCTTATCCGCGCTTTGGGCCATGTTGGTGGCAATGAACGTCCAGATGGCATCCATGTGTTTGTTGACAGCTCCAACATTTCCATCGGATTTGCAGAGGCGCTCAAAAAGGCACGGGGAATGGACAAAAATGAATTTACGAAATCACCACCACTGGCATACCATTCACTTGCCTTGATCATGGAACGTGGTCGAGGTGTCGCGAAACGGGTCCTGGTGGGATCCAGTCGCGATAACGTGCGATTGGATTACATGTACGAAGCAGCCCAGTGCGGCTATGAAGTTTCAGCGCTCGAGCGCGTGGAAAAGTTCAAGGAGGCCAAAGAGTCGGATATTGAAAGATATAAGCGACTAGGAAAAGCCAACGGCAACAACACGTCTTCCGGTAGCGGCAGCGAGGCGCCTCTCAACGCCTTTAAAACGGTCACTGAGCAAGGTGTGGATGAGATTCTCCATATGAAAATGCTGGAAAGCATGGTTGATACGGATTATCCCTCCACAATGGTCGTCGCCACCGGAGACGCCGCTGTCGCGGAGTACTCCTCTGGCTTTCTCAGGAACGTCGAAAGGGCTCTTGAACGGGGATGGAAGGTTGAGCTCGTCGCATGGAAGCGTAGTATGAGCTACGCCTACCGCGACAAGGTTTTTGCAAAGAAGTGGGCGGGGCAGTTCACGATAGTGGAACTCGACGACTTCCAGGAGGAGTTGTTGGGGATCTATACGAAAGGCCCTCGCACTTTCGATGCGTCGAATTTTGTGTAGCTCGGGGCTCCTGTGTCATATTTTTTACAACACACAGCGAGCGATCTGCTGCAGTGATTCGATTTATTCATCAGCTGCTGTAATATGCGCTGATGGGTTGTTGGATTATAATGTATGATATAGCGGATTATGCCATAGGCTGGGACCTGGCATGAGAGCATTGATGATTGTGTTTTTTTTTGAAGGATTTACCTTCACATCGTCTGGTTGTTTTTGGAGGATTTGACTTCATAGCGTCCGATACATGCCAGATGTATCCAATGATTGGCAAACGGAAAGATTCGGTGGTGCAATGGTAGTATAGAAAATTTTATGACACTGTTTGTGCCCCAACAATGCTCTATATGAAAGTTCTTCCAATATTTAGTGTGATTGATAAACTGTTGAGTTACTGTTATTTTAATATGAAAGTCTTCATATATTTTTAACACTATTGCAAGCAGAGACTAGATTATAAGAGCAGCTAGATCATCAAATAAAACGCTATCATATTGGACCTAAACTCTCTAATATCCCTTTTCAAACATCTCTGTTATTCTCCTTACTCCCTTTACACCCACTATAATGAACCCTTCCCCCTCTTAACTACCCAATATTTCTACCCGATATTTCTACCATAAAGCACATTTCTCCTATTATGATGCCCATTTATTCGAGTCGGAAAGGATGCACCTCCAAGTACTCCTCAAACGTCGACAGCCGACCTCGGGCGTTCTGAACAGACCAGGCAATCAACTCCTCAGAACCAGGGCCAAAGTATCCAAACTCCCCGTAGAAACCGAACCCATCAACAAAGATGTCAGCCAAAACGGGAGGCAACCCAAAGCTCTCCACGCCCTCCTTAAACTCCTTGTCCGAGACCTGCTTGTACACAATCGTCTTCCCCGTGGACTTCGAGAGCGTAGCGGCTATCTCCTCCAAAGTGTATGATGCAGCAGCGCCATAGAATACCTTGCCTTCGTACTTCTCCGGCTCAGCGAGGATAGCGCCAACGAATTTCCCAGTATCGCCAACAGCGTCGATCAAGGGGAACTTGCTCTGAGGAGAGACAGGGCGGGTTAAAACCCATGTGCCGTCATCAGCCTGTTTTGGTGCTAAGAAGGCCTGAGACTGGAAATTCTCCATGAATGATCCACCGGAGTAGAAGGCGCTCTTGATGGGGAGGCCGCGAATGTACTGCTCGATTTTGGCTTTGGCGTCGAAGGGGAAAACGCTGGTGTATTTGCCGCCGGAAATCTCGTTAACTGCTGGTAGAGTGCTGAAGATGATGTATTGGGCGCCGCTCTCAATTGCGACATCGGCGATGGATTTGCCGACGTTATGCTCGTCTTCTAAGGCGTTGTGACCGAACGAAGGTGTTGTCACTGAGAAGACGGTGTGCACGCCGGCGAAAGCTGTCTTGATGGAGGCCGGGTCATTCACGTCGCCCTGGACCACTTCGACTTTCTCCTTGAGCTTGGTGGCTTTCTCTGAGTGGACATCGCGGGTGATTGCGCGGATCTTGTATTTTTGGGAGAGCTCTGGGTCGTTCAGGACAAAGTTGAGAACGGAGCCGCCTTGCTGGCCAGTGGCACCGAGGATGGCAAGAATATTAGACATATTGTATGGTGTTTTAGAGTGAGAGTGAGAGTATCGAGGTGTTGATTTTATAACTTGGGTTGTTTGCTGGAATCACTTGAAGCTTGATTGATGATGTTGATGATATTTTTTAAGAAAGCAGGCAGACTTCGTCTTATTTGAACCCATTTTGAGCTGGTAACTGAAGAACTATCTAGATGCTAATCAATAATCAGTACACAATCCTTCTGCATCGTGGCATCGAAATCAAACCCACTCGAGTTATTTTGTCATCTTAGATATTCCACATCGCTCATCGCGGGCCGGCTCATCCCACATCGCCCAGCCCATATCCTGCATCAAACCCCACCCGCCCACATAGCTCATCCCACATCGCTCATTCCACATCGCTCATCCCGCGTCGTCTCTTACTTCATCCGCCCACATCGCTCGATCCTTCATCCCACATCCCACATCCCACATCCCACATGATAAAGAAGCCTGCTACCTGCCTACATGGTGTAACCCGTATTATTCACTGAATTGAAACCGGTCCTTCAAAGCACGCCTGAGAGCGGCTCCGTGGAAGGGCCTGTAAGGTCATATTATTACCATAATGTTCCAATGCCACCACCCAGAGTGCAGCCGCTCGTACAAACGAAGGGAGCACCTCTTGCGCCATCAGAAGGCCCATACCAACCTGCGGTCGTTTGCTTGTCAAGTTTGTCCTTCTACTTTCAACCGCAGGTAAGGCGTAATAATTCGAGCAAAACCCCCAAGTATTCCGCGGAAGACGTGCCAACATATTTCCTTAGTGACTTGCTTAATCGCCATATCGCCCTGAGCCATAGCAAATCCTCGCGGAACGAACTATCGAGCCCGGCAAGCTCTCTCCCGCCTGAACCCAAGCAGAATACCGGGAGCACTGTAGAGGCGAAGTCTGACCATGAGCGCAGAGAATTGGCACTACGGCGGTTAAGTGACAGCATGATGATCAGTCTTGGAGCTGAATTCGCCAAAGCATCTAACAGAAAGTTACTTGAGCAGCTTTATTTTTCCAAGTTACATCTGCATTGGCCCATTTTGCATCAAAGAACCTTCCAGAGCGAGGCTCAACCTGAACAATTAGTACAGGCTGTCTTAGTTGCAGGTTTGTGGATGACAGGTACAGCCAAGGCAAGGCAACAAGCTGAATTCCATCATGACAAGATAGTTGAGATTCAGTGCGAGAATTCTGTAAAGCAACTCTTTCCAATGTTCCAGCCTATCATAGACCCCTGAACTAATATATATGGTACAGTCAATGCTCGAACAACAGAGTGATATATTTAATGCACGTCGACCCGAGTTTCTTCCTTTCTTTCAAGCAATCATGATTTCAACAATCCTATTGACTTACAGGGCAGCAAATGGCATTCCATCAAATGTAGTAGATAATAAACGCCTCTTGCGGCTCACAGTATACAGCAAACGCCTTTTTCGGCTGTTCAATCATGCTGGGGTATTTGAGCAGCAAAGAATTGATGCGGAGAACCCCCTTAATCCGATCGTTCGAGAACAATATCAGAGGTGCGCTACTATGAGGGTGTTGGCAATTTATTAACGCTAACATATATCTCTAGACTCGCTGTTATTCTATTCAAAGCAACAGTTCATCTTAATGCCGTCCTCATTACCCACCTACCAAAGTTCCGCCTGCTCGACTATTTTGATCCTGCGATGCTAAACGTCCGAGTCCCGTCGTCGCAGGAGATATGGAATGCGAGCAATAAATATTATTCGCAGGCATCCGAAGGCCGCGCCTTGATCGGAAGTCTATTTACCGGCGAAACGAACAACCTCACCTACCAAACGTTAACGTCAATATCGGCATGTGATTTTTCAGCGGGGATGATTCTTGGGTGCTTTAATAAAAGACAGCCTGGCGAACCTCTCCATGAATTAATGAGCAGAGTATCACCATTTCTAGCTTGGCACTTCAACATTCAAGGCAGCGAGGAGGGTAGAATAGAATATGATGACGAATCATCTTGAGCTCAGGAGAAGAGAGTTGAATGCACGTATTTATATCTGTAATATTCAGGAGTAAGCTTATTTCATACAGCCAAAACGGTTAATTTCTTTGACGGTGCATCTCGGAGGAGCCACGGGTCTGCAAGGAGGTCTCTAGCCGTCAATCTATCTTCCGGCACCCACCGAAGCATTTTACCGACGAACTCCAAAAAAAGTTCTTTTTCTTCTCCTTGTAAAGATGGAGTACTGTCTCTAAAATCAAGATCTGTTAAGGTCGGATCTTTATATAAGAACTTGCCTTCGACGTTGTTAGCAAAGTTGACTGGTAATCTCGATATCTCTTACCGTGGGAGTCAAAAAATGGGCCACCAAAGTATTCATTAACACTTGTACAAACTCTGCTGTCAGGATTTTCAATAGGAGGCTCCCATTTCCAGCTGCGTGCTTCCGTTTCCCGATCAAGAAATTCCTGTGGGGGGGGACCTAGAAGTGCTATCATTTGCGCAAGATGTTTCTGACAATCGTACTTTCCACCATCTGAATGAATCCCTTCAAATAGATCTTTATTCTCTAACAAGTTCCAAATCTGTAGTTTTGTGAGAAAATAAAATTTCATTCTTGGATACAGAAGGTCCTACCAGAACACCGAGATTCCAAATATCAGTACTATAGGACCAGCCTATTCCAACAATGACTTCAGGTGCACGGTAGTGATCAGGCTGAATAGGATGAATATTGCGACGTGAATCAATTATTCGTTGGGAAAGACCGAAATCGCCTATTTTCGGCAGAATGCCAAAAGATTTCAAAGGGCCGAATTCGTTGTGTGATCTATAGACAACTCGATCATCTTTGACTTTACGAGCCATAGGATTTGACGCTTGCGACCGGACAAAATCTTTGATTACTGAACGGTCCTCAAATCCAACCAAGATATTATCTGATTTGAGATCTACTAATATGAGGCAAGAATCAAAACTGTTAAGGGCCGCGGCATACCTGTATGGACAACATGGCACTCTGAGTGAAGATAATCGAGTCCCCGTAGAAGAAAAGTCAAATATACTTTGATCAAGTCTAAGGAGAGTTTCCCACCTCTACAGCGCTTCTGAAACAACCAAAGTGGCTCCCTCATAGGCTCATAAACTAAGCATGTATGTAAACCGTGAGGTCCCGTCGTTTCAAAGCTATTGAGAAGAGTTCGCCCATATGGGAAACCTTCGTGTAGTGGGTTTGTATTAGCCAAAATTTTGGAGATCTGCAGCTCATGTTGAGCAGCTTCGGTGTCAACAAAATCACTATTGTTGATCTTTAATGCCACATAGGGCTTCGACCGCCATCTCCTACTATCGAAGGGGTGAGCGTGAGGACGTATTAGAGCCAAATTTCGACTCACTACTTAACATCTTGAGCAAGCCAAACGGTAGAACAGCTACCCCACCCAAGCTTCACAATTGTTTTGTACCTGTTGTTAAGGATATCACCGGGATTTGCAGGATAGAAATGATGGGTATTATAGTCAGGAATGTGCTCTTCGTCGACTATAATGTCTGGCAGAAGGATAGTAGGTGCCTCTGATGGTGTTGTGGCAGGTCGAAGCACCTTGCCAAGTGACGTTGAGATCTGTCGCATATTGAACATTGGAAGGGACCGAACAAATAGTGACGAGCATTGACTGCTGAGGAGCATCACACCATAAATGATGACGCTTTCAATGCGTCTAAACTAACAAATATCATTTGGAGGGATGCTATGCATCGTTCCGTGAAGGAGACTCGTATGTAGATGCTTATAGACACAACGTTGCGGATTGAAATAGGCATCGATCGGGAGTTGGTAAGATCGGCATTTCTACTTTCATACTAGGCCACTTTCGTCCTAAGGATTGCCCCCGATTTGGATTTCAAGGTTTCACAGTAATCTAAGCAAGGAGAGTCTGGGATTTCGTAGGACTTGCAAAGCCATCCTCTCTCTCGTCAGAACAATCTAATATCATAATCTTAGTCCCGAGGTATGCTACTCTAGGTTTAGCTACCCTGTGCTTTAGGTAAGGCGCGTGGATAGGCTTAGCTCCGCTTTGAACATCATTTGTTCTAGTCCACTTGCAAACCAGTCCATTCGGGAAAATATAATACAATTGTTATAACTTGACAACACCTTTATTAAATCTAATAATGTATTATATATATGTGACTGGACCGGAACATCTATAAAATGCTGTCTTCCCTCCCTCTTCGATCTCTTCCCAAACCCCCCCTACCCTAATCGTTAGGTCTAAAGACCCTTTCTTTATATTTGACCAAAATATATTGCAATACGAATCAAGCTAAGACTCGTGTCCCCAAGCAGGGTAGGCGGGTGCTGCAATCCCGTCGCAGGAGAATTGTACAAGGTAAGGCGAGTAACCGCTGTCCGAATTCAAGAGGACAGTTCCATCAGGCGCAGTTACTGAGGTGTAGAATATAGCAGGACCCACTCCTTGACCGAAGATGACCCGTATTGGGTAGTATTCGCCTGCAACCAGCTCAACCTCAAACGACCGATGTTGGTCATCTGTTAAGGGGTACGTCGCCACCGAGTTAGAATTAGCCCTTGTGTAGCCTTCGTAGGCATCTGCGCCCCCCCAGATGATGGCAATATCGTCGGGATTGGTGACTAGGAAGGTGTACACTCCCGTAGATGGAGCAAAAAGGTAGCCGCGATGGTTGAGCGCGAAGTAGCTAGGACCGAACCTCTGTGTGCTGCCGTATATCGAGAAGGCGGAGCTGCCACCAATATCAAAACCACCAATGCTACTAGTGACGCTACTGTACTGGGGCGTCTCTGTCTTGAAGACGGTAGGGTTAAAGGCAGAAAAGCCTATTCCATCATTTGGCAAGAAGCTGTCGAAGACTGCCCATTGGATGCCCTGGTTGTTGCAACTGACGTCAGGCGTGGGGATGGTGATGATAACTGTGCCCGTGACGGTTCCGGATGGAGCAATGGTCGTGGTGGCGGCCGTAGCGCCGGTGATGGTCTCCGTCACCACGCTCTGGACATAGCCGACGAGGACGGTCCCAGATGTTGACCCCACGGCTGGGATAGTGGAAGTGAAGCCCGTAGCAGTAGGGTTGAGGAAGGTAGTAGTGGTGACCGTGCCGACAGGAACACCGACAGTGACATTGAAGCCAGCAGTCGATGTATATGCGGATTCTCCATTGTCAAGATATGTTGTTGCTGTTTGCCAGGGCTGACTCTCCACGACCACAGTGCCTGGAACTGTTGCAGAAGGAGGTACGGTATAGGTTGTTGCAACTGAGCCGGAGATGGTCTCGGTGACCAAGCTTTCCACATAGCCCACGACAACAGTTCCTGGTCTTCTCCAATTCCCTGGCTTTGTGGAAGTGAAAGCCGTACCATTGGGTGGGAGGAAAGTGGTGGTGGTCACATAACGAGTAGAGTGGTTATAATGGTGGTGATGATCCTCACTTGTTGTTGGGTATGGTAGTGATATTTCGGGAAGACTGGAGGTGGTATTGTAATGATGTTGAACTTCACTTGTTGTTGGGGATGGTGATGGTATTATCGGATACCCAGTAGTGGAATAAGAGCGATGCGAGGACGAGTGTAAAACAGCACTTTCTAGGGACGAAGACGAATGTGTAATGGTGCTTTCTGAAAGGGTTGTTATCGTGACCAAGGTGCTCAGTGAAGTTGGGGCATCGCTAACAACGATGGTACATCCAGGAGCGAGAGTAATCTTAGTGCTCTCCGAAATGAAGGCAGAAAGGAGGACAGGGCAGACAACGGAGACTTGAATGATTTCCACCGTTATGACGGTCGGGTTAGGGATACATGCTTGGTTCTGGGACAGCACGGTTGCACTGCTTGAGCCAGTTAATGCCAAACAGGTGGCCCCTAGCAGAAGGCGGCGGACCAATGACGTGACTAAAAGATGATTGTGAAAGCTGATGCCCCGATGAATAAACGAGTGTTGCGAGGTTCGAAACCTTGGGAACAGAGAGGGAGAGATACAAACCGGAACAAGAGAAGGTAGTTATACTTACTCTCACCGGAGCTCCTTCGAGGTAATCTTACCATCATATCCAATAGTCTCGGGCCTTCCGAGTGAGAGGCTTCACGAAGCGCAGAGGGAGGAGCTGAAGACTTACCGCGCCATCCCTTTAACCTACTTCATATTAGATTCCTACGTAAGCCTCTTCCCATCCGCATCCGCTACGAGAACGGGAGCAAGAGTGTTGGGAAATATGAGAATTGTGCTGCAGCCCGGAACCTACGGTGGGATTGCCAAGCAATTACCCGACTATTACAGTACAAATAAGGGCCTAGTAGAAATAGTCAGTCGAGTCAATTCCAATATTATCTCCAACAAAGAGGAAGGGAGCCGCAAAAGAGGCCAGTATTACAAGCGCTTTATTTGGCAAGGATAAAAAACCAATAGTGCCAAGCCACAGGGCGAGTTGAGGTTAAAGTTCAGCTACTTCCACGTGGAAGACACGGGATGGAAGTCTAATTATGGCATTCAGCGATCCTTTCTGGAAATGTGGCGTTGACATATTGATCTGTTGGCTTTTGGCGCATCTCCTCCCACGCATGCGGTGCAAAAAATCTCCAAAAAGGGTATGGCTCTGTGTTGTCAAGCCGCCCGTGAACTGCTAAATACGCTAGCCATTCCCCTTTCTCTTGTTCGTAATATTGAGTGTGTTCTAGCCCGTTCGCAAATCAATTCGAAAGACCCTTGGTCAAAGCGGCAAATATCAACCGCGAGACGCTAGCGGAAATGGAGAAGGCAGGACAGGCGATGATACAGATCCACAGGAAGTTGAATGTCGATACTGTGGACCAGACTGCGTACGCATTCACGTGGGATCTCTCTAATTACAGGATTTGATTACTCACAACGCTTCAGGGAGGACCTTAGGGAACAGCATGCGCTAGGAGAGCAGAATACGATTGCGATTACAAATTCCTCGCCTGGAGAGACAGTTGATGAAACGGAGCTAGATGATGAGTTGGCAGAGATGGAGCAGTAGTGATGATAAGATGCGGAAGACGGGGATGGTGCTAGTAATCGTCGGCTTGGGGTGGTGGTGTGGTGATAAGGATATATTTGGTCACATTTTGTAAATACAGGGGTAAAAAATAATTTTGGCCAGGCCTACTGCTGCAAAGGTCGGTATCACCAAACTGGGTCTCTCACCAACCTGGGTCACACGTGACTTTTGCACCCAAAATCCCAAATTTCAACGAATTCTTAAAAAAAAATTGACTTCACACACACTGACCCAGGTTGGTGAGTGACCCAGTTTGGTGATACCGACCCTACGCAGCAGTAGGGTCTGCCAAAATTATTTTTTACCCCTGTATTTACAAAATGTGACCAAAAGCAATTCCACCCACACCACGCAACCCAAGCCGACGATTATGCCTATTGGCACGATTGAGACTATTATCCAGAGGATACGCAAGCTTATGTATGGCAGAGCGGACGGGATGCCCGGTATTCAAGGTTCGACGTGTTTTCGCGGTTTTGCTGTATGTTTTTGTAATTTTTGATAACTAGTCATGGTTGGCTACGACAATTCCTATCTATAAGTGTCTAGTGTAATTCTAATAACAATGTCCTTTAAGATCTAATTTAACAAGTTGTGTAAACTGAGACTCTAGTAATCAACCTATTCGGTGATGGCACTAGACTCTCGACGCTTCTATCACCAAGCTCCATTATGATACAAGTTGCCTCATACACTCATCATCCCCACCAACGCCAACCCAACAACCAACACCCCCCCCAGCGACAAGCTCCTTGCCGGCCCCGCACCGCTAAAATTCCCCGCCTCATCACGCTTCCCCGTACACCCAAAGTTGATGTCCGATTTCTTCAGACAATCGTACATGGTCTTCTCCGCCACAAAATCGCTGGCCACGCAGTACTGGAAGCACGGATTATCATCACCGTAGATCTCGGGTTTAGCGTCTCCGCAGCATGTTGAGAAGGTTGCGTTGTGGCCGGAGATGGTGGAGTAGAGGGAGGAGAAGCAGGAGGGTCCGCTGGGGGGGTTGATCTGTGGAGGTTAGTTATGGGGGGAAGGAATGGGTGAGATTGGGAGACGAACGGCGCCGTTGATGTATTTTTGGCAGACGTTGGGGACGTTGGCGCTGTAGATGGTTTCGTTTGCGTTCATTTTGAGGGATGTGAGTAGTTTCTGTTCTATTGTGATACAGGGATGGATGTGATATGATAGCTCAACAGTGGGCAAGACCTGTCATATAAGTAGCAATGCTCACATTTATTCCTAAACATAGTGACGCTTGTTAATGCTTGTCCTAGTTTCCTTGTAAATGTATGCTTATGGGAATCCTTCGTATGGTGATGCAGATCCTCGTATGGCCATGCCTATCCTTCTTACTAAACATGGTATTGTGAATCCTTCCCCACACATAACCACAGTATCCAGTCTTGGCGCCAAGAAAAGACCCCATACCCCAAATTGGAATAATTACGAGTAATTCTCATAGGGCGCCGCATGGTGGTTTTATACGTCATTGCGCATGGGATTTGATCGAGCTGACATTTCTAGTGTTGAGCGTTCACCAACGCCTTGGGTTTGAAAACTGGCTGAGATCCATGTTGGGACCCATCTTTCTCCCTTATTAAATCAGTAGTGATTTAATAAGTGGAACACGGTGACCGGAGTTCCGGTAACGTCGGTGTCATATGGTTTACCGATGCCAACAAACTCGGGCCGCCAGAGGTCTAAAATGGGGCTGTTTGGGGTGAGAGCCGATACCCGCGTTGAAGCTGATAGAAAGTGTTATTTGAGCTGCTTTTAAAGTAAATGGCCTAGACACTTCAGCCCATATAGTTAAGAGCATGTGTTGTGCATACAGTTGCCATGCCGTTGTAGACAGCCCTCTCCAGCTTTTGGGTGTTGTATCAGTACACGACACTTGAGTCGAAGTTGAATCTTTTAATGTATGTTCATCGCCCGTGATGTAGGGTGATGCAAAATCGCATATAAAACAAGTGTAATGAGAAGAATTAAGTCATGATAACACATTCTACCTGACAGGTGTAGCTGTAGGCGTCGTGTCAAGCTTCAAGACCATCTTAGAAATCCCCGTACCCTGCTGGAATCATAAATTGCACTGGCATATCTAATTGCCCAATGTGAATCGCATACCCTTTCAAATGAGCGCTCTGCTGCGAAGACGTCGAATTGGATGCGGAAAGTTCTCGCCAACCGTAAAGCCATTCGTGTCGCTCTTGGGGAGATAATTGCTGCGTAGGGTTCATAGGTTTGTACTTCATCGCGAAGTACAGAAAAGCAGAAATGGCTATACAACACTTCTGTATCTGCGGGCCGAGATTGCGAACCATGCCATCAACTGGTATCATAATATCTGACTTAATCAATTCGCGGAGCCGATCGGGTTCTACATGTGGACTAGGTATCATTTTGCCGTCCAACGATAGGTGAAGCTTCCTCAGGTGTGGAAATAGCCTCGGCAGGTCCTTTAGAAAGTTGGTGAAGGCCGAGTACCCGTAAAGCGATGGTTCATACGGTTCAGACTCAAAAGGGTTGCACGTCCAGCGAATTCTAACAGATGTTATACTGGCGAGTCGTTTAGGGGGGAGCACATTTGGTAGCAGTCGAGGTAAGACAGGGCCAGCCATGTGTATTGTACCCGGTCCGTATCGCACATCTTGTAGCTGTTGAAGCAAGGGATTGCCAGTCATGTATATTGTATTCGTTGCGTACAGCACATCGATGCACTCGGTGTAACTAATAAAACGAAAAGGAGTTAGTACTGATCTGATATGATATGATTAATATGAAATACGGCACTAACGCCTGGCGACATGATAACAGCCAGCCCATAACCCCAATTGGGCGGACACCAATGCTGGTATGGAATATTTCACAGCAATCCGTCATGCCCGGGAAGCGGCTATAACCACCAATTTCAAGCTCCACCAGATCAGGAGCCGGGGCGTGCGAGCTGCGATAGCACTCGCCGCTCAACCACTGCCATTTCTTCCTTTGCGCCCTTACAACTCCCCATCGAGGCTCTGGTTGGGGCATACGGACGCCGCCAACTCTTTGTGTGCGGTTCGGTTGGCGTTCACTGAGTGGTTTCATCGGGTAGTCGAAATAGAGATCCATGTGGATGGTCCTGTCACCAAAGGCATCTCTTAGGATCTTAACCCGTATCTCAGGCGGGAGCTTCTGGAAGAAGGCGCTGTTTGCTGTTGCAGATGCAGCGGACTCGACGAGGGACCCTCGAGAAGGCGAGGGAGTGAGAACGCGGGGCCGGGTCTGAGGAAGTGAAGGGTGCGGCGGGTCATCTACCTTGGTAGCTACGTTCCAGACATTTCCAAGCACCCTAGCCCATTCAAAAGTTGGGCCGATCATTTTGTCTATTTTGTTTGTAAATAAATCAGTGGTACGTTGCTCGCCCGAAGGCATTCATCCATCGTCCCAGTGATGTTGAGTTGTGTGACGCAGGTGCCTGTTAACCACATGATCCACTTTTTAAGGTTTGACTTCAGGGTTCCCCCGCACGGCTAAGATCGACAACGTGGCTGGAGTAGTGTGGCGCAACAAGTTACAGTCGTATCATATCTGGTGAGTCTCATCACAGTACTCGTACTCTAGCTATTTTAGTTGCTCACACACTTCTTTCTTCCAACTTAAACATACATAAATTTATTGGCTTACTTCCATCTAATAACGCAACCGCAGAAATGGCTATTCGTCCTTGTTGCCACGAGCAAGACTGCCAAGCCATCGATAACACCGAAAACGCAGATAAACTATCACTTGAAGAGGATCGAATATCAACCGAACCATCTCAACCCCTCTTGCCTCCGCCGAGTCTGCAACAGGAACCTCGCCAGGTACCATCAGAAATGGAGGCGGAATCGAATGAAATTCAAATTGACTGGCCAGTTCGCGTTGAAAACTTCTTGGAAAGTTGTCTTATACCATCGCTCTACTTATTATTTCTATCTGCAGTCGCTTCTGCAATCATATACGTGGTTGGGATCGGGACTCGGCCATTTAGGGGGTGTTCTTAACTGCCTATGCCCATATATCTGAGTTGTGGGTAACATGGTTGTCATACGATAATTAATGCAAGTACTCAATTTATTTTTATTTTTATAATATATATTCAGATGAAAACTAATAATCTCTAATATTTGAAGCAACTCCAAATTTCGAAACTGCTCAACCTTCCAAGAAGCGTTATTGCTTTTAACTTTTATTTTAAGCGCGGAAGAAATATTAGGAGAGCAATTTGTTTAATTATTTTGGTCAGCGATGAATCTTGGAAACGCCGAAGATGGCTGCAAATGGAAACTGGCGTTAGATCTCTTCACAGTGTGAAAGTTGAGGCACAAGCAATAAATGAAGATATCTCAAATTTCACGTCCATGTTCTAAACTTGGAATTGAACTGGTTTCATATCTCATCTATATATTCTATACGGTATATACTTCTTCCTGCGAGCCCTTAAATGTTTGAGTAGGAGACAGCTCCTTCATGATCTGCTCATAAACCGCCCACTGCGCGGCATTAACAACGAAGGCTCGGACACTGCAGACTCCCAACCCACGGAAGAACACCGCCGCGCCCTCCTCTCTATAAATCCGTCTAGCCATCTCTATAGCACCTATCCGGCCTTGCTTCACCACTGCTACCCTCGCTGCACCAAGTAGCGGAGACCTCTCACCGGCCAAAAGTGTCTGCGTCTGCACCCTCGTCTTGATAACGTCTAGAGGAAAAACACTCGCCCAGGTTACGACGCCCGCAATGCCTCCACACAAGAGTGATTTTGCCGCCTCAGCTTGAGGCGAGCTATCCTCTCCCATTTGTGCTGCTAATATCCTCTTACCGAGCTCATACGACCAAAAATAGAACCCATATCCAATGCTGTCCCGTAGCGCCGTCACTGTTCCGCCATAATACAAACCTTTGATGCCTTCCGACCTGATGACTGAGCGTGCCAGCGCGAAAGAGGATATGGGAGTATTCGATACTTGTGCACGGCACTTGATCAGCTCCGTGGGCGAACTAACCACCCAAGATGCCAGTCCGCCTACTGCACCGGCGATGAATGTGGTATATAGGTTTGTAGCTGGGCCCGGAGATTCGGGGTTGTAGGCAGGATTTAGAAAGGCGGTGGTGCGGTTATATGTCATGAACAGCAGCGCATTGAGGGCGCCATATCCGAGAATTGGTGCGGTGGCACCACGGATTAGGGAGGAGGTGCTGTTGAATTGCGACGCGTATGTTGAGGGATGTGTGGCTGTGATGGTGGCTTGAGGAGAGGATTGAAGGCGGACTTTGATGAGGTCTAGTGGGTTGCCAATGAGGATCCCGACGGCACCGGAGATGTACCCAGCCCAGAAGTCGGCGGACATCGCGTGGTTTATTTGAAGCTCTCTATATTTATCGAGCTAATGGCCGACGGGACTCCGTTTATGCTTGGCCCTCCTGTGGTCCTTTGGTCTCCATGTGTAGTTCCTGGATATCCCGTTCGGCGTCGGGATGGCTTATTGGTCGTCTTGGGTTTGTTGCTTCGCAGTGGGCACACAAGCCTGCCAGGTGCCTCTAAATTAGCAATATTCGAACCCAAAAACCAACGCCTTTGTCGCCTCTATCTTAGCATGTTATTGCGCTCACCGTGCCATCGTCATGATGTGGCGGGGTATTTCTCTCGGCATATCCGCCGCCCCTCATGAGCAGTGGACTGCCGTGATTGGATGGGATAGACATGTTAGTGGGGCAGGCTTGGGGGTTCTGATAAAGAGGTGTAAGTAAATGTGAAAATGTTCGTCAAAAAATCAAATCTGAGAGCGAAATGCGAATTGTAAGGATCGAAATAACTTGAAATATTAGAGGTGGTGTTCTAAAGACAGTGTTTTAAATGACGCTACCCTGCGTCTGTTGTCACACAAGCTGCATTTTCTGCAGTGTGATGTTGCACAGAGGCACAGACTCAGAGGTAGTCAGGAACCAGCGATCACGTGATATCGTGATGAGACCGTGATAGCCAAGTCGCGTATGGTCAGCCTGATATGTAATAACAGCAATCAACGACGCGTCGAGTACCGCAACTACGATTGAACTCGACAACTATCTTCAAGGCACATACAGCTTTGAAGCATTTTGAAGAGCAATGTAAGTAGCATAACTAAGAAAGCTTCCCCGCATCATCTAACAATGTCATAGGACGATTAAGTCTACAACCGCGAGCGATGACAAGGAAAACGCGTCAACACCAAAAAGTGCAGCTCCTAAACGGCTGTATGGCGGAACGCCACAGTCTGTAGACAGGCTTATTCGCCCATTTAAATGTCCCGGCTCGGCAGTTGCAACTCGAGTTTCGGAGAAACCAACGCGAAAACGACGAAAGGTTGACTATGGAGGAGCGGATGGCGAGAAGGAGGATGGAGAGAAGCCGTGGACAAACGAAGACCGCCTTGCACTGGCAAACAGAGACGTCAACAAATTCCCAGTCTTCCAGGTCAAAGATAAGGACACAATGTTCCGACAGCGTTTCGCGGTCCCATTGATCAATAAAGATGTTGGTGGCTATAATCCTAATCGACCACCTCCGACGCTGGGCCTGAGGCAAGGAGCAGTTTTCATTGCAAAACCGCTCCACGATCCAGCGGGAGAGTTTGCGATTGTGCTATACGACCCTACTATCGATGACGTACCAAAAACGATTGAAGAAGCGAAGAAAATCGAGAGCAGCCAAGAAGTGGTAAAGGTGGACGAGCCCATCATCCACAAGAGCCTAGCAGATATTCTTGGTATCAAGAAGAAAGTTGAGGGGGAAAGACCGAAAGTACCGGTGGTCATAGATCCAAGGCTCGCCAAAGTTCTTCGGCCCCATCAGATTGAGGGTGTTAAGTTTATGTACAAGTGCGTCACAGGCATGATCGACGATAGGGCAAATGGCTGCATTATGGCCGACGAAATGGGACTTGGGAAAACGCTGCAGTGTATCACGTTGATGTGGACGTTACTGAAGCAGTCAACGGACGCTGGAAAGCCAACGATACAAAAAGCCATCATTGCCTGCCCTTCGAGTTTGGTTCAAAATTGGGCTAACGAGTTGGTGAAATGGCTTGGAAAAGACGCGATTGTGCCGTTCGCTATTGATGGCAAGGCGAGCAAGGAAGAACTCACCCAGCAGTTAAGGCAGTGGGCTATTGCCAGTGGCCGGGCGGTGACAAGGCCGGTCATCATTGTTTCCTATGAGACACTCCGTCTCAATGTCGACGAGCTCAAGAATACACAGATAGGTCTTATGTTGTGCGATGAAGGCCACCGACTGAAGAACGGAGACAGCCAGACATTTACCGCGCTCAACAACCTGAATGTTTCCAGACGAGTCATTCTGTCAGGGACACCTATACAAAACGACTTATCAGAATACTTCTCGCTGGTCAGCTTCGCGAACCCAGACTTGCTCGGTACCCGCCTTGAGTTTAGGAAGAAATACGAGCTTCCTATCTTGAAGGGACGAGATGCCGCGGGTACTGATAAAGACCGCGAGAAGGGTGACGATTGTCTGCGCGAACTGCTGGGTGTTGTCAACAAATTCATCATTCGCCGGACGAACGATATTTTGTCGAAGTACCTGCCAGTTAAGTACGAGCATGTTGTCTTCTGTGGCCTTGCGCCATTCCAACTGGATCTCTACAATTATTTCATCACTAGCCCTGAAATCAAGGCCCTTCTCAGGGGCAAAGGGAGCCAGCCTCTCAAGGCAATTGGAATGCTCAAAAAGCTCTGCAACCACCCCGACCTCCTCAATCTTTCCGATGATCTTCCAGGATGTGAACAATACTTCCCAGAGGACTACGTTCCAAAAGACGCCAGGGGCCGTGACCGAGACGTCAAACCCTGGTATTCAGGTAAAATGCAGGTCCTGGACCGTATGCTGGCACGCATCCGACAAGACACAAACGACAAGATTGTTCTCATCAGCAACTACACCCAGACCCTCGACATATTCGACAAGCTATGCCGTTCCCGCGGCTACGGCTCCCTCCGTCTCGACGGCACCATGAACGTATCCAAGCGCCAAAAGCTAGTCGACAAATTCAACGACCCCGAAGGCTCCGAATTCGTCTTCCTCCTCAGCTCCAAAGCCGGTGGCTGCGGCCTCAACCTCATCGGCGCCAACCGCCTCGTCCTCTTCGACCCCGACTGGAACCCCGCTGCCGACCAGCAGGCGCTCGCAAGAGTCTGGCGTGACGGGCAGAAGAAGGATTGTTTCGTGTACCGCTTCATCGCCACCGGTACTATCGAGGAGAAGATCTTCCAGCGCCAGAGCCACAAGCAGTCACTATCATCGTGTGTCGTTGATTCGGCGGAGGATGTGGAGAGGCATTTCACGCTTGATAGTTTGAGGGAACTGTTCCAGTACCATGGCAAGACGACGAGTGATACGCATGACACGTTTAAGTGTAAGCGGTGCAAACCGGATGGGAAGCAGTTCCTGAAGGCGCCGGCGATGTTGTATGGTGATACGAGTACGTGGAATCATTTTGTGAATGCGGGGATTGAGAAGATTCAGGATTTGCTGCTGAGGCAGGAGTTTGGGGAGAAGGATGTTAGTGCGGTGTTTCAGTATATTTCGCATTAGAATGTGTGGCCTGGTTTTTTGGGATGTTGTTGGAAGAGACGGAATTTGTTATCAGCGGGGGTGTTTGGGAGGCGTTTGAAAGGGGAGACGTATATTTTAGATAGGGGTGTCTGATTGACTTAATGCGAATGAGAATGATGAAATATAACACCACATGGACATATCAAGCAAGCGAAGCAATGCGCTGTAGAGTAAAATGTGTCTCCATATAACTTTCGTGTAGAAAGTGCTATCAATTATATAGGGTATCCCAAAGTTTCTACAGATGGTGTTACAATATGTTACAATAATATGTTCTTACACGGCCCAACAAGGCATCATTGCTGCCGCAGCAATTCAAATCGCCGGGCCTCTATTCCTCTCTGTCAAGCGTATCCCTAATCCTCGTCTGCCACGACTTGAATCTCCCCGGCGCAAACTCATTCATCGTCCACAACAAGTGAATCGGCGTCCTCTGGGCCTTCTGTTCCCTCGAAAACAAATACCTAGCCTGCATCTGCTGGATATCAGTGACAACATCCAGCGTTTCCTCATCAAGCTCTAACCCCGACTCCTCCATCTCCTCAAGTAGTCTGATGACACCGCTAAAGTCGTCGTACTGGAACCAGTAGATCCGCAAAAGCTCATTGTATAATGCCGTCGTCCCACCGAGAACGTGGGATACGAGACCCAGAGACTTGATTCGGGGTAGCACGTTACATGCTAGAGGCGAATGCTTCGCGAATGAGTGGTGCAGGAGACGTAATCCGTAGAGGAGGTATGAGGCGTATAACGGGAAATAGAGATTTATATCCAGTGGCTCGGGCGCTGGCGTCACCCCCGTCGATTCCTCTGTCGCTGTCTCTACCGCCTTCTTGGAAGGTTTACGACCCTTTTTCTTAGAAGGCGGCGCTGCTGGGGCCTTTCTTTCCTCGAGTCCGAGACGTGGGATGAGACTGAAGACTTCCTTCTCCATGATGGCCCAAAGAGCTATATCGGTCGGCGCACCGCGCATTGCGGCTTCCACCCTTTCTTGCTCTTGTTGTCGGAACTCCTTGTATTTGTCGACGGGCTTTTCTTGCCGGGGTTCGTTCGCTCGAGACGGTTTTCCTTCTAGGCCAAGCGCTCGTGCGGCAACAGCTCGGAGGGCTATGGGGTACTGCTTCAAAGTATCGAGGTTCTTCTCACGGGGCTGGCTTGTGAAGAGGGTATTTTGCGGCAGGCGCACAGCTTCTTCCATGATAGAGTGGAGTTTCTCTCTTGCATTCTCCTTGTTGACCTCGGATAGGTCGACCAGCGATTGTACCTGAGGTCTGGTACTCTGCGAACGAGCGTAGATGTCGGAAAAGATGCGCTGGAAGGTGTCTCGTTCTTCTAGTGTTATCGTAGACTCTCCCGGCTTCCTTGCCGATGGGATAGTGAAGTCGGGTTCGCCCTCGTATTCCGAGAACATATCTTCTTCCTCTGCGAATGGGTCGTAGGACTGAGCCATGTCGAATTGGATATCATCGGCCTCAGACACTGCATCAGTTGTCACTTGATCTGTTGGTCGACCAAAAGATGGCGAGTCCCATGGAACATCCTCCTCCTCCTCTACAACTTTGTTGGACTTGCGCTCTACAATGTATCTCCTAATCAAAGGTCTGTTTTCTGATATAGGAGTTTCCGTATTCGAAGGCGTGGCGGAGTCAGGGTTCTCTTTGTCGCTCCAGAGGGTCCTGCTGACCCTTAAGCAAGAGCTAGCGGAGCCATGGAATAACTGGGATCGACTTGGGCGAGAAAGCATGAGTCTCAATGCTGGTTGTCGCATTGGCTTCCTGCTACTGCACAGTGTCCTGGTCTGGTATAGGAATGGCATTGAAGAAGTCGCCGCTGAATGAATAGCCCTTGCGCCTTGGGAGGACATGTTGGAGGCCATAGTTTGGTCGACCCAGCAGGTAGAATACTGCTTGAGGATATGGCTCGTTATTTCATCGGCGTCTGAACTGTACTTTGAGAATTCGAATGGGCGTGTCTGGACGGATGGAATTTGGGACAACTTTTTTGGAGAGCCTCTTGTACGGAGGTCCCACGTCACTTTAATTTACCAACAGCGCAGTCACGTTCCTACGCGACGACGCGGCGTGCCGCGCCGAAGTCAACTCCACCATTGCGACTGAACTCGCGCCATATACATCGATGCGCGCGCATTCGTGAGACGACATAATTTGTACAAATATTCGAATTGAGAGACCATTATCGCCATCATGGTTAAAAAGGAATCCGAAGATTCTACCGCCGCCACGGCCACAATGGAACCCAAAGATTCCAAAATGAGCGCATTTGAGCGCAAGAGACTGGAGAATATCGCGGCGAATCAAGCGATAATGAAGGATTTGAGCACAACAGCGAAGAAAATCATACCAAAGACAGCAGCTCCCAAGCCACCTCGATCGAAAACACCAAGGAAACGAGAACCGCCTGTAAAAAGAGAGGCGACAAGGCCAACGAGAACCAGTTCGCGGATTGCTGGACTGGAGGCTGACGGCGAGGGAGCGAAGAGGAAATTCGAAGAGGAATTCCAATTTGCACAGGATGATGCCAAGGCGAAGAAAATGAGGGTAGCGGGAGACCTCAATTTAAGTGATATTGCGGTGGAGGGCAAGAAATGGACCAATGACGATAATTTCCTGTCTTCAATCATGAGAGGGGCACAGCCATATGAGAGGACGTTTGACGATAGTGATATCAAAACTACTACAGATCAGGAGCTAAAATCTCTGAGAGAGAAAATGAGCGGGCTTGAGTTATACAAAACCTGGGAGCCAAATGGTGAGAACGGCTCGGTGTGCCTTTATATCGCTCTAGTACTGACAGTAATGCAGATATTAAAATCACACCGGAGCGCATATACTCTATGGGGTTTCACCCCACCCATGACAAGCCGCTTATATTCGCGGGAGATAAGATCGGAAACCTTGGTTTATTTGATGCATCCCAGAAAGGAGAGGTGGATGATGACGGCGATCAAGTTGAAGGGCCAGTGATAACAGCATTCAAGCTTCATGCCCGGACGATAACATCACTCTTATTCCCTCCGAATCACACAGAGCTGTATTCCGGCTCCTACGACTCCTCGATTCGGAAACTCGATCTTCAGAAGCAAGTCGCTGTCGAGGCCTATGCGCCACTGTCGATGGACGATGACGAAGCAATTTCTGCTATCGACATGAACTCTAACGACCCTAACCTGATTTACTTCTCGAGACTGGACGGAGCGTTTGGACGACATGATATGAGAACCCAGAAAGATACCGAGATATGGTACGTATCCGAGAAGAAGGTAGGCGGATTCTCGTTGCACCCGCTTCACCCCCATCTCGTGGCTACCGCCTCCCTGGATAGGACGCTGAAGATCTGGGATTTGAGGAAATCTACTGGAAAGGGGGAAACCAGACAACCCGGGCTTCTGGGCGAACATACTTCACGTCTGTCGGTGTCTCATGCAGCATGGTCGTCCTCTGGCCATGTGGCAACGAGTTCATACGACGATACAATCAAAATCCATTCCTGCACGAAAGCAAAAACCTGGGGAGTCGGGCACACAATCTCAGAGGAGGATATGGAACCATCAGCTGTCATTAGACACAACAATCAGACTGGGCGATGGGTCACGATCCTGAAAGCGCAGTGGCAACAAAGGCCTGATGATGGCATCGCAAAGTTTGTGATTGGCAACATGAATCGGTTTGTCGATATATACACGAGTGAGGGAGAGCAGCTGGCGCAACTTGGTGGTGATGGTATTTCTGCTGTCCCTGCTGCCGCTGAATTCCATCCAACTAGGAACTGGGTCGCAGGAGGAACTGCCAGTGGTAAACTGTGCCTGTGGATGTGAATTCTGGGCAATTAGGTTGGGTTTATGACGGCGTTATGGCAGATGTGCTATTTTGGCAGTGCAGGACACCGGTTTGGCACTGGGTGTTAACATTCTGTCTTCAACAATATGGGGAGCAACATTTGTTGGGACTATGTCTGGCTTTTGTAGAGATTACTATACAACGGGATTGTAGGGTCTTAGGTGAGACCATTTTGTCTCTGTTCAAAGGACGCATAAACGGGGTCTTGTTGTACATCAAAATACACTGAAATCATTGAATATTAATCTCCGAATCATCCAGGTTTGTGTGTCAAGCATACAATACAAACCGCGCGTCTGTGATTCACTGTACAGCTTGTTCGATTCTGTCAAATCGGGGTTTGTCGTTGGGGACGGCTGGGATGGATGTGCCTGGCCCGTTCTAACCGCTAAACGGAGTGACGTCTTTAGGCGTGGGGCGTGGGCAACTCCGTTAGTGGCCGTCCAATACTCCGTATAGTAACCCGTTTTCATGTATGTACATACGGTGCCTATCTGTGCCTTACTCTACACATCTCTAGCGTGCTCAAGGCTACCTTCTCCCCGTGACTGCCTTTATACCTCAAACCTCTCAACTGCCTCAAATCATTGTGTGACTCGATCGCCGTTGATTTTGAGCTTTAGCTGGTCGAGACTCATTGTTCAGAGAGTCAGAATTGGCAAGCACATGTGATCCTCGTTTCCTTCGTTAGATAGACGACAACCTGAGGGGCTTATCGCAATCGGTACCAGTGCCCCGACTCAAATATTCACAACCACCCGCGCGGTCCCGTTGCCACTGACCAAACCCACGCCATCTTTGTCTGGGAATACCAGATAAGCGTGCAAGAATCATGATACGCTCCCATGAAGATATCAAGAAGCGGGTAGGGCGGAAGTTGACCAAGAAGAGGAGGGAAGACCGCCGGGTCACCATGGAGATCCCCCAGCGCTTTGAGGACGGCGATGACGCAGACGAGGACTGCACGGCTCCCAAGGGACAGAACGGATTGATTAACCAGTCTGTATTTGGGATGATCGCAGCTGCAGGTTCGCAAGCCGACTTCCATGCGAGGTTCGACGGCCAAGATAGCGACGATGAGGAGGACGAGACGACGGAACTGGACGACGCCTCCAGGCCGTCTGAGGCTTCTTCCGACCCTGTCACGACCAAACCTCTTACAGATGAGCGCATATCACGACATAGATTTCATAGACGCAAGCTCTCCGATAGTAAGCTGCTACGATCCTTATCGCAACTCGGCATCAAGAACAGAAGCAAGCATGCACAGCTATCGTCAGCTTCAAGCGACCCGGTCACACAGGAAAAGATCAAGGACACTGAAAGAGATCACATAACGCGGTCGCCTTTCAAAGGCCCTCCTATAATGAGCCAGATGCTGGAAGCAAGGGCGGCGGCGGTGCAGAGGGCAAGCTTCGATTCGAGGCGATCAGACTTCATATCAGGGCAGTCGGATGGTGGTGCGGATGGCGTTGAAGGCTCCCCGAGCGACCTCGCGATACGGTTGATGGAGATTTTCGAATTTGAGAGCCCCGAGTTGGTTATTGATGGTAAATACAATGCCTTCCCTTTTTAGATCTGTGTAGCTAATCCGTAGTAGAATACCCTTGCTGGCTTATGAAGAGCGTGCTGCTCCAAGGATACATGTATCTTACCGAGAAGCACATCTGCTTCTACGCATATCTCCCTAAGAAATCGGTATGAATGGCACCTTACTTATCCTTTGATATGATTCACTAACAGAATGGTAGAACGAGATTGTTAAGTCGGGATACCTTAGCAAGCGTGGACTCAAGAACCCAAAGTATAACCGCTACTGGTTCTCCCTACAAGGCGATGTTCTGTCATACTACACGGATCCTTCGGACAAATACTTCCCATCTGGCAATATCGATCTCAGATATGGTATATCTGCAAGCGTTGTAGACAAAGAGAAAACCTTTTTCGAAGTTATAACCAACCACCGGAGGTATCAATTTCACGCCGACAGCATACCGAGCGCGAAGGAATGGGTGAAGGCACTTCAGAAGATTATCTTCCGTTCGCATAATGATGGAGATAGCGTCAAAATCTCATTGCCGATTGAGAATGTGATCGACGTGGAAGACAGCCCAGTCATTGAATTTGCGGAAACCTGCAAGATTCGAGTAATCGACAACGATGAGACATACGCTATTGATGAGGTACGTTTGCGCCTCCTAGGCTATAAGGAGACCATATACTAACTTTAGACTAGTACTTCTTCTCGTTTTTCAGCTTTGGAAAGCAAGCATTAAGTGTTCTTCGCACTCTCGTGTCGGATTCAGCAGCAAAGCAAATCCCAGAAGGCCTGTTGGTACAGCCTCAAGGGAATTCCGGCAGTAATAGCCCTAAGGCAGGTTCATCTAGACCTAGCCTTGCGATTTCGACAAGAGAGACCAAACCGTTTCCAAACCTTAGCAAGGGAACTTCTTCAGGGCTCGAAGAGAGCGTTAAGGCAACACTAACACCTCTTATCTCATCGCCTCTTCACGTGCATAGCCCGAGAGCTAGCGGCGACTTTTCTAGAGCAAGCTTTGACATCAACCAGAGAAGTACTAGCCAGACTAGAGCTTCTAGACGCAGTATGGATGTTAGCAGATTTAATCTGGACGGGCAAGGTAGGAATGGGAGTCCTAGCAACGATAGGCGGAGCTTTAGTAGGAATAGGCTGCCTGAGAAGAAGAATTCTGAGAAGCAAGATTCGTCTGACTCTTACGTTCATTCTATGGAAGAGTCCTCGGCCGCTGCTCAATCAGCTAGCGAGGACGTCGAAGGGTCTGCTAGTCAGATACTGAGGGGAAGCGAGGGATTCTTCCAGCCGACTATCCATCGCTCAGCATCTGCATCAAGACGCCGAGATGATGCTCAATTGCCTGCGAGTCCGTTGCTACCACATGCACCTACGGCACCGCCACACGCAGCAACGATGGACGCATATGAACGGCCAAAGCTAACCCACGCCGATAATGCGTCTTCACCTTCTTTGCAGACCTTAGCTAAAGCTGGTGCCTACCCATTACAGAGGGCTGCTGGCTTTGCTAACTACCTCAACCGCCACTCAAAACGCATGAGCACCCTTCTTGCGACAGAGTCTATGGGATATGTCGAGAAGGTCTCGGGGATGTGGAAGGGCGGGAAGAAGCATTACGATGAGCCACTAGGCCAGGGGCTAGAAGACGACACAGACGATGAAGGCGGCCAATCTGATGGAGCCGAACATCGTTTCCAAGCCCATTTTGCTCTTCCAGCCGGCGAAAAGTTGCAAGCAGCATATTTTGGTTACTTCCACCGAGTGCTACCTCTCTATGGCAAGATTTACATCAGCAATCGCTCGTTTTGCTTTAGAAGCCTTTTGCCTGGCTCTCGCACAAAGCTTATTTTGCCACTCAAAGACATTGAAAATGTCGACAAAGAGAAGGGCTTCCGCTTTGGCTATTCTGGGCTAGTTGTCGTTGTTAAGGGGCATGAGGAACTCTTCTTTGAGTTCGGGCAACCCGACGCAAGGGATGATTGCTGTGTCACTTTGCTTCAAAATCTAGAAACGATTCGCTACCTTAAGGAATCAGGCTTGCTGACGCAAGAGGAAGAGGAAAGCGCTGCATGGGCGGTTGCTGAGCATAAGGCTTTACAAGAAGCACGCCAGGAATCGAGGCAGCATAGCCATGACCTTGATTTGCCAACTACTGCGGAAGGCGCCTCAACTGAGACGGCTCCTATTATGTTCGACGACCCCAGAGCGTCAATCCTAAATTTCAAGCCTACCGAGTCACTTCGCATTACTTGTTTAACTATCGGCTCCCGCGGAGATGTTCAACCATACATAGCGCTATGCAAGGGATTTATTGCAGAGGGACATAGACCAAAGATCGCAACACATGTTGAATTCAAGGATTGGATTGAGGGCCATGGTATCGAGTTCGCTCCCGTCGGAGGTGATCCGGCTGAGCTTATGCGCATCTGTGTTGAGAATGGCATGTTCACATACTCATTCCTGAAAGAAGCATCGACAAATTTCCGCGGATGGATCGATGACCTACTCTCTTCTTCTTGGTTAGCTTGCCAGAATTCAGATGTCCTGATAGAGAGTCCCAGCGCCATGGCTGGCATACATATCGCCGAAGCGTTGGGAATCCCATACTTCCGCGCCTTTACGATGCCATGGACTAGAACGCGCGCATATCCCCATGCCTTTGCCGTACCAGAGCACAAGATGGGTGGAGCGTACAACTACATCACCTATGTCATGTTCGAGAATGTCTTCTGGAAAGCGATCGCGGGACAGATAAACAGATGGCGTAAGAAGGAGCTTAGTCTGCCTCGCACCAGTTTGGAGAAGATGCAGCCTAATAAGGTGCCTTTCCTGTACAACTTCAGTCCGTCTGTCGTTGTGCCACCGCTTGACTACAGTGACTGGATTAGGGTGACCGGATACTGGTTCCTCGATGAAGGCACTGATTACAAGCCACCAAAGGAGATCTCCGATTTCATCGCTAAGGCCAGGGCTGATGGGAAGAAGCTCGTCTACATTGGATTCGGCTCCATCGTCGTATCGGATTCAGCTGCTCTCACGAAAACGGTTGTGAACTCAGTGCTAAAGGCTGATGTTCGCTGCATCCTATCAAAGGGGTGGTCCGACAGACTCGACAAGATCGGGGCAACAGAACCCGAAGTCCTCCCAGAAGAAATCTTGCAAATCAAGTCTGCACCCCACGACTGGCTGTTCAAGCAGGTCGATGCCGTAACCCACCACGGCGGTTCCGGAACCACCGGAGCAAGTCTTAGAGCCGGCAAGCCTACGATTATTAAGCCTTTCTTTGGAGACCAGTTTTTCTATGGCGGGCGAGTGGAGGACCTTGGTGTTGGGATTTACCTCAGGAAGCTCAATGTGAGCGTCTTTGCGCGCGCGTTGTGGGAGGCTACGCATAGTGAACGGATAATCGCTAAGGCGAATTTGCTGGGAGAGCAGATTAGAAGCGTGAGTTTCCTTTTCATCTCCAATTATTTGAATATTTCGACACTAATAACTTAATAGGAGAATGGCGTGGACACCGCGATCCAATGCATATACCGCGACATGGAATACGCCAATAGTCTGATTAAGCGCAAGTCCGGCAGCCACGAAGGGCTAGCGGAAGATATCGAGGAGAGCTGGACGTTCATCGGTGACGACAATGACCCGGAACTCATGAGCCGTATTCACGCGTGGGATCCGCGGGTGGTACTTGCTCACTCGAGGGACTTGACTGAACCACAGCCAAAGGATGCGGCCGAGTCTCCGGTTCCGACGTCGAGGTCTGAGACTCCGCTGCCTTCTGAGAAGGACGCGGGGAGCAAGTGATCTGGTGGGAGCATAGGTGGACTAGTGCCCGGGGATCGGACGTATATTACTAATATTATGATGAGGCGCTGTTGGGAGTACGACTGGTGGTATGGATGGTGTTATAGAGTGCTGGCCTTAATGATAGATTGGCATGGTGGGAGTGTAGATGGATGGAGGGGCCTTGGGTATGAGCCATGGGTATAATTAGGGTAGTGAGATTAGGATAGAGCAGAGCTCCTTTCAGGATTGTTGGGCATAGGATATTGGTGTCAATATACCTGTGTTTCTTTGAGAATATGCATTTTAGATCGCTACTTCGTTTTGTGGTGATAGTGTTGGTTGGTTGTCTTATGGCGTGGGTGCTTAGTAAATCAGTAGCCCTATGGGAATTACTGTGGCATAAAGCGTAGCAAAATAAGTAAATACTCTTAATCTTATGAAAGCTATAAGGCACTACTTCTATATTAGCTTCTATATTAGCTTCTATATCTTGTATAACCTCAAATAAGCTCCAAACAACCATATATTTAAGCGTGTGGACCCTTGACGAACTGCTGGTCGCGGCTGTGGCAAGGGAGTCCAAGGCGCCCAAGGGATCGGTTGTTGCCTTAGGACGTCATGCATCCCACGCCAACAATCCAACCAATCAGCCCACCCTGCTCCTTCGCCCGCAACGGAGGCAAATGGCATAAAAGGTTGGTAAGGCCCCGACCTTCCAAGCACCTTTCAGAAGTACGGAAGCGGCCGCACGAGCATGGTATCTACCTGAGCAACCACTACGGCCATTTTAATTCACAGACGACCCACAGAGTGACGTGCATCTGTCTCTTCTATAAACTCCTAGCTTTGCACAACAAAGAAATATCCAAAGGGAACAAGGACAAGACCGCCATTGTTATTGATTAGTTAGTTTGAGGTTATTGGGCATGGTTGGACTAATGGCCATTTGTTGAAGTTGCTGCTTCATATACGAATCGAGAGACCCTATCTCACTATTGCTCCGAATTACCCCCCACGTCCGGGTCAAAGAGCTTACACTCTAGGGCCAAGACATTATCAGTGAGTTATCGCCCTCCATTGTCGCACCTGGTTATGCATCGCGAAGCTTTCTAGGGCTTCTAGAATACTTCGATGCATACCATCGCGAATCGCCACAGAGGCCGAAGTGTGCACTGCTAACCACGCGCCCTCTCCGATTAGGCCCCCCATCTCAACATAATCCCACATGCTTTTTCCGACAGCTTCCAGCCAACGGAGGAAACAAAAATGGGAAAACCGCTCAACCTAGGGAAGAAACTGAAGTACCCCATCACTGTCAACAAACTTCTCAAATCGCCCGGCGACTCCTTCGCCAAGGGCGATGCCATCTTCGAGTACAGCTTCAAATGGAAGAAGGAGGTCGGAGACGCGTTTGGTGACAAATGGGAGGAGGAGATTACGACGATTGTCAGCTTCGCCAGTACGGCGGATGGGAAGCTATTAAGATGGCAGATCAGACCGGGGATGGTCATCAATAATGACCAGTCCTGCGCTGAGATCGATGAGACCTGCTCGCATGCTGTTCAGTACGCGGGTCTCTGCGCGCTGTGCGGGAAGGATATGAACGAGACCTCGTGGGCTACAGATACCGTCGACGCGCAGCGCGCGCAAATCAACATGATACACGACCAGACGCTGCTGTCGGTGAGCCAGGACGAGGCATCGCGGGCGGAAGAGCAGTTACAGCGGCGACTGCTGAAGAACAGGAAACTATCGCTTGTGGTAGATTTGGATCAGACGATCATACACGCCTGTATCGAACCGACGATTGGCGAATGGCAGCGCGACCCAACATCTCCGAACTACGAAGCCGTCAAGGACGTGAAGTCGTTCCAGCTCCATGATGATGGGCCACGAGGGCTGGCATCGGGATGCTGGTATTATATCAAGATGCGACCGGGTCTGGCACACTTCCTGGCCACCATTGCCGAGAAATACGAACTACATGTTTATACGATGGGAACGAGGGCGTATGCGCAGGAAATCGCAAAGATCGTTGATCCTGAGCACAAGCTCTTCGGCGATCGAATCATAAGCAGAGACGAGAATGGGAGCTTGACGGCAAAGACGCTTTCAAGACTGTTCCCGGTGGACACGAAGATGGTGGTTATTATCGATGATCGAGCGGACGTATGGCCGCGGAATCGATCGAATCTTATCAAGGTCGTTCCATACGACTTCTTCATCGGAATCGGAGATATCAACTCGAGCTTCCTGCCGAAAAGAGAGGAAACCCCAAAGGTCGCCCCAGCGCTGCCACCGATGGCACCAATGCCCGACACGGAGGAAGCTGCAGAAGCTGTAGAAGAAGGCACTGCCGAGGGCGAGGCCCAGGATAAACGCCACGTGCTGAAATCGAAAGCAACATCCACCGACACCACCGAAAGCATGAGCGCTCTGGAAGAACTTGTCGCCATGGGAGGAGGGGATGACCCGACTGTCCGTGAGATCCAGGCCCAGGAGCAGGCGGAGTTTTTGGAGAAGCAACTCAAGGAACGGCCGCTACTGCACATGCAACAGCAGCTCGACAAAGAAGATAACGCCGAGGGCGAAGAGGCTGCGAATGGAACTGCTGAGGAATCGGAACATACTGATGATTCGGCGTACAATCACCATCGACACCATCTGCTGAAGGACGATGATAACGAGCTTGCGTATCTCGAGAACCATCTTCTTGGCCTGCATAGGACGTTCTATGAGCAATACGACAGAGCACTGATTAACGCCAAAGGAGACCGTGTCGCTCATCTTCGGCCTGGAGCGACAAAGAAAGTCCATATGAAAGACGAAGCTGCTGACCTCCAAATCGTCCCTGACATTGGGGAAGTGATGCCGCTGATCAAGTAAGTTATATCTTGCCACCTCTTCGTTTATCAAACCTATACTTACAATTTCAAAGGTCGAACAGTCTGCGCGGCACAAGCATAGTGCTGTCTGGCCTAGTGCCATTGGGTGTTGATGTATTGAGGTATTTACACAAATTTTTTAAAAAATTTATGGAGGATTTAGAGTTGGCGTTTGATACTCTTAAGTATAAGTACATGACTAAACAGTTGAAACGCAGGTCAGAAATAGCGATACAGTCGATGAGCTTTGGAGCGCAGATCCACACGAAGTAAGCTTATTCCTCGCCGAGTTGGAAGCTACGTTTTGCTAATGACAATGTAGGATATCGCGCAAAGTCACTCACCTTGTTGTTGCGGCGAATCGCACTCGGACGCAGAAGGTTCGCCAGGCTACAAGCTACCCCCATATCAAGATTGTCAATCAGCAATGGCTAGTCGACTCGATGAGCAGGTGGGAGAGGGTTGACGAGACGCCGTACTTGGTATGTAGACACTGCCCAGTCCAGAAAGAACCCTTTGTTTCAAAAACGCCACATTCGTTCCGCCTCAAAGAAGGAACTTGTAAGACTAACAACAAACACAGATAAACATCGATCGCGAAGACAAGTCCGCTCAACCAGAACTCTTCTCCGACGGCCGAAGCCTCGACGACAGCAGCGGCGACGACTCCGGGGGCGAAGGACATTCTAGCCACGACGACGCCGACATGCCCGACGACTTCGAAGGCGGGCAATCCCCCATCGAAGGCCTCAAAGACGTAGACTGGAGCGGCGTCGACGCCGAACTCGAGGAATTCATGGCAAGCGGCAGCGAGAGTGACAGCGAGAGCGTTGCAAGCAGTATGTCCCTCCCGCCTCACCCAACCACCAGTAAGACCACCCAGCTAACCTTGCTCTGTAGATACAAGCGACCGCAGCCAACAAAGCACCATCAGCATCCGCCGCAAACGCAAACTCGCCTCCACCAAAGAAGGCGAAGAAGCCGACGAAGAAAGCAACATCTCCAAAAAGCAGCGTCTAGCGCGCAACCGCACAACCGGGCTCAAGACCGTCAAAACGCCTAACTCGGCGTCCGGCTCGAGCCTGCCGACGCCGGAGAAGACGGCTGCGGAAGATGGGGATGAGATGCACCAGGCGGACACGCAGGATGAGGAGGAGTTTGATAATGATCTTGAGGCGGAGATGATGGCGGAGTTTGAGAAGGGGGGGTGGGATAGTGGGGAGGAGGGGGATGGTGGTGGGGGTGGGGGTGGTGGAGGGGGCTAGATGAGGAGGGATTCATGCTATGATCTGATCTGTCTTTCTTGTTTTAGCGCTGGCGGCTTGAGCATGTACTGGATGGGGGTGGTGGTGCATTTGGAGGCGTTTTTGGGGAGGGGGGGGGTTGCAAGTCTGGCGCACTGATGGGGGAGTGTAGGGTATGGGAGGTGTGATTTGAGTATACACACGATGGTAAGAGGGAGTTCTAGATACCTTAGCCGCTCAATTAAGGAATGAAATGATACTTTGGACGGAAATGTTACGGTTTTCTCATTACTTGTGCTGCCCGAAAGCTTTAAGACGGACTACGCATGACACCAGTGAAAACAGTAACTATAAGTGAAATAAAGATTCGATTATACTAAAGGCTATAACTGTCATATTGGTTTTTCAAATATACAGAAAAAAGAGGAAATCCCATCGATTGTTAGTCTCAATCCCGCAAGCCGAGATAAACACACAAAGGGGATATGGTTTAGTGGTATAACGCTTCTTTAGCATAGAAGAGGTCCGGCGTTCGATTCGCCGTTTCTCCAGTGTTTGATTGCTTCGGCATTTATTTTTTTATATTTTTCATATTAGCTGTGGATACGCGATGGAGTATCCATAGTGGGAATTCCCTTTTTTTTTGTTCGTGGCCCCTCTTCAGACCGTTTTGGGCAGGACGAGTTTGTGGAATATATTGCACGTGACACTTTTCTGCTTAATTGAAGGCGGTGGCAGAATCGCGTAGATTCGCGCATCGCGTCCACCGGTCCACCGCTTTTGGGTGTCGTCCGCTTTTGGGTGTCGTTAAACTGGTAATTGACGAAAGTGCTCCTGACCTGATCCGCACTTGCTATTGAACGAAACAACGAAAGGCTTCGTCGTATGGGCCATTTCAAAACTCGGAAAGAATTAATTCATTTTTGCCGTTGCCGCAATTATGTCGAATCGCCCTGAGTTAAAGGTTAGCTCACTCACCACTTACCCGACCTAGTTAAAACCGACCCATTGCTAAACCCCCCCTCTCCCAGGTTGACGACGAGCAAGGCTTCATCAAGTTCTTCAAATCCCTCCCGACAGAAGGCAGCGAAACGATCCGCATCTTCAACCGCGGCGACTACTACACCGCCCACGGCGAAGATGCCTCCTTCATCGCCCGCACCGTCTACAAGACGACCTCCGTCCTGCGCCAGCTCGGCCGCAACGACCACACCGGCCTCCCTTCCGTCACCATGACCGTCACCGTCTTCCGAAACTTTCTGCGTGAGGCGCTGTTCCGCCTCGGTAAGAGGATAGAGGTCTGGGAGAGCACGGGGCGCATGCAGTGGAAGGTCGGCAAGCAGGCGTCGCCGGGGAATCTCCAGGATATTGAGGATGAGCTGGGTGGGCAGATCGATGCCGCACCGATCATGTTGGCTGTTAAGGTGTCGGCCAAGGCGTCCGAGGCGCGGAATGTGGGCGTTTGCTTCGCCGATGCAAGCGTGCGAGAGTTGGGTGTCAGCGAGTTTCTCGACAACGACTTGTACTCGAATCTCGAGTCTCTCCTCATCCAGCTGGGTGTCAAGGAGTGTTTGATTCAAGTCGATAAATCGAATAAGGATATTGAGATTTCGAAACTAAAGGCGATTATTGATAGCTGTGGAATTGCCGTCTCGGAACGCCCAATTACGGATTTTGGAACGAAAGATATCGAGCAAGACCTGGCACGCATTCTGAAAGACGAAGCAGCATCGGGAGCGTTACCACAGACGGACTTAAAGCTCGCTATGGGCTCTGCGGCGGCACTGATCAAATACCTTGGTATCTTACATGACCCGTCAAATTTTGGACAATACCAGCTCTACCAACACGACCTAGCACAATTCATGAAGCTGGACTCCTCAGCCCTGAAAGCACTGAACCTTATGCCTGGCCCGAGGGATGGCTCGAAGACAATGAGTCTATTCGGGCTACTGAACAACTGTAAAACTGCAGTTGGCACTAGGCTTCTGGCACAGTGGCTAAAACAGCCACTTATGAGCAAGTCTGAGATCGAGAGGCGACAAATGCTGGTGGAAAGTTTCGTCGATGATACAGAGCTGCGACAGACGATGCAGGAAGAGCATCTCCGTTCGATACCCGACTTGTATAGGCTAGCGAAGCGGTTCCAGAAGAAAATGGCCAACCTGGAGGATGTAGTAAGAGCATATCAGGTTGTTATTAGGCTACCTGGCTTTATCGGAACTTTGGAGGGAGTTATGGACGACAAGTACAAGGATATCCTTGACGACGCATATACTGTAAAGATCAGAGAATATTCGGAGAGCCTCTCCAGGCTACAGGAAATGGTCGAAACGACGGTGGACTTAGATGCCATGGATCGCCATGAGTTCATCATCAAGCCAGAGTTCGACGACAGCCTCCGCATTATTCGCAAGAATCTTGATAAGTTGAAGTATGATATGGAGAAGGAGTCTCAAAGTGTATCAGACGATCTCGACCAGGAACTCGACAAGAAGCTATTCTTGGAAAACCACAGAACACACGGCTGGTGCCTTCGGTTGACAAGGACAGAGGCAGCTTGTATCCGCAACAAAAAGCGGTACTTGGAATGCTCGACGCAAAAGAACGGCGTTTACTTCACAACAAACGCGCTGCAGAGTATGAGGCGAGAGCATGATCAGCTTTCGGAGAATTATAACCGCACTCAAAGCAGCTTGGTTAACGAGGTTGTTAGTGTGGCCGCATCATACTGTCCTGTTATTGAGCTGCTGGCCGGCGTTCTCGCACACTTAGATGTGATTGTCAGCTTCGCTCACGTTTCCGTACATGCTCCTACGGCCTACACAAAGCCCAAGATGCACGAACGGGGAACCGGCGATACCATACTTAAAGAGGCTCGCCATCCTTGTATGGAGATGCAAGATGACATCCAGTTCATCACAAACGATGTCTCGCTGATCCGCAAAAAGTCCGAGTTTTTGATCATCACCGGTCCTAATATGGGCGGTAAGTCGACTTATATTCGCCAGATCGGCGTTATTGCACTGATGGCCCAAATCGGCTGCTTTGTTCCCTGCACAACAGCAGAATTGACCATTTTCGACTGCATTCTCGCTCGTGTCGGTGCCAGCGATTCTCAGCTCAAGGGCGTGTCAACCTTCATGGCCGAGATGTTGGAGACTGCCAATATCCTAAAGTCCGCAACGTCCGAATCACTCATTATTATAGATGAGCTCGGCCGCGGAACAAGCACATACGATGGATTTGGCCTCGCTTGGGCTATTTCAGAGCACATCGTCAAGGAGATCGGTGCGTTCAGCATGTTTGCGACTCACTTCCACGAGTTGACGGCACTCGCAGACGAGTTTCCACAGGTCTCTAACCTGCACGTTGTTGCTCATATTGGCGACGGCCCGCAATCAGATGGCAAAGGCGACAAACGGGAAGTTACCCTGCTTTACAAGGTAGAAGATGGAGTCTGCGATCAAAGTTTTGGTATCCATGTCGCGGAGCTCGTTCGATTCCCGGAGAAGGTTGTGAATATGGCGAAGCGGAAGGCGGACGAGTTGGAAGACTTTACTGGCAAGCATGAAAATGACGCAGTGAAGGTTAAGAGGGAGGACGTGGAAGATGGAAGTATTATGTTGAAAGAGCTTCTGAAGACTTGGAAGAGCCAGTGCGAGAGTGAAGGCTTGAAGGGGGATGAGATGGTGGCTAAGATGAAGGAGTTGGTTATGGCAGATAAGAAGCTGCTCGACAGTCCATTCTTCCAGAGCGTGAAGGCTCTATAGGTATGAGGGATACGGTGTTTGGAGTTGTCAAATATAGCTGAGTGGGGGATATATCATATGATCATGTTGGCTTAAGGAAAGCCGGACTTGTACAATTTAATTCAGTAACTTGGCTTATGCAAGGGTTATTGATGTGGCAGAGTAGACAAATAATGAAATTTGTTTTGGGACCAATTGATCCAAGAGGAAGGAACGACTGAGAGCATCATTGGCGAACAATACCGGTTGCACCTTCCAGTTGAGTATGAGGACTTTCAAGTCGTGAAGAAGAAGGCTAGTAATATTTTGATCTGTCTTTCGGATCAATCTCCGTTTTACCTACAACTAAATATTCATTATCATTTAACCCTATAACATCCATGGGAGCTTCTCTCTTCACCTTTGTGGCTAGTCATTGGATATTGCAGAATGAGTCAACATAATGAGAATGAAAGCAGAATATTCGTCGCAAACAGCCCGACAGGAGCAGATAGCCCGACCGCTTCAAGGCTCCCGCCGTTGTCTAATCCTGGCAACGACACGATAGCAAGGAGTAGAAGGAAGGAATCACTCCAAAGCACACAAACCTCAGACCAGGACTCCCCACTCTACATCTCCCCAAAGAAAGCGCGGCGACGACAACGCCAGTCATTATCTGCAATCAGCAATAAGTCTATAATAACCAATGACGACGGTGAGATATCCTCTAGAGTTGCAAATAGGCTCAATCGAGAGAAGCTCGCATGGGAAACCATAAACTCTGAGATTCTAGAATGGCAAACTGTCTGCCGAACTGGTAGACCAAGCTGGTGGTCCCCGGCATCAAGATGGACAAGCCAGCGAAGGGCTCGATCGAGAACGAGTAGAGATGTGGCTGACATGGGGACGGCTGATTTTGGTGATAACTGGCCTACTCCAACCCAACACTTCGAACAGAAAAAGCACATGAAAGGCACTTCCAACACCCAAGAACAGGCGTTTATTACAGCGGTCCAGCTTTTGAGCGTCAGTTTTACGTTACCAGTAGAGCAGTTTGACAATTATAAAAACTCGGCGAACTTGTACTTCGCCGCAGCCTCTGATGGCGTACCAGACGCCCGGCTTATCAGCTCCCTCCGGATGCACACAGACTACCGATGGTCCCCAGCCTTTGGTCATGAAGCAAGAAGCACTACGCCTGAATATCTCCGCAAAGCAACTCACGGTGGAGAACAGCCTCTGGCAGGCCTTGGAGATGCGCCAGTATCTCTCGATCTGAGCTATTCGGGAAGAAGCCGAAGATCGAAGCGAAAGAGAAAGAGACACCGGATACGGTATGTCACGCCTGCAGATAGGTCGAGGCAAGAGCATGTCGAGAAGTTCGATGGTCATAGGTCCATCCCGGCCCTGGAAAACTCGGGTTTGAATTCAGTGGAAGGAAGCCTCAGCGACTCTACACAGCAAACGAGGTCTCACCTGATGCCAGGGCGCAAAGCTCATAGTTGTCCTGTGAGCCCTACCCTGAATACAGACCCAGTAAGGTCTCGATCAAGTCGACTACAGCATCTTCCTACTCAAATCGAGATAGATGAACCGCCTAAGGAGACCCCTCAAGCCCGTTGGCAGCTGGAGTCTAGTCGCTATACCTTGGAGCCCGCAATTCGATCAGAACCATACCCAGTATTCATTCAGCCTGTCAAAGAGCTGGTTGTAAAGAGCTGGCAGACTTTCCGCAAGAAGCTGGATAATACTCTTAGCCGTGGTTGCCCCGATCCAGGAGGCACTTCTGCACCATTCAAGAATGAGCAAATGTCCTTGTCTTGGCCAGCTCTGGTTGGCCCATCAGCAAGTTCTTGGGCAGTCCAACGACGACGAAATGCTAGAGAGAGACACGATATATACAGCAGCAGCGTGGAAAGCAGCCCAAGGTATAATTCACTGACATCTGGAACAACAAGCGATTCTTCGAGTCAAGTACGTACAGACTCGCCGGTAACGATGCCTGCAGCCAAGGAGTCTTCTTCCCTAGCAGAAGTGGCTAATGCTACCAAGGCGAAGAGTCCTCCAGCAAGCTCTAACCACTCTATCCCATCTTTCATCTCGAATAGCACCTCTGATGCCGACTCTGAAAGCTCTAACCCCCAACCCATCCCTCGAAGCCCTGCCGGATTTTTTATTAGCAAGTCGGGGGGGAGCGGTCCAAACCATACCATGCCTTCGTTTGTTCCCCTTCGTTCAAGCAAGCGTCGAGGTAGGCGGCCAAGCATGTTGTCTGAAGTATCCACGCCTTATGGAGATATTACTTTGACCGAAGCGGAACAGCTTATGATGGAGGGCGTTGGAAGCGACGTAACGATAGCGACTGATGAACCCAATTCCGGCTCGAGTGCAAAGTTTCCCGCTGAAATGATGTGTGAGGTTGGCCCTGACCCTCATAGGCCTGCAAGGTGCCGTTCACTGGATGCGTTGACTGGGCCGGAGTTGTACTCCACTGGTGATTCTCAGAATGTGCATGGCCGTGCAGAAGGGCATGAAGTAGATATGAGCAGGAGCAGGTTGCAGAGGATTAGTTCAGCTGGGACAACTGTTATTACGCCAAGTGACGACAGTGTCGAAGTTGGGGGATCGCTGGTGGCTGGAGTACGCTCCAAAATATGGGATGAAGGCGATCGGAAAGGGAAAAGGAAGACCAGGAGCTTTCTCTGACAAGGGGTAGCTTGAATTTCTAACTAGCCTCATGAGATATCAAACTATTGAGATGCGAACATGAAGAGTAACGTGAATGCTTTTCAAAAATATCAGTTCAGTCAACGGAAGAATTTACAACAGTGAAAGATGTGCAGTTATGGAAATTGGAAAATATGTGTTGTACAGATATTGCATCGCAAAAATTCGAGCAATTCGTTTAATTAGAATCATGAGGGTATCCGTATGGCCTAGCCAATATCCCAAATCCCGACCACCCCAGGTTTGTCCACCTTGAGTCCCCCTAAACGCCATGAAAACCGTCGCATGTCTAATCGCCCATATTCCGTACAGTAGTAAATAATAACAACAACACCAGCAGAAACCCCCTAGAAGTCCTCACGCCTCCTGCCTCTCAGTCTTTATCGGAACCATCTCATATTCCCCCGCCCCATCGCGTCCCCTCCCCCTCCTCCCGCCCCTAGAGAACCCAGACTCCTCATCCCCTATCGATTCCGACGGGCCAGCGCCCGCGCCAGCGCTCGCGGATCCGTTGTCGGTGGGCGATGCAGCGGAGCCACCGAAGATTATAGGACGCAGTTCGCGGCGCTGACACGCCCAGGTGCCGAGGACGACCATGAATACCGCGCTGCAGATTTGGAGGGCCCACCAGAGCCAGTTGCGCGGGAGGCCGTGGGAGTAGAGGGAGACGAGGATGAGGTGCACGATGTGGAGGGTTATGACGAAGTCGAGGACGAGCTTGGAGCGCTGGATTATGAAGAGGATCGCTATAACACTGTTTCCGTTAGCTTAATCCCTTACACCCTCTGCGCATCCGCGCTGCAAATGGGAAGTTGGCGCTGTGTGGCTACTCACATAAAAAACGCATTCGCCATCCACACCATCCCCAACAGCCACCCCTGCGTCGTATCCCCCCTCAGCGCCGTCCATCCTAATATATCATCCAGCAGCCTAAACGGCGTCCCCATCACCAGCGTCGTGAACAGGATCATCACCACCGCGCTGACATAGTACAGCGCCTGCAGCGCTAGGATCTGCGTCAGGATGCGCAGCGGCGGGAGCTCCGTCAGGGCGCCGGGGCGCGGGGGGCGCCGACGCCGTGGGAGAGGCATGCGCGCGGGTTGCGTGAGTGCGATGCCGTGTTTGGAGGTAAGGGCTACCTTGGTAGCATTTGCGGAGTGTGTGTTCAGTAGCTGGACGAGTGTGGCGGTTTGGTTGTGTTTTAGGAGGTTGGTGATGAGGAGGGTTTCATGAGGTGGCTGGATAGGCTTCTGGTAAAGTTTAGGGGACGGGGATGACAGGGGTAGGTCGACTAGCGCCGGAAGCACGTGAGTGGTGTCGATGATGTCGTCGGAGAGACTAAATTGTTGATTGGGAAGTTGGATTTGGAAGACGATTACTCTGGAACAAATCACTCTACAGGCATACATTGTGCAGCAAGGAGATACACATAATCATTCTACTGGATCACCCCGCTATACCGCCAAGTCGCACCAAAATCACATACATCCAAGCGACCGAAAAGGCCGAACTCAGCACCACAGCTATCTACCCCAACGACCAGCTCCTCCTCTCCAAATACATACAACATGGGTTTATTCTCCAGCTCAGCAGACAAGCTGCCCGCCCCCAAGATCTCGACCGACGGCACACCAATCGCGCCCGACCGGACCGCGCGCGCGAAGTGCTGGGAGGCGAGGGACGCATACTTCCAGTGTCTGGATAAAAACACCATTATCGACAGCTTGACGAATAAGGATGCCGCGGAGAAGGCGTGCGGTGCGGAGAACAAGGGGTTTGAGAAGAATTGCGCGAGTAGCTGGGTGAGTTCTAGTCCTGGGTTTTACGTTTGGGGGGGGAGGGAGCAAGCTGGGAGGGATCTTGGAGTCGGATGCGGCCAGCGCTGCGATGATAACTTTATGGCTAATATGTTGGATAGGTTACATATTTCAAGAAGCGAAGGGTGATGGAATACCAGCGCGACCAGCAAATGAAGAAGCTCCGGGCAGAGGGCGCGCAAGAAATCCCAGCAGGAACCGTCCCACCAGGAATCGGCTCGATACCATCCGCAGGACCTAGGTGAACAACCACCTACAGCGAGAGGAAGAAGGAGGAGTTGTGAGAATAATATAGAATGTATGATATGTAAAAATACGGTCCAACAGCATCGCAGAAGAAGGGGCATATGGCACGAATATAACGAGTTAAAAAATATTAGTCTTTTAGACAAATCCACTCCTATAACAAACACCCCAACCACCACCAAAGCTCAAAAGCCACACCACCTTTCATTAAAACAAACAAAAGAAAAAATGCCGATGGAGAATCGGAAGTGTTGAAGAAGATTCGAATTCGCATGCATTGTTATTATCTCGCAAAACGCCCAACCCCCCACATCCCATCCACCCCACTCCCGTCGTGAGATCGCGAGTCCCGTCCGTCCGTCCACCCCTAATATGTGCTGTTCTGTCGTCCAAAAGTCCTGTCAAAATTCTGCTGTCCCCGCCCTATATCCCGGGGACAGACGCCCTTCAATACACGTCCCGCCTGCTGTAGTGAGTCCTCATCCCAATATTACTAATACTATCACTCGGCGCCACACTCCCCGCCACGCTCTCTGGTAGGGGGACTCTGCGCGCGCGTTCACTCGGCGCCATACTCCCCGCCATACTCTCCGGCAGCGGCACTCTACGAGCCCGCTCGCTGACAGTCGTGCTCTTGCGGTCGCTCTTCATGCTCACCACCGTCTGGTCACGGCGTTCCGTCCCAGCTTTCGAGCTCGTGCGCGGAGGCTTGATAGTCGAATCGCTCTTCCTGCTCGCATGACTGCGTCCAGATTCAGAGTGCCTCCCCGCCTCAGAGTGTCTGGACGCACTAACAACCGTAACAGGCTTCTCATGTCCAACACCCCTCTCACTATACCGCGACTGTTTCGCCGTCGACGCCTGGCTAGCCGCGGGTGCTTGACTCCTTCCGCCATCGTAGGCGGAGTAACTCATACTCCTCCTCTCATCCACCGGCTGCAGCACCCCCTCTCTCCCTCCCCGCCCGCTGCCAGCATTGCTCGCAACGTTGTAGCGAAGCACGTACCGCTGCCCCCCCTGGCTCCTCTCACTCCCCACCCTCGAGCCACCCACCGACGGCCCCTTGGAGCGCGCTACCTCCATAACCGGTGCCTGCTGCGGGATCTGCGCATGGGGGGCGGAGAAGTAGGTCACGAGCTGTGGACGGGGTTGTTCGGGCTCCTCGCTTCGAACCATGGCGTAGGCGACCGCGGCGCCGGCTGCAGCGCCGAGGATGGTGCCGATGATAGCTTGAGCGGAGAGGCCTTCTCCAATGCGTTCTGGCAGGGCGGAGGAGACCTCGTTGTACATTGCTGTCATCATGGGCGTTGTAGCGCTTCTGAGGAGTGCAGGGCGGGAGTCTGGCACTTCTGTTGGGGGGGATGCCTGGGATGGGGCTTGCTCCTGCTGCGCAGGTTGTGCGAGGACCATAGCGCGCTCGGGGCTTCCGTCGCGGCTTTGAGTGGGGGAGGGGGAGGAGATGGAGCGAGCGACGTCGCGCTGCCAGTCTAGGACTCTGCGGGCCTCCTTTGCGGTTGAGGCGGTGGTGATAGTAGTCGGGGCGGCCTGGACGGAGCCGCGGCGGGGCGGGCTGCGAGCATAGCGGACTTCGAGCATGTTGCCGTCGTGGTCTGTAGTTTTAGCGACGGAGGTGTCGGCGGAGTGCTGGATGAGGTTTGTGGAGTGGTGGGTGGTTGACTCGAGGGCGAGGGCGTGGAAGTTGGCGACTTGGGTGGAGTTGGAGGCGGTGAGGGTGAGGGTTGAGGGGCGGGGGGAGTGGGATTCGGTGAGGGTGAAGAGGATTTCGGAGGGTTGGGCGGGGATGCCGAAGTGGAGGGAGTGAGGGGAGGAGGGGGAGGCGCAGAGGAAGTGGATGCCGAGGGGTTGGGTGACGGCGGCGTAGAAGGAGGAGGAGGAGGGGAGGTGGGAAACTTCAATGGTTGGAATCATTGATGCGGTAAGGGTTTTGGTGTTTGTGAGAGATGTAGAGAGAGAATGAAGAGAATGAAGAAGTGATCACAAATGAAGAGAAGGTTATGCTCTGCAAGACAGAAGGGAAAAGGTACCATTATATGGCTGTATGCACGATGAGACGAGGCGGCAGCTGTGAGGCCATCTAATCTTCAAACTCGTTTCTGTGGCCCATGTGAAGCTCAGCAGGAACCACTTACCTTTCGATTTGACTCGAAGCTGCAGATGCAGCGCAGCACGCATGAGTCTAGGATAATGCGCACTGGAGCAATTCATCTACCGTAAGGCCTTCGCCTTTCTGTACATTTCTGCCGTTGGAAACATAGGCCATTTTGGATGTACAGCTGGAAGCGTGCCACGTCTCGGTGGGGTAGCAACGTTTGGCCGGAAGCATGGTGTTGCATATCCCCGGTCGCCTCGACAAAGTCATTGGCTGCCAGTTGACGGTACACAGACGACACGGCACCGAATGAAAAGGAGAAGGCTACGAAATCAGTATGAAAATGGGGCTCTGGGTCAACGACGGGAATCCAATGGTATAGCTAGAGTATAGTTAGAGCATAGCTGGAGCGCTATTTTGTGAATGGCGAATTAACTGAAGCATTTGGCAATTCATATATGGGGCATATCCTGGCATATCCTGGTACATGATGCGGGATTCTTGCGCACTTTGAGGCCCAGAATCCTAGTGGGTCGGCAATGGGTCGACAATGGGTCGACAATGGGTCGACAATGGGTCGAGCATGATGGGCATGAATATCTCACTTATTTGCCCTTGGCGCGGAGTAAGTCCGACGTCTCTACGGGCTATTTTAGCTATGTAGTTGGACAGTGAGTCGAGGGCACCAGCATACCAGCATACCAAAACTGGGTGCAGGTGCGCTGGGTGCCCACGAAATAGTGGTGTTGCTGCCCAAAGCGAAAGCTAATATTAGGTTTCATGCTCGGTATTCTCGCCATATCGAGGGACAGCAACGCGATACTTATCGCAACAATCCAGAACAATGGAAGCACTTGAAGCATTTGACAAAAGAAATTGTGGACCGTGTTGAAGTGGCCCACAAAAGACGACTAAAGCGTCTTGGATCTGTTGTTGAACGCCCGATGTTTTGGTTGTAAAAACAAAGACTGAGCACACAGATAACCCAAGCTCGATAACCACCCAAACTAGCGTGATGTTATGATCAGGCTGTCCGAAGTGATCCTCGCTTTCACCTTATATCGACCAATGCCCTTGCTGTGACATGTTCGCACTCGTGACTGAATTGTATCTTGTCGCTAGTGAGGACATCTTCTGCCGGCGTCGGCGCTATGAAGGTCTCCTAGATGATGTTCCAGGCATCTTCTGCAGCGTGGCAAAACTTGGAGCATGCCACACTAGCAGAGAGACTGAAGTTGCTGATGGAGATCTTCTCGTCCACGAACTCGTCGGCGAAATTGTCGGATCCCTTCGCCATGGCGCCGACGAACACGCAGATGCTCTCGTCTGGCTTCAGGGCCTCCATATACTCCCTGACCTTGACAACAGGCGCATCGAAACTGAGTGTGATCTTCCTGCAGTTCGGAGGCAAGTGATCCGAAATCGGGTTCTTGATAACCTTGAGCAGCTTCTCTTGGGAGTTTGTGGAGCGAATAGACAAGCGGTGCAATAGCTGGACCATAAGTCCAGCAAAGCGCTTGAATGTACGTGGGATTCGGACTGTCGGGCTGACTTCGATGAGGACACCCTTCGCAGTAGCGATATATATTTGCAGCAGACCAGCCTTGTTGACGGGCGAATCGAGTAGAGTGAGCAAGCACTGCAGACGTTAGTCTCTGCCCCGCTAATATGGCTAGATCGTGCAAACCTGATGTGTAATATCCGGTCGGGCATCGCTAATATCGCGGTTCATCTTGCGCATGACGCCAATGTGCTCGTCGCTGTTCAGCAGCGAGTACTTCTCATCGCGGCTGGGCATGCCTGGCCTCGCTGGCGCACCATGCGAAGCCTTGTAGGTTTCGAGACTAGCATTTGAGAGCACAACGATCAGGCGCTGGGTGCTCTTGTCAGTCGCGGGAATCGGGACATGCTGCTCAGCGGTGAGTCGTGGCAGCGATGGTGGCGGGAGTGACTGGGTTCCTGCCATGGGAGTGTCTGTTAGATCGGATGCTGCCATTGTGTTGAACAGTGGAGTGTTTGGAGGAAATGTTCAACGTTGAAGTTTGATTTGGGGTGGGGTGTTTGGTTGAGCGGAAAAATATCGAAAAAGGTTTGCAAAAGTCAGTGTTGGGATGGATGGGATGATGCTACTCACTCGGCCGCTTAACGGTTCTCTCTTCTGGGGAAGACATGGTGACTTGGGGTGGTTTTTCGAGATAAAATTTGTGATAGGTCAATCCAGAAGAATTATCAACAAAAATGGATCAAATCTGGAGAGAAATGTTCACAGCGGGGTAATCTAGGAGATAGATAAGGTAGATGAAGAGATAATTGTGGCGAAATATGTGAAGTTGGGGATAATTTGATGAAGAGTATGAAGAGTATGAAGAGATGGAGGAGAAGATGATCGGGAGAAAGGGGAATTGGTGTCAATCTCTCTTTTTCAGTGTGCGACGTCGGCGGATTTACTTACTCAGGCGACAACACGTGCCTCTGAATATCATGCCGTTGAGAGTCAATTGAGCGGGTGCGACCGCTATAACCAGCAAAAAGGAAATTGAACTCGATTCATACTCGCGAAGTATAATATAATATAATATAATATAATACAATATGAAATATTTCCCGACAATAAATTGCAACTCTAGGACAACGGCAATACTGTGTTGTATCCAGGAAAAGATGATGCTTTTCGGGCTTCATTTTTGTTGTCACTTTCAGGGCTCTGAGTGAGTGGGCGGGTACATAAAACCCAAGTCGGTGATTAGAGTTTGTAGACAGGACCCTGAGTTCTGCACAGCGCTGTATTCGGGAACGATGTATAGAGTACATACATACACATAATCAAATCTGCGAGTACTCAATCGCTCACTTACTCACACTCATATACTCTAATCTTATCCTCACGAGTCTCAACACTTAACAACTTCTTCATCATTCAACAATCGCTGACATATTGCGACCAGCGACCAGTTATGGCCATCACAACCAAACACCGACGAGTATATATCTACAGATCTACAGTACTCAAACAAATCCTGCTGAAGCAAATGTAGAACAGCCACTGTTTCTCATTTGCCCAGTTGTGGATGTGCTGGAAGCTGTGGATGCCGGACCACAACGACTGCCGGCGCGTATGCCCTCACAACGGCGGCCAAGTCTGCCAATGTTCAACTACAATCAGACTATGGATCGAGAAATCCCATCGCAAAGCTTGCTTTGCTTACTGCCTGCCTTTAAGAGCTAGATACGGCAATTGTGACAGGTTTGATGTTCTTCAATGTGGGTTTTTCGGCGTTACGAATGTCATGCTGTTTGAGCTTGGCACCATCTTCTCTTACAATTGCTGTTTGGCATGGGACAATGCGCAACAATCGGAAACTTCATCTCGAGTCCCGTCCCCGTTCTTACAAATGACAACAGCCAGACCAAGCATCTGTGATAGGCTCTTTTACGAAGTTCTACTGCAGTTCCAGTAATCTTTCCTGAAGATCTCGTCTCGGCTTGTCTGATATCCATATCCCTCCTCTTCGGCTCACAGAACGGCCGCCAAGCATTACATCTCCTGTCTCATACTCAACGGGATCTCCACATCCACTTCACGGACGACACACTGCTCGTTGCAGAGCATGGCCTCGTCTTTCATCTGTTGCTCGCTTCTAGTCGATGCCAAGCTTCCTACAAGAAGTACTCTCCATCCAAAATATCCATCTCTTCTTTTACCTTCATCACCGTCTCAAATCTCTCTTTCATCTTCCCAAACGTGTATATTCGTGCGGTTTTATTTCTCTTCTTCAATCTGTAATTGCCGGTCAATCAGATCACACGTCGAACGTGCCTTTCTTTTTCTTACATCTAACTCCTTGACTCCTTGACGGACAACAACGCTCATTACATCCAACCTCACCAGCCTCTCGACTCTCACCATCTTATAATTCTGGTCAAGAAGCCGCTACAATGCTCTACAAGCTTGCTATTGCCGTCGCCTTAGTGGCGAGCTCTGCCGCTGCGCAGAAAAATAAGGGGGGTCAGAACAACAACAATAACAACGGAGGAAATGCAGCAGCCAACACAGGCAACAACAACGCCAACAATAATGCAGCTGATGGCCTCACACTGCTAGCCAATGCCGTTCAGAAGGGGTCTGCACAAGATGGCTCTGCCAACATCGCAGCCGGTCAGGCGTTGTCGCTTACTTCGGACAACAACTTCATAAACTTCTGCTCGGGGAAGACACTGACAAATGGTCTGCAAGTTCAAGGAGGTTCTTGTAACGGAGTTGGTGCGTATATTACTCAATAACTCTCAATCAATTTTTCTAACACGAGACAGTCATGGGAGATATTCCCTCCAAAGCCAACATGGTCTCATCCATAATCACCTTCCCAACACAGGGTGGCAACGACGTCCAGGCCGACACGACCTTCGATATCAAGGTACAAATGGCAAACTTCGTAGCCGGAACCTTCACCAACGCCGATACCACCTACTACTCCGCCCCCCAGCAGCTCCAGGGCGGCAAGGTCGTTGGCCACACCCACGTCACTGTCCAGGATCTGGGCAACACCCTGAACCCCACCACTCCCCTCGATGCCACTCAGTTCGCCTTCTTCAAGGGGATCAACGATGCTGGTGATGGAAAGGGCGGTCTCTCGGCGACTGTTACTGGAGGACTTCCTGCGGGCAACTACCGTGTTTGCACTATGGCTTCGTCGTCTAACCATCAGCTTGTTCTTATGCCTGTTGCGCAGCGTGGTGCGTCTGATGATTGCACGAAGTTTACTGTTGGTGCTGGGAATAACAACGGTGGCAACAATAACAACAACAACGCCGCCGCTGCTAACAACAATAACAACAACGCCGCCGCCACTGCCGCCACTGCCGCCACCGCCGCCGCTGCTAACAACAACAACAATAACAACGGTGGCAACAATAACAACAACAACGCCGCCGCCACCGCCGCCGCTGCTAACAACAACAACAATAACAACGGTGGCAACAATAACAACGGTGGCAACAATAACAACAACAACGCCGCCGCCACCGCCGCCGCTGCTAACAACAACAACAAGAACAACAATAACAACAATAACAACAAGAACAACAATAACAACAACGCCGCCGCCGCCGCGGCCACCGCCACCGCCACCGCCACCGCCGCTGCTAACAACAACAACAATAACAACAACGGCCAACAGGCTCAGCAGAACGGCCAGCAAGCCCAACAGAACGGCCAGCAGGCGCAGCAGAACGGTCAGCAAGCCCAGCAAAACGGTCAGCAAGCTCAGCAGGGTGGTCAGGGTGGACAGGGTGGAAGGCGAGGCGGCAGGCGTGTCAACCGCCGCACATTTGTTGCATAAATGATTCCCAGGAAAGGGGGAGGTGCAGGTCACGTTGTTTCAAGTCCGTAGAGCGGATGTGAGAAAAACAGTAATACTGCAATTGCATGCAATGCAGGCTTGGATCTGGAATATATATTTTCTTTTACTTTTTTTGTGGTTGTTGGTTTTGTCTAGTGTCGTGTTATGTGTGTGATTTTATCACATTTTCGTAGCATCCGGAATAATGCCTGCGCGCGTGTGCTAATAGATTTGGCTTGTTTTTGGGAAGATGAAAATTATTACTTACCATTGATTACTGCTTGCTGTTCATGTTTGACTGGTGAGTTCGATGGGGATGTTACAATTCTACAAGTGGTCCTAGAGATCTACGTATTTTCCTCTTGAAAACAAAACCTCATAATCAACTCTCTAGGGTATCATCCCATCTTGGGAAAGCATTCTACAAATACCTACCGAATATCCACAGAAACGCGGCAACCGCCCCAAACAACGCGATCAACTATCTGTCATCCATCAAACACAATCCCGATAATCCCGAAAACAAATACCCAAAAGTGTGGAGTCAGCCCTAACCATGATCTCCAATGGCCTTGCCTGCTATTAAAAGGAATCGATGCAGCATGCACGGCTGTCCACATGGAGGTCAAGGGTTAACACACACAATGCTTGCATCCCCCAAGATCGTGCATACTGTAAGCCCTGCGTAGCACTGCAGCTTTCTCGTACGACACATCCAACATGCACGCACCCAGATAAGACTATCATCGACGGCCAGGCAGGGCCTCTCCAAGCCACGTTTTTGGAGAGGCAAGCTGAACGCGCGTAGTGAGAGAGTGCTGTTCCGTCTTTCCCGCGGAGGTTCTTCGGGACGGCCAACGGATTTTGGGGGGAGGGAGTTGTTTCGGGCCGGGTGCAGTGGGTGGCTCAGCTAAGAGGACGGGGGAATTGGAATTTCACCTTCGGATAGCGGCTCCCGACGGCTCTGTGACGCCCATTTCGATAGAGGCCTCGTATAGTATGCCGGGGACGGGCAGGTGTTGTATCGCGTCACAGCCGACTCTTGCAGCGCAATCGGGACGACCTCCAAGCGGTCTGACCGTGAGACTTGATACCCATCCAGCTGCCCGCCTCTCGGCCGCTCGTTTGTGCGACGTTGGACAAACGAGGCGCTGTTTTGGACAGAAGATGAGTTGGAAGTCGGAGGTTGGAGTTGGATTATCAATATTTCCGAAGATGTGTTTGTGGCGGCGGCTGAGTATGGAGGGGTGGTAAGGTTGCCGACCTCTCGGAAACGCCAAGCATGGATGGAGAGCATGTTGTGATGATCCGGCTCGCACAGCGCCCTCGGAATTGTTGGAACCCCGCAAATGTGCGTCGATCTATGACTCGATCGGGTAGTGGTATTCGTTGTTGGTTTCACCGCTGCTTTTCACCCTTCAAGGTCTGTGTTATTTTTGGGGAATGGATGAGAAATAGTTCGGTTGAGCACGTTCTTTCCCCTCGCTCACCGTTGCCGTTATCAGAATGCTTTTTTCCAAGCTTTTCTTCACCGCCACATACTCAAGACATTTTCGCGATTGGGTAAAACAAAAACCAGCAACCCATCAGCGCATTGTTCAGGGGCGCAAAGATGAGAAGGTCATCTGATCAGTTTATTCACCAAATTTCGATGCCCGTTCTCCACCGACTGTGTTGGCGGCCGGGCACCCAGATTTCTGCGCCAGCTAGCTCGAATCCGGCATGGCTGGGCGTTTCACCACGCCAGGACGAACAGTGCGATTATCTCCCACTGTAAGTTACCTTACAAATGTAGCTCGAGAGTGACATGTCTCGGACGGACCCCAATATGGGAGCCTGCAACGCATCCCATCCCTCGGTACGACTCATGGGTGTACAGGGTGGTGGGACGTAAAGACGTCACTTCATGCAGCTACTGACAAATGTGTATATGTTTCCCAGCATCGTAGACGAGGGCAGCATTCAGAAATACTCAGCAAGCTGACGGATTAGACGGCGGTCGGCCTCATTCCGCTCTTGGGAATAGCTTGGAGGTGAGACTACGAACGTAGTGCACATGGCTTGGAGGGGACGGACCGAGGTTTGGTGTGGTTCAGCGTATCACCGCCCTGGGTGGTGCTTCGAGAACTGTGCCACGACGGACTGTCCCGTTGGCCCGCCTCCAATCCGTTTGTCTCAGTCAGTGGATTCCACTAAACCCACGCGCCCTGCTTTACGATTCCACCTCGTTGATTATGTCATGCACCGCTCGCTGGTGAAGTTTGTTGCTGGGACGGCGTGGCTGTCTTGATGGCCGCATGGCCGCATGCAATGATGAGTGCAGGCGGCTGCTTACATGTCTGCAGGCCAGCCGGCAGTGCAGGCCCTCCTGATCACCTACATGCTGGGCGCTCATCGGCACATGTTGGAGTTACAGTGTCGAGAGTGATAAACGCCGGGTCTGGTGTCGTTGGCCTTGGAAGCTGAGATGGAAGCTGGGAAGGGGATGGACTTATTCGTCTACGTGCAGGCTGATGGACGGTCGGGGAAGAGGGAGCTAGGAGCTGGAGTGAGAGCTACGAGAGGGTTCCAAGCCTTGGAATCCAAGGCGTGCCCAAGGACGAAGGATGCCCAAGATAGGATATAGGTATGGTACTTATATGGGAACCCCCACGCTATGTTTGGGACTATGAGTTGTGGGAAAGTGAGTGTACCAGATACCAACATTACAACAACGTTATGGTTCTAACAAATACTCTCCGCTGTATCTCCACTGCTGTACCGACAATACTGGAGTACTGACAATATCCACTGTACTCCACTATACTTTAGCTGTTTTGCCCGTCGTACTACCAACCCTGCTCCTTGTCAATTTGCTCCATACACTCCATACTCTTCATACAAACTAATATACCAAACTAACAATCTCACTTTATTGATTCACGCGATTCAAGAGGTGAACCACAGCGCTGGATACAAGCGAGAGTCACACACGAAACATGGGGGGGAAAGTCCAACCAGTCGTCCAACCAGTCGTCAAACCAGTATGCCAGCATCCCACCAGTGTCCCAACCATAATCCCAGCATGGGTTCGGGCGTAACTAAACCCCCGGCGCGCTCACTTCTACTCTACCTACGGAAACTATTCTATACTATAGTTTCGACTGTATTACTACCATTACCATTATCCGTATATTCTTCGTTGGGAAATGATACTCCCGTACTCTCTTCTCCTCTAGCCCGTGTACAAAACAAGGGTGCATAGTTTGTACACCAAAGCACGAATAAAACTACTCTACTGGCGGCTTCTCATTAGCCCCAAAATCAAAAAAGAAGGCCCCCTTGCTTCCTATATCCCGTGTTGTCCGTCCACCATCCACCTCCTCCCAACGTCAGGCAGACTAGACTGTGGAACCCCCCCAAGGGTCCTATCATCGTCATCGACCAGGAAGAAGCTTGAATCCCGTCCCTCCCGCGTGGGCTACCGTTGTTACGGGTGCGAGTTGGAACAGGCCAATCCAACGGCGGGGTACGATCAGCGGTTGTACGAGAGAAGGTGTGTGGCTCCTTACATTATTTTACTTTTCCTGTCCCTCCATATATACATGGACCTGATCTCCCCCCCCCCCGTTTCTCTCCCTTGGTCCCCTCGTGGATTTGTCCTAGCACGGAATTCTAGCCTACTGGCGATTTTTATTCTCACCTTTCCCCTTCACTTCTCTGACAATGCCATCCTCAGACGAAAAACGCCCCAGCGTCTCTCCGTCCCAAGAACAGCCTGCCACCGCCTCGGGCAAGGTTGTAGAACGGACCGCCAACCAGATGGCGACTATGCATGATGATGACGAGCGGCTGCTAGCTCAGATTGGCTACGAGCAGGTGGGATTATCCCCTGGTGCAGATAGCCACGGGCCCGGAGTCCTAACGATGTGATAGAAATTCACCCGCCACTTCACGAAGTACTCCACGCTCTCCTATGCCGTCTCAGTCCTGGGAGTCCTGGGTTCCGTCCCAGCGACTTTTGGTAGCCCGCTGAGTCTCGGCGGACCAGCTGCGGCAGTGTGGGCTTGGGCGTTTGGGTCCTTGATGGCTCAGTGCATTTCTATGTCTGGTATGTTCCCCAATCGATTGCTAGCGGATATGGGCTCACTGTCGTAGTTGCGGAGCTGGTCTCTGCGTACCCCACGGCGGGGGGGATGTATTTCGTTACCAAGAACGTGGTTCCGCCGAAGCACGCGGCGCTCTGGTCATGGGTTATCGGCTGGTGCAATTTCCTCGGCCAAACAGCTGGAGTTGCTAGTGTGGCATACACAGTCGCCCAGCAGATCCTCGCGGCGGTTAGCATGAACTCTCACTTCGATGGCGAGGCATATGCATTCTCACCGTAAGTCTACCCCCCGCCCCATCTTTCCTACAGCTAACATCTCGTAGCTCCGCCCTCCAAACCGTCCTCCTCTCCATGGCCGTCCTAGTCATCACCGGCATAATCTGCTCCCTCACCACCCGAAACCTGCACAAAATCATCCTCTGGTTCGCGCCCATCAACGTCATCGCATCCGTTTCCATCTGCATCGCCCTCCTCGTCCTAACACCCAACCTGCAGCCCGCAAGCTGGGTTTTCGGCCACTTCACTGACGGCTCCGGATGGGGAACCCCATTCTCCTTTTTCCTGAGTTTCTTGTCTGTGGCTTGGGTCATGACCGATTACGACGGAACGACTCATATGTCTGAGGAGACGCACGATGCTGCTATTCGTGGACCTCAGGCTATTCGGTGGGCTGTCACTATATCGGGTTTGGTCGGGTGGATGATCACAGTCACGCTGTGCTTTTGCACTACTGATCTCGACGCCGTAATCAACTCCCCAACCGGGATGCCCGCCGCCCAGATCTTCCTCAACGCTGGCGGCAAAAGCGGCGGCACGGCAATGTGGTTCTTCGTCATTTTGGTCCAGTTCTTCACGGGCTGTTCAGCAATGTTGGCAGATACACGCATGGCCTTTGCCTTTGCACGCGACAACGCCCTGCCCTTCTCTACGTATGTCACTATCCCCTCCTTCTCAAAAGCCCACCCCCGCTAACAGACCCTCCCAGCTTCTGGTCCACCGTCAACCCCCGCACCAACACCCCCATCAACGCCGTCTGGCTCGTCGTCGCCTTCGCCATCGTGCTAAACTGCATCGGCATCGGCAGCACCGAGACCATAGTAGCAATCTTCAACATCACCGCCCCCGCGCTCGACCTCTCCTACGTCGCCGTCATCCTCGCCCGCAACATCTACAGTTCCCAAATCGATTTCCGTCCCGGGCCCTACGTGCTCGGCTGGATGCGCAAGCCGCTGAATGGGATTGCGGTCACCTGGGTTTTCTTTATTAGTGCAGTGCTTTTGTTCCCGACGATTAGGCCGGTGACGGCGGAGAATATGAATTATGCGTCTGTGGTGGGGGCGGCGATTGCGTTGTTTGCTTGGGGGTGGTGGTGGGCGGGTGCGAGGAAGTAAGTCTTTTGTCCTGTTGTTCCCCTTTTGCTCTCTCGATCTCGGGTATTCATGTGTGCGATGGGATTTGTGCTAATGGGTCAATAGCAAGTACTCTGGTCCGATTACGAAGGATATACTCGAGATTATCGCTACGGAGGATGGGCTGGATGATCATATCAATGAGGATTATAATACCACTGACTACGGCGTCGCCAGGTTGTCTTGACGAGTTTAGAGCTTGTGGGAAGTGGTGCGAAGGGAAGGTAAGGTCGGATTATAGGTATACACTCACGCCTGACCAGCAACATGGTCGTTTTGAGATGAGATTTTGGAATTGGGCGTATATATAGCGAAGGAGTTTGGGAGGTATTTTGGGTCATGGTATAGACTTTTTTATTTATTATTTTATTATTTTACCCTGGTAATTCGTCTAGAGCTATGATGAATATAGGTTTACTTTATGTCATGTATTTACGCGTTTTTTATAACAATAATTACTTCAATGTTTTTGCTCGGTTTTATTTGGAGTGCGAAAGCACACAGCTTCCTGAAATAAACTGGGCCATCAATGAGTTAGCTTGGAATAATGTGAAGCATTTTATTATTGCATAGAACTTTAGTCTGATTGATTATACGACACAGAGCCGTCTCCTTAAAGTCACAGCCTCAGCTATAAGAACTATAACCCCATAACTCAACCTCCACGTTGATAACATAAACGGCCTGGAATAACCCATGGCGAACAGATAGTAAAGCAATCGTAGAAAATCCACCTCCCGCCCATATACTGAGCCATTTTATAACATACAAGCCGCAAATTCGTAATCATTCAAGTAGCCCGTAGCTTCCCATAGGCACCTCAACATCTGAAATACGTCGCAGCATCATCATTTCTCAACGATGCATAGAGCGACACACCCCAGCATCACAACTCCCATCCGCCCATTCCATCTTCAAATCATCCAACCACCAATTCTTCGGCTCCCCGGCAACCGTCACATTAACCTTCAGCGCCTGCAAATGCGTGAAATCATCTAGCAGCACTACATCCGTAAGCTTGCAATCCTCCAGCCCAGGGCAGCTAGCCGTCGACACGAGTTGAGTGACCACCTCCTCATACTCCTGCTTCCCGTGATTGAACTGTACGCCTGTGAACTGCCAGTCGCAATGCGGCCCCAAGGAATCGCAGCCCACTGACGCTGCGAGGGCGTGGAAGGTGTAGCATCCCCACTGCAGGTTTTGACCGATACCGATTTCACCAGTGGCGCCGTACCCGTCGATCGGGGGGGAGTTGTGGGTGCGTGTGACGTCGGCGTTGCTCTGAGTGACGAATTCGAGGAGGAGCGGCGCGGATTTGGGGGTATAGGGGTCTTTGGGGGGAGGGGCGACGACGAAGCCTTGAGAGAAGTAGAAGTGGTGGTAGGGGCTGGAGATGGGTTGGGCGTCGTTGGAGTTTGCTGAGCCGGCGAGGCGTGGGATGTCATCAAACTGGAGCAGAGGGTTAGAGTGTTATATCTGTGCAGGTTGAGATAGGGGGGCTTACAGTAAGCCTGAAGATACCTTGCTCGCCGCACGATGGAACAACGGTGGTAAGAGGCCTGGAGGATGTGGTAGTGATAGAGTCAGCCGGGACAGTTGTAGATTTTATCATCCGAGCTTCTCTCGGTCCAGGAATGTAAGTTGAGAAAAAATGACCAGATGTGTACGTGGTGGCCTTTGAAAGATCCGCGGGAAAGGTGAGTGTGGTGATAAATGGAAGCTTTAAGGTGACTGTTGCAGCTTCGTCAAGAGGCACCATGGGCGCATGGGTACCAGTAGGCCGGGCCATATACGTGGTAGAGTCAGCCGGCGCAGGTATAGGTTTTTTCAACCGAGCTTCTCCCGGCCCAGGAATGGAAGTTAAGAAAGTTCGACCGGAGGTGTATACGGTGGCTTTTGAAAATTCCACAGGAACGGTGACTGTGGTGATAAAGGGAAGCCCTAGGGTGATTTTTGTAACATCATCAATAAGAGGTACGAAGGGAATTGCGCCAAGTACTGCTGGTGTCAGATAGGCATTTTATGGTTTGGGAATAGAATACATACCGTCCTTGCGTTCGAGCGGTTTACTCTCGTCATTGGTAAATCCTTTCATAGCTGCCAGGGTGGTGGGTTGTGGCGGAGATTGTGCACGAATCGTAACATTAGTTAGAATACCAACCGTTTGAGTGGGGATAGTTTCGGTGCCATCCGAGAAAAGACTCGCCGACACTGGGTCGTGAGGGGTTGGAGCTGCTGCAACAGTATGGTAAATGGAATCGTTTGAACTCGTTTCTGGCGCGATAGACTTCACAGGGTATACTGTAACAGTTTCGACTACGGCATCATCGCCGCCAGAACCAGATTGTGCTTCGGTAGGGGATGTGGAATTAACCGTCACCTCAGCCGTGGGCACTCCCGTTCCAGTGGGGGCCGTGAGATATTGAGAGGTGGTGTTAGCCGTCACTGGATCCTTCGTCGGTGCCGTTCCAGTAGGTGCCGTGAGATATTGGGATGCAGTGTTGACTACCAATGGGGCCGTGGACCCATCCGATCCAGTAGGGGCTGCGAGATTTTGGGATGTACTGTTGACCGTCTCGGGGATCTTCGGGCCCCCAGTTCCATTGAGGGGTTGGAATGTGGTAGTAAGCGTCGCTGTGAGATTATGCTCTCCCTTCTCGGTTGGGGAAGGACCATCGTGGAGGAAACGGGCAGATGTGGACTCCCAGATATCAATATCAGAGCTCGGAACCCCGGATATGTCGATGGTAACGGTGACAGTTTTGAATCCAGTATGAGTTCTTGTGATTGTGGTAGTCAGTCCATCAGAAACGGCTTCAATATGCTGAGTTTCGGCCTTGTGAAGGTTAGTAAGAGTTATATTATATTATATATAGGTATTGAAAAGGTTGTTGTTACCAAGTGGTGGGCAACGCCAAAGGCTTTAACATCAGGGAGGGAAGGGTCCTCAGTAACTGTCACATAGACCGTGATGATGCTGCAAAGCTTGCCAGGGTTCCCATCCTGAAGACTTGAGAATTATTAGCACGCCAATATCGTTCATTGGAAGTAGATTGACAACTTACAGGGCAGCTGCGGCAGCTGGAGCAGCAGAGGAGATGCCACAAAGGGCAAGGACAAATCCAAGATGCAGCAGGAGGTGCATCTTGAAATAATTGGGACGAAGTAAAAACTTTGAGATGGAAGAAGTATCAAATCAACCGATCAGAATACAAAACGATAAAGACCATGGCGGGACGTATGTCCTTCAAATGAGTGTGATGAGAGAGGGTGAGGAAGAAGGTGTTGTGAAGTCAAGGAAGTGAGGTTGTGGTAATCGACGGTAAGTCGTGGGCAGAGGGTTTACGCGTCTGTCAACCCCCAAGCGGTCAATTGCAGAAGGAACGGGGAAGAACAATTCAATTTCACTCACTTGAGATGACCGTTACTTCCTGTGTACCTTATACATCTTATCAACAAGGCCTCTTATGAAAATTAATCTTCAATGGCTATATAAAACCATTAATGAATGGCTGAACTTTGGCATAAACTCATACAAACATTCCCGTATTATTATAGATCAAATTGTCTGCTCAGCGCTTTGCGCCAACTCCATACTCAGTTTATAAACTCTGAGCCAGACGGCAGCATTGCTCTTGGATAATAAAACATGTGCGACAGTAGACATAAGTTCAAACACAGGCGCGTCATAGTTGGCATCTTCCTGTGAGCAAACATATAGAGCATAACATACGCATTGGCAACATATACCAGGGTTATATCAACATTAGTAGGGAAACAACTTTGCCTCCCTCTCTCATAGCATAATGACTAAAGATAGCACGTAGACCAAAAATGACGTGGAAATTCAACTCAACAATAGTAAATATTAATCATAAATAACTTTATGAGCATTATACCTGATCTTCCGTATCCGTATACTCTGGTGGAAACTCGTCATTAACTTCCGCTCCTCCCACGACTGACTCAGCAGCCAACAACCGCTGCTGCCTTGCCTCTTCCAAATCCGCAGCCCACAGCGCCGAGCCAGCAGCAGATGTAAGCAAGAAGAACATTGACAACACGGGGACAAGCTGCAGCAGTAGCGCAATAGTCCCAAACCTGAGTCCAAGAGTTAGTATAGAGTTCATCGCCTTCCTCACGTCAAACTGATGCTAATTTAGTGCAACATACCAAGTATACCCCCACCGCCGACTCTCAACTTCCTTATTCCGCTCCTTCCTCCCCAATCCCCTCAACTTAAAATACCTCCAATGCTGTAACGGCCCCGCTCTCCTCCCCGTGAGAATCAAGAACAGTGGCACACCCGCGAAGGGAATAAAATTAAGCGGCAGGAACAGCACAAACTCTGCGATCTGTCGGAAGCTGAACGGGCCATACACAGCCTTCTCTGTTGGTGGGCCGAGGGCCTTGACCGGGTTTGAGGCGGCAGGGAAAATGGTGCGCGAGGGCGAGAGCAGCGCTTCTTGATGCCGGGAGAGGAGGGTCGCGTCAAAGACATCAACAAGCGTTTCGTCGACGAAGAAGGCCTCAAAGAGTAGGGCGACGACGACGGCGCCTGTTTATAATCAGCTCCCGCACTTGGTCTTTTTAGGGCGATTTCAGGAACGGCGGCCGGTTGCCTAGAGCTTGAAATATAAAAACGCGAACTCACCTTCTCCCAAAACCAAAAACGCAGCACTCACAAACGCCGCAGGGCCATGGAATATAGCCAACAGCGCCGCCTGTGGCAGGAAAGCAAACATAAACAAGAGGGTATACACCAGTAAACTCAGGAACAGCACAGGTATCAGACGCGTCTTGAAGAGGCTCCAGAACGGAGGGTGGACTATGAAGAACCAGATACCCCATATAGGGTAGAGCGCCGGGTAGAGCGCCTTGCCCAGCGGCGTTAGGTACCGCATTTTGTGGTGATGTTTGGAACGGTGAGAGATGAAAAGGCGGGGAGAGTTGGGGTCGGTGAGGTCTCACTTAGAGATGACGTACTGTACGCGCTGGTGGAAAATAAGTTTATCCGGTGGAGTGAGGTTCAACAGACCACCCTTTAAGGGTTATCAGATGGTAGATCGAGAATGCAGATAGATGCCTTACCAAATACAGCTATATAAGACATGTTAATGCGAATATGTTATTTTTAAAGAGAAGACTAAAGCTTTGTATCTGTTTTATATTGTTTTTTATATAAAGCTTATTTTCAGCATCTAGCTATTTACAACCTCTAATTGTGCTCTGATACGCCGGTCATAATAGCCTGTTCCAATCTATGTGCAATCTATATGCAATCTATATGTATCAAAAAATCTAATAATGTAAAAAAAGAATGCAATCAACCAATATTTCTAGCATTAATATATATATAAGAAATCAATGGCCGGCCTGAGAGAAAAAGGTAAGCCAGTGTCACTGGGGAACACTGTCCAACTCTCCCTGCTCAATCCATTCATTCCATTTGTCTGGCGCAATCCCTGGAGTTCCGGTGGCGCTCGTGCTTGCAGTTGCAGTCGCGGCACTCTTCAATCTGGTTGGAACTCCCGATATGACGTCAAGGCCCTTTTTCACGGCAGCTGATTCTAGCTGGGCGGGTGCAATGCCACCCCCGACAGTTGAGTCAAGTCCGCCGACATGAGTCTTCGCGGCCAAATCCAGCTTTCTCGCGGGTGTTCCGGCGTAGGAAGTATCCAAGCTGCTGTCAAAAGAATCAGGCTCATTGAGCGCCTCATTGCCAGCCATAAGCATGCCCATTAGGGGATCGTTTGAAAATCCAAGATTCCCACCGAAGAGGCTGTCATCCCGTGGCGTCGCAGTTGCAAACAGGTTGAACTCGCTATCTGGAGCCTGGATATTAACCTGCGGCATGAATGGTTTGCCACATGATACCCCTGCAGAGATGGAACTATCCGTGCTGTTGAAATCAATAGGCTCAGGCCGTTTCGAGAGCTGCGAGCCCCGCTCGTACGATCGAGAAACTTTCACCTGGGGTTGCTCGATAGATTGCAAGGCAGGTGATTCGGATTTTATTTCGACTGGCATAGACTTGCCACGACTTGGCTTGGAAGTATCCGGACTTGGCGACTTAACTGCTGCTGATTGCTGGAGTTTCATCGCAGACTCGGCTTGACACTGGTTGGGATAGTGACGCCGATTGTGGAGGTTTTGCGTAACCCGTGGCTGTGGATCGAAATTTTGAAACTGATGTTGCGCCATATATGCTGGAGGCTGAGGTATGGCGATTGGCATTGTCGGCATGATATTAGGCATAGCATACGGCGGCGGGTGCCCATCGCCCATCATTTGCGCCTGATAACCCATATGCGTACTCATCATACTGGCGACGTTCGGATAAGAACTGGGAATCTGGCCTACATGCTGCGCCGCCTGTGTAACTGCCTGTGAAGCATATGAATCCCGAAGGGCTACTTCAACAGCTGACCGAAATTGAACGTTGTTCGTGAGGATATTTGATAACTCATGGCGGCTCAAATCGGTGGACTGGTTGTGAAGATGGGCGTTGAGGTACCGATAGTGGTGTGGGAGGTCATCTTCCTCCTCCTCATACATCTCTTCGTTTATTACATCTTCCTCAGAGACTCGTAATGATCTGCCGGTCCGTCGCTTGTGTATTTCTGATGCGCGCCTGGCTGACTCTACACGCGCTTCCAATGAGCGGTCACTCCTCCTTGAAGCGGCGATGTAGGCCCGCTCTTGGTTCTCCTCGTGTGTACGTTCGGTCTGAAGTAGTTAGTAACTCTGTTGGATGGGGTGATATGAGACAACTACCTTGATTGCCTTGGCAGGCGGGATGCATCTCAGAGGAGGCATCGTAGTATACAAATATAATTGAATCGAACAATTGAAACCTGACCACTGCAGAGCAGAGAAATTGAACGCAAAAAAGAAATTGGTTTCAGCAGAATCAGATGTCTTAAGAAATAATTGAAAGCTAAACACAAGCTTAAGGAGGGGGGCGCGCTCGTGACCGTGATCGTGATGGTTTGCAAATGCCGTTTAAAGCGCCCTAGTTGTTGAATAAGGCCGGCGATACTCACGCGATAGTAAAGTTGTGAAGCAAAAAGGAGGCGAGGCCCAGAGCCCTAACTCTTCTTGTTCTACTGATCCATGAGCCAAATTGATTTTGCGATGGTTGCCGACGTCAAATCAAGCTGTGCATGACGTTTCCCCAGATTCCATAGACCACAACAAGAGGCTATCAGAGCTCGACCCCTGGGTTTTTAGTCAAAAACATAACTCATCTCTGGTAGCGCATCATTAGTAGACTATGCTCTTACCTCTCTCTTCATCTAATATCCAACGGGTTTCCTTATCATGTGGAGACATTACTTCAACGACTCTAACGTGCTGGTACTATTTATTGTCTTAGGCCATTGTCTGGTCTGGGAGCTCTCGGTTTGGTGCCGAGGGAAGGAGCGACCAAGCCTGGGAAGGTCCTCCACGCGCCGCCTGTAGCCGGCGCTTGATGTCACTAATTCTGGCCTGTGCCCCATAAACCATATATCAATTTGATCTAATAAAGCTTCGGTCGAGTGGACGCTATAAAGATACAAAATTCGCACTATAGCGAGCATTAGTAAAGTACTAAGGCTTGAGTCTGATGATAAATTCCTCGGATTTTAACCCCCGCTCAGTGCTCTCCTGAGAATGAGTTCGTCGTCGCTCATAATTAGTCAGGAGCAACATGCGATTCAACTCTCCCATCCCCGCATCACCCCACTTCCCGGACCTTGCCCCGCCCTTGATACGTCCTCGAAGTGGAATCACGCCAGTCCAACCTTATCTGAAAATAAGCATAGGCCATGAGATTGAGCATTTGAATACAGATGAACCGCTTCCATTAGTGTTGCAGAGTCCGCGGCATGGTTAAGACGTGTTGTGTTCATACTGTTTTGTATTACGCTGGCTATGCTGCATTCTAACTCATATGCCGGATCCCCCATTGCGCAAAAGGATACTCCCAGCATATCTGGCGTAGTACCGTCAGCGCGGAATTAAAACAACTCGGCTTTCGGCACTTACCACCATTTCCGCGGTTCCAAGCGCGATATCGTTTCTGGTGCACCTGGTGCAGTGGTTTGACGATATTTGTCATTCAGACCATAGACTCATAACGACGTCGTCAAAAAGCTTTATTTGACCGTTTTACCGATTTTTTGGGATGTCCTATCCAATCCGAAGTTCGCTGGAACATAGAGAGCTTCAATCATCTGACCTTCTCCTGTGGACAAATCCGTAGTTCTTTTCACCCGTCATGCGGCCGGCGTCGCTCTCTGATCCGAGTAATCGGGCAAGTCATGATCGCGTTCCATGTACTTTGGTAATTGTTCCTCGGTCTCGTTGGGCGTGTAAGAAGATGAGGCCATATTCCCAGCGGCTACGGAATGCCGTCCATCGTTCCGCTCTGTATCATTCGATGAGTCACCCGGCACGCCCCTAGGCTGTTCTGGCGGCGTTATTCGAGGCGTATTTGGTGATGATAGTGCTTGCAGCTGATACCCCAATTGAGGTGGGCGGAATTGGCTTTGTGTACTTGGACTTCCCATGATAAGCCCTCTACCTGGCGACTCTGCGCGCTCCAGGATGGCTGATGTAGCTTCTTGGTCGCGTTTGCGTTGTCGAAAGGCCCGAATAGCCCAAGCATTGATGCAGATGAAGAAGGTTATGCTGACACACAGTATCCATACGACGACCATTATGTTCGCGGCTTTATGAAGCGGCTGACTTGTATCACGGGGGCCCGTGGCAACAGCGTTTGTCGCCCTGAATGTTGAGCTGGTACCATGCATATTGGTGAGAGATAGCATGATGGGATGTATGAAACGAGAGATAATATCGTCGTTTACGTGATACGCAGAGCTAAACGCAGTGCGGAAGGCACGAACGAAGGTAAAAGATATGGAAAGATATAGGAAAGAACGAGAAGACAACATGGATCAATTAGGAAAGAACAAGGGGCAATATGCATATATATAGGAAGGAACGCGAAGAAATATGAATTGAGATAGGAAAGAACGAGGAGTAATATGTATGATTGAGATTTGGGAAAGAACGAGAGGTGATATGAACAAAATTGGGAAAGAACATGGGGCAACATGGACAGAGTTAGGAAGGAACGAGTGACTAGACAGAATATGAACAGATAAGAAACTATTCTCGTGACATCTAGCTTTCCTCTGTATGTGCTCTATTCCACAGTGAATGACATTGAAGCCGCTGAACGAAATGCCTTTTGAGGGTGTAGCTTTGCACTTGTCTATGAGGACAAGACAATTCGCGAGAGGTTGAACTCAATGTCGAAATAACGAAATCGATAATAAATGCCGAAAAAGCGTTTACTACATATCGCATTTCAAACAATACCTTCGTATTATCGGTTCGCATTGACGTTCTCCGCCAGGAAGCTCATGATCCGTAATGGTAATATTTGTATGAGAGATGTGGGCGTTTAGAGTCTGAGACGCGAAGTTGCTTCGTTAAGCGCTAATCCAGGTCAATGCAGCCGCCGGCCCCTGTGCCCCAGATATTTCGTCATAATTGCCGACGCCGCATCGGACCTCGTCAAAACTTTATTTCCTATCGTAGCGGGGTGTACATTCTCAACGCCATTCTCTCGCCGACCCGCTCAATTATCCTTCCCTCGCTTTCGGATCCCCTGTAATAGCTCAATTGCTTTGCCCCTCCTGACATTTCCGTTGGCTCTAAGCCATTGGAGGATCGGCAATCGCAGAGAGTAACCCTCGGTCATACAGGCGCCATGGCGTCAACGACAAAGGCGCCGGAGAAGCGCAAGGAGAAGCCAAGCGCTCTCCGCTCGGTGATAGCTGGGGCGAGTGCTGGTGCCGTCGAAATTTGTAAGTGCAACTTGCTTGGGAACAGAGTCTGGAGGTGGGCTGTTTGTTAGAGCATGGGCTAATAATGCGACTGTAGCTATCACCTACCCTGCGGAATGTATGTCTGAACCCTCCCGAGCGGCTGCGAAGCTATGGCATACGACTGCAAATTCTGCCGGTTGATTCTCCGGAATATCCCCAAAAAGCACGGTGCCGCCTCAGGAGAGATTGCGCCGCCTAGCTTCATGGGCAGAATACGCTCTTGAATGAGAGGACCGAAATATTGACAGGAAGATAGTTGCCAAAACCCGAACACAACTCAACCAACGGTTATCCGGTGCTGATAAGCTCCCGTGGCCCAAATTCGGCCCAGCATGGTACGCCGGCTGCACAACGCTGATCATCGGCAACTCCCTGAAGGCTGGAGTCCGGTTCGTGGCGTTCGACCAGTTTAAGTCCATGCTGCAAGATGAGAATGGACACATCTCCGGCCCCCGCACCGTCATTGCCGGCTTCGGAGCAGGTGTGACTGAGTCTTTGCTTGCCGTAACCCCGTTCGAGAGTATCAAGACCACACTGTAAGCCAGTTCCTCTATTTAAGCTCATGCCGTCAGCTAACACCCCTAGGATCGACGATCGCAAAGCTGCAAAGCCCCGCCTACGCGGTTTCCTACACGCCGTCCCTATCATCGCACGAGAGCGCGGACTTCGCGGCTTCTTCCAAGGTTTCGTACCAACGACGGCACGCCAGGCCGCCAACTCGGCGACTCGATTCGGGTCTTACAACTTCTTCAAGCAAATCGCGGAGTCATACGTGGCGCCCGGCGAGAAGCTGGGTGCAGCCAGCACGTTCGGTATTGGTGGTCTTGCAGGTCTGATCACGGTGTACGTGACGCAGCCTGTGGACACAATCAAGACACGCATGCAGAGCATTGAAGCGAAGCAACTGTATAAGAACAGTTGGGACTGTGGGAGTCAGCTTGTGCGGAATGAGGGCGTGTTGACGCTGTGGTCGGGAGCGCTGCCGAGGTTGGTGAGACTAATGCTTAGTGGTGGTATTGTGTTTACTATGTACGAGAAGAGCATTGAGTTGATGGATAAGGCGGATCCCGATAAGAAATACATTTAAGTGCTGGAATAGATAGAGAAGGGGCTTCGTTTTTTTTGTTTGCCATACCGCGGCTAGACGATGTCAAGGCATCGAATGTAAATTTGGATAATAGATACTGGCAGAGCTGAAGTAGACCGTCGTCGGGCACTACGATCGGGCATCGGCCTCGGGGCTCGAATGCCTGGCGGTTTAATGTTGTGCAGCTACTCTACTTGTGGAGCCCCCCTTACCCCTACGAAGGACGTCCGGTCTATATAGCGCTTAATACGAGTTCATTTTAATTCAAAAGGCTCGATGTTCTAGTGGTAAGATGCCCGTCTCTCAATTATCAACCGGTTTTGGATACATCCAAACTCGCCTTCGGCAAGCACCCCGAGTTTGAGGTTCAGAACCGACAGGAGACTCCAGTTCGAGTCTGGATCTGGCCATGTTTTTTGCTTATTTTTTGCCTTTTTAGACTAGGGAGGTTGCCCGTTCGAGTCGTCGATGAGGCTTTGTTGATCGAACCTTTGTGGGCGGCTGTGAGGCTTCTCACTTTCGACACCCCTGCCTACAGCCAAAAGTTTTAACACCCACCACCATTATTTGATATCCTACCGATTCTATTATTTGAATAGCTGTTTTACACATGTCACAATGATTTATAACTTGCTTAATCGTGTATATATTTCTCTCTATAGTAAAGGTAGGTAGGCGTCCACCAAGAACAATCTTGGCCGTGGAACTTACAACCTGCCCACGATTCTAAGAACTACCCCACTAACTTAATACCTGAAGCAACCCCCGCGCCGGGTCATGGAGACTGTGGCCGAGGATACTACCGAGTCTTTCCCCCAGATATTTTCATTCGTAATCATCTGCACCACATGACATAAATCGTGTACAATCAACATGCTCAGAGCTTCAGTCACTGTCTTCGTCGTCTTCATCATCGCTATCCTCCTCCTCAGCTTCCTCCAACCACGCAATGAAACCACCTGCCATCGTCCGGACACGTATCATGTGCTCGTTCTCGCTGCTCTTGGGGTCCTTCCACCAGGCCTCGAAGCCCTCCTCTTCAATGACTTCTAGGTCATAAAACTCCTTGCAGAGACTAAACAGGACAGCCTCTCCCTTGTCACGATTGCAGAGGTCCTTTTGGAAGCTCGTGAGGAGATCAGCCTGATCCCCGACACGCTTGTCCCTACCAAGTGCAACATCAGACAAGAATGCCGTAGCGCCTTCCTGTGCAAGTGTCTGCTTGACGGCTTTGGGCGGCTCAGCACCACCCTCAATGAGCTGCACAATGCGCTTGATGAAACCAACTGCAATGGCACGGTGCATGTGGTGGTCGGTCGCGTTATTACTGAGACGAAGGGAAGTGAATTCCACACGGGTGTTGTGGAAGTCGCCGCTCTCGCTCAAAGTCTTGAACACATCCGCAACAGCGTCCTTGTGGAAGTTTGCGCCACTTGACTCGTCTCCCGAGGCCTCATCATCAGACACTGCGCTTGCGAAACTTGAGTGTCGGGAGCGTGCCTCGGCTTCATCTTCGTCAGAGCCTGCATCGGATCCGATCTGTGAATAGGAGTCTTCGGCGAGGTTGAGGTGTGCAGTGCTGTAGATAAGGGTGCTGAGAAGATCACGACACACATCCTTTTCATCCTCCTCGGCGTCTTCGTAGGCATAGCCATCACCTCCCTCACCGACAATTGCGGTGTCTGCTGGCACTCGTGCAAGAGGCTCGCCATCAACGTTTTCGCGCTTGCGCTTAGCTCTAGTTATGCGCTCGCCGGCCTTGACTGTAGTGTTGCTTCCGATTCTAACGGAATATGAAATGAGTGCTCCATCGAGGATGGCGGCAGATTTACCAATCGCAGCTTCACTAGCGATAATGGACTTCTGGATGTGAGCACCGTCCTCCACAACAACATCGTCCCAGATATAGGAGTCCTCGATGACAACATTCTTGCCGATCTGACACCTACGGCCAATGATTGAGTTGCTGATAACTGTGCCATCGCCGATACTGGTTGCTCTCCCAAGTACGGTCTTCTTGCCGATCTTGCAGCTGCGGGCGAGAATAACACCATCCTCCTTGATTATACCACCAGCACCACGGTTGTACTTTTGATCAATGACCCAGTTGTTGTCGGGAATCATTGGGAACGTCCATCGTCCGAGGATGTCCTTGCTGACGCAGTCATACAGTTGGAGGGTGCTAGCTCTCGCAGCGTAATGCTTGTCGACGATTTCAATATGGATAGTCTTTCCATTGAGTTCGTAATCCTTCAGGATGTTGTGAAGGAACTGGGATCGCGGCTTCTCCGCGTCGAATGACTCTGACCAAAGAGCCAAGACGTCTGGGGTGCAGATATCGATTCCCGTATCAATCAAATCGCCACGCATCTCAAACTCAGGCTCTTCTAGGACCTCGACTGGCAGGTCAATGTATTTCCTCTCATCGAAAGGAGTCATCTCATCATAGTGAAGAATGCGATCCTTGCGTGGGTTATTAACAAACACCGGAACAACCGCCTTGGGCTTGGCCCGATGTTGCCCAGGCCCGCCGTATCTTGTGACAACCGTCATGATTGCATTCTTATCGTCGGTTCTCCTCGTTCGGTGCTTGTGGAGTATGGGACCGATAGGTAAGTTCGAGACAACATCCGCGTAGGTTAAGAGGAAGTCGCCGGTAATGATACCGCGGCTATCAATCATTCTCATGGCATCTCCGTATGAAGTGGACTGAGAATGAATGAACTCAAGACTTGAGAATGGCGAGGCGAAGGAGGTCGCAGGATTCCATTTTGAAGCCAGCAAGTATGCTTCCACTTCAAATGTATGCGCCGTGCAGTAGATAATAACCTCTCTGATCCCGTTGAAAGACAGAAATTCCAGGGTATAATCAATCATTGGCGTGTTGCCGATTGGAAGAAGACACTGTTTTCATATTAGCCAGTGTAATATGATACAAATTGCAAGATCGTCGCGCTTCTAGATCTGCCTGTCGCATGGGCAGAACTCACTCTTGGTCGCTCCAGTGAGAATGGGAGGAAGCGCGTCTCGAAAGAGTCCGTCAAAACCTGGCGCAAGTTAGTATTTGATAAATTAATAGCTGATAAATATTTCATACCACTGCCTGGAACGTCTCCTCGCGCTCATCAGCCTTCTTCGCCTTTGGCGCCATCTTCTTGCCCTTGGCCGCCGGTTTTGTGTTGTTCTTCTGTTGCCCCGCCATGGCTACTGATTTCTTGTCCTCCTTGGGCCGCTGGAAATCCGATTAGCGCCGCGCCGAGAAAACGCGTCCAAGAAATAAGGGCCTATAAGCTTCCAATCGTCATAAAATCGTGGCTGCGCCGCATATACAACGGCTTGAAATACAAAGAGAGACGTCGACCGCATATAAATTTCCCGATTGTTACTCACCCAGAATAGTTCCTCGGAAAAACTTTTTCTCCGAGCCGATGAACGGCCGTCGCTTGGCAGCGGATCCATCCCCAGGTATCCTACCAGGTAACCTTGTGACTGGTAGCTTGATGATCACGATGCACACAGAAGTTCACAGCAACAGATACTGCGAAACTGCCTTGAAGTTGCCTTGAAACGACGTAAATAGCTGGGAGGATGTCTGATATGTGTTATTTCTTTGAGAAGTAATGTTTGCTGGCGTCAATACCAGGTCCTTCTGTGGGCGAAATCGCGCTAGCAATAACACACCCCGCTACAATCAACAGCTCTCCCAGCAGGATGGCCTCAAACATATTATCGCGGTTCCTACCGTCTAACAACATGGCACCATCGATCTACGAAGACTTAAGGGCTGGCGACCATGGCATGTCGGACCCCGGAGATATCGAGGAGCGAGCTGCCATGGCCATCGACGAGGAGAACCTTTCAACTCGATACCAAGACTACGAACTACATGAAGACCTCTTCGACGGTCATGAAAGCCGTATGACGACAGAAAGCACGGCATTTCTTGCACAGCAAATAAAGAAGAAACCACACAAGAGCCCCGGCAGGGACCGGAGGTGGAAGGGCGGCGCCAAAGCCAAATGGCTATCACGGTCACCAAGGATGCTGGACGATGATGGCGACGATGACGTTCCGGCTTCTTTACTGATCGAAGAAGAAGAGGAGGGTGGAGGACCGAGTGCCCAACAACACTCGCCGCGACCAGCTAAGGTTGCGCCCATAACAGGCACTGCAACACAAAACGCCCAAGCTCGATGGGCGGCAGTACAAGAGCAGCAACGGCTACACGATGACATAGGAACAGCTAGGCCGAAACCTGCTGTTCCCAAACCCGGGGTATTCTCTGCGAGTCGAAAAGAGAGAGCGATGTGGATGTGGATAAACGTTACAAACTTGGACCGGTTTATGGGAGAGATTTATGCATACTACCGTGGAGCTGGGATATGGCCCATATGCCTGGACAGACTGCTTAACCTTCTACGCATTGTATTCGTTGCGACGTTCACAACGTTCCTCACTCAGTGTGTCGATTACAGCAAGATAAGGCATAGCACATCTATGTCACAAATTGTTGTACCGCAGTGCACGAAAAACATGTCCGGGATGCCAAACCTTGCGATATGGCTGTTGGTATTATATCTCATATACCAATCCATCTTAGATATTGTCGATATCTCCCGCTTGAGGCGGATGCAGGACTTCTATCTGTACCTGTTGGAAATTCCCGAGAGCGACATGCAGACGATATCGTGGCAGGAGATAGTGGCGAGGCTGATGAACTTGCGCGATTCGAATCCGATTCTAGCAGACAAGGTTTCACCAGCACTACGCCACTTCATGGGCACCCAGTCTAAGCAGCGCCTGGACGCACATGATATCGCCAACAGGTTGATGAGGAAAGAGAACTATCTCATCGCACTGTTTAACAAGGAAATTCTCGATTTGACTCTCCCCATCCCGTTCTTCAGAAATCGGCAGCTGTTTTCGAGGACTATTCAGTGGAATTTGAACTTCTGTATCCTCGATTTCATATTTACCCCTGAAGGGCAAATCCAGCAGATGGTGCTGAAGGATAGCAAGAGACGGCAATTAAGCGACGCTCTTCGCAGCCGGTTCTTGTTCGCTGGGTTGATGAACATTATCTGTGCGCCTGTTATTGTCCTATATACACTCATTGTGTATTTCTTCCAGTATTTCAATGTAAGTATTGCGCTTGCCTCGGATTTCATCTGCTTACAAGATTACAGGAATACCACAAGAATCCGGCGGCACTTGGGTCACGACAGTACACTCCGCTCGCAGAATGGAAGTTTAGGGAGTTCAACGAACTACCTCACCTATTCGATAACCGCGTAAACATGTCCTACCCATTCGCTTCTCGCTACGTGGAACAGTTCCCAAAGATCATGACAGTACAAATAGCGCGATTCGTCGCCTTCGTAGCCGGCGGCATAGTCTCCATCCTCGCCCTCGCCTCCATCATCGACCCCGAACTCTTCCTCGGTTTCGAAATCACCCCCGACCGCACAGTCCTCTTCTACCTCGGCGTAATGGGCACCCTCTGGGCCGTGGCCCACGGCGCCGTGCCCCCCGACAACCAAGTCTTCGACCCGGAATACGCACTCCGCAACGTAATCGACTATACGCACTACATGCCTAAGCAATGGAAAGACCGTCTGCACACCGACGAAGTCAAGCGCGAGTTCGCGGAGCTGTATCAGATGAAAATCGTCATCTTCCTCGAGGAGGTACTGAGTATCATCTTCACCCCCTTGGTGCTCTGGTTCACCCTCCCCAAATGCAGCGATCGCATCATAGACTTCTTCCGCGAATTCACCGTCCACGTCGATGGTCTCGGGTACGTCTGCTCCTTCGCCGTCTTCGACTTCAAGAAAGGCGTTGGCGGCAGCGCCGTCCCCCCCGGAGCAGGGAACGCAGCAGAGGGACTGAGAGATGAATATTACTCCACCAAGCACGGCAAGATGGCTGCCTCCTACTACGGCTTTCTAGATAACTACGCTACGAACCCCAAGACTGGAATCCCAGGCCACGTGCCCCCGGGCATAAAACACCAATTCCACCCCCCTCCTTCCTTTCCCGGTTTGATGTCCCCATCCCTCACAGCGGATATGCAGACCTCCCGACTCGTCCAACAACAACAACATAAACCCCGCTCGGCGGGGGCAGGGCTAATACCAAGTCGCACCCCACGCTTCCCATCCACCCCCGCCGCCGCGCACGCATCTCCTATGCCCTCTATGCTCCTCGACCCCCACCACCAACCCTCAACCACCGGCTTCGGCGGCGGGGGAAAGAGCTTCCACGGCGGGAGGTGGCGCGGTCAGCAGCCGAGGAGTATTATTGAGCAGCCCCTCGAAGACGGGGAGGAGAGTGAGGTGAGGGCGCCGGTGCCGTCGTTGCCGAATGAGAGTAGTGGACTTGATGCGTCTGTTTGGGAGACTTCGCCGGCGAGGAGTGGGATTGGAGCGGCTGAGGGGGGGGATGCGGGGGATGGCGAGGGGGAGGGGGAGGTGGGAGGAGGGGGGGTGTTGGGGTTGTTGTATCAGTTTCAGAAGGCGCAGACGGATACGAGACCTGGTGTTAATATTTAAGGAGGGGGGGGGTTGGTTGTTTATAGCGATTTTGAGGGGGTTGCGTTTTAGCGTTTAGGGGGGGGGGTGGTGTTGTGTTTATAGGGGGCGGGTGTTTGCTATGTTGGCGGGTGCTGGTGGTGTTGATGTGGCTTCGGGGGGAGGGTGGGAGAACATGTGATTTGGAGTAGAAAGGCATACCACCGAACATTCTCGGGGCTGAATCGGGGATGAATCGGGGATACCCGGTACCTCGGGGCTGAGGTCGTATATTGCTATTTTGTGGAGTGGAGCATCAAATCTGCCCTTCCTTTTATCGGCGGGTTGAATGAATCGCCTTTTAGATTACAAGAATTGCCACGTCGTCCAAGATTGCGTGGACTCTTAATCTCACTGGAGTAACTGTCGTATCACATGGCGCTTGTCCCATCCCATTCCCCTAAACTCCTACGACCCAGTGACGGGCTGAGGAATAATCAGATCCGCGTTTATGTGCAGCTGCCTAAATCGACGCCCTTTGTTGGATTTTTTGTGGAGTGGCGGTGGTCTGTGTGGAGGTTATCAGATCGAATTTTCGCGCCAAGAGGGGTGTGTTGGCTGGGTGTGGTGTATGCCGAGAGGGAGTGAGATGCGATGGGTAGAGTGGGAGATTAGGGGCGCGGAGATGGGAGAGTAGCTGAGGATGTTGTATGAGGGTTATAGAATATAGGAGAGTGTGATACTGGTTATATTGATCATACTGTACTCTATCTATAATGGCAGAGTAACATCGTCGGACTCGTCGGTCTCTTCACCACTCCCGGCTTCACGGCTATATCTACTGCTGACATAAGCCACCACCACAATTCCTCCTCTCTCGGCCCATCATTTCTCCCCACCCCTGTTTGTTCCCTCGTCGTCCCTTTCCGGTTTAGTGGTTAGTAGTGTACAGTCAGTATTGAATCCCTTCCCAGGTCAACTAGTGCGTGTCTAAACAAGCGTTTACTCTGAACCTACTGCAATAATTTTAGCTCCGTTCTCCGGTTCCCCAAATACTATCTCCCTCGGAATTGGGCGAATCCAACAAATACACTTTTCCACAAAAACGAACAATTATATCCGCCTTCGTCATTTGAAAACAAAGAGGTCCAAAATTAATACTTGCTTTCCCCCCCCCCAACGACCACAAATAACACAAACGCTTTTAAACGCCCCGTCAAAAGACAACAGCTCACTACGCCTTCCTAGCTCACCCACCGTCATCTCGACCACCTTCCCATCGCTCCCCAAAAGCGAACGGAGGAGACCCAGCGACCAGCAGCCTGACCCCCAGGAATCCGTCAAATCGGGAACACTGGCGCTGCAACCAGAGGCTTACGGCGGTCCAGCGACCGCTGTAGGTATGGCTCAGAGCGCGAGCGATGTCCCGCTCGAGGAATATGAGTGAGTCGTCCCTTGTCCCCCCCCCGTCCCCCAGCCGTCGGCAATTGGCTAATGTGTGTGGTTGTTTAGTTATGAGGGATTACCTCCGGTATGACACTGTCCGATCGATATAATGGGGGGGAAGATGGAGGGCTAATGAATGGGATGCAGAATTTCAGCTTGTTGCAGAATATGACGGCTGGTGCCGTGGCGGGGATTGCTGTATGTTTTTCGCTCTTTCGGCGCTCGACGCTGTTTTTTGGGGATTGCAGAAGACTGATTACAGATACAGGAACACACAGTCATGTACCCCATCGACTCGATCAAGGTATGTTATGTTTGCGCACCGAGATTATTTTCGATTTCTGTCCCCAAGATCCTTGGCTAACTCGGCACCAAAAACAGACGCGCACACAGATCCTCGGCGCTATCCAGCCACGCACAGTGTATAACATGAAATGGGCTATCGGGCTGTGGAGAGGAATGTCTAGTGTTGTGGTGGGAGCAGGTCAGTTCCACCACCTTTGTTTTTGTCTGGCGACATTTTCTGACGACATGCGATTTAGGTCCCGCACATGCTATCTACTTCGCAACCTATGAGGCTGTCAAGCACCTCATGGGCGGTAACCAGGCGGGTCTCCACCACCCCCTCGCTGCTGCTACCAGCGGCGCCTGTGCCACCATTGCCAGCGACGCGCTCATGAACCCCTTTGATGGTAACCTCCTCCCCCCCCCAAAAAAAACCCCCCCATCCCCAAACCCTCCATACTAACACCGCCCCCAGTCATCAAACAACGCATGCAAATCCACGGTTCCAAAAAGCTCTTCCGCACCATGCCCGACTGCGCGCGCTACGTCTTCCGCACCGAAGGCCTGCGCGCCTTCTACGTCTCCTACCCCACCACCCTCTCCATGACCGTCCCCTTCACGGCCCTCCAATTCCTCGCCTACGAATCGATATCCACCTCCATGAACCCGACCAAAGCCTACGACCCCGTCACGCACTGCGCGGCAGGCGCCGTAGCGGGAGGCTTCGCAGCGGCGCTGACGACGCCGATGGATGTTGTGAAGACGATGTTGCAGACGAGGGGGTCGGCGAGCGATGCGGCGTTGAGGAATGTTAATGGGTTTGTGGAGGGGTGTAAGCTTTTGCATCAGAGGGAGGGGTATAGGGGTTTTTTTAAGGGGGTGAAGCCGAGGGTTATTACGACGATGCCGAGTACGGCTATTTGTTGGTCGGGGTATGAGGCTTGCAAGTATGTTTTCCCCGTGCCCTTTCTATTCTTCTTTTCTTTCCTATCGTACTGTCTGTTGATGCGGGTATACTGACTATCAAAGGGCATACTTCATCCGACGCAACGACTCAATCCTATAAACCACCCACCCATCACCTCCCCCCAGGCCACGAGGCGCAGCACCGCCCCAACCATCAATTACCCGGCTCTCGCGCATACATCCTTATCTGACCACCACCATCACCACCAGCACTCGCCAAGCGACATCGGAAGTCCACCAAACCCCGACCGAAACTACGTCTTTACCCCATGCATGCATGTGTGTGTGTGTAACGGAACCCAACCACGTATCTACCACCCCTGCACCCCCGGTCTTGGCGACCCATCAGATAACGGCGGAACGGCGGGTTCGTCAGCATCATCAACGCGCGGAGATGCATGTTCGCGAGACTCGGACTCGGCGCGGACGACGGAAGTACATACGGGCTTTTTGCGACCGGACCGGGGTGATTGTGTCGCATAACAATTACGAGAGAAAAATACTGTACATACCTGTCCTATTCCTACTATTATTATTTATTTTTTCGATTGTCTCTGTTATTTTTTTTGCCGGCCGGGCGGGTTCGATCTAGGCGGCCGTACACGTTATGAGTTGTTTCTGCATGTATAGACGGAGGGAGGGAGGGAGGGAGGGAGGGGGTGCGAGACCTTATTGGGGGGGGGGGGGGGTTTGGCCTGGGAAGAGGAGGAGGAGAAGGAGTACGTTTTTTTGAGATTTAAGGGACGATGACGCTGGATTTGACTGGACTGGATTGTGTGTAGTGTATAAATATGATGGGCGGATCTGATTCGGATTCATAGCGTGGGGGGGAGGGGAAAAGCTGATTCTTATCTATATACTGGTTATGACGGTGCATGTGATGTGATGTGAGAAGGTGTACGTGAATCAATGCTTGTTCTATGCTTCGCTGCGTATATATATACTCATCCCCTACAACTCATCCTTAACCCCCTTCGTCGTCTCCGCCTCCATAGTCCTACTCTTCGTATTCCTCCCCCCCTCCTCCATCGCCCTACTCTTCCCATTCCTCCCCCCCTCCCCCCCCTCCCTCGCCTCCCTAAAAACCCCCGCAATCTCCTCATCATAAACCCCCCACTCCGGCACCTGCCTCCTCGCCCTCTCCAACTTCGGCTCCTTCGTCATCGGATTATTACAAAGATCAATCGTCTTCGCCCCCGCAAGACTCTCATCACTACACCAAGTCTCGCACCACAACCACTCCTGCGGCAGACTGTGAATCGGTAGGTGCGCTTGCATATGATTCGGCAGATCCTGGTCCAAGTTCGCTAAACTCGCAGGGTCGGCACTGAGTTGGTGGTATTGTTGACGCAACCGGTCGCCGGCGGCGATCTCGCGGAAGCGGCGGAGGTCGACGACGTAGAGGGCTGAGATGTGGTAGGGCAGCCCGCGGAGGAAGGATTTCCAGTACCCTTGTTTCCAGAAGCGGAAGCCTTCCATTTCGACGCGGGAATCGCACATGGGGGTGAAGCCGTAGGGTGCGCCTTGTAAATCAATATCGACGAGCTCGCGCATATCAGTGCGTACGATTTGGTCTGCGTCGACGAAGATCACTTTATCGAGGGACAGGGGGAACAGGACGTCGAGGAAGAGGATTTTGTATCCCCAGATCTCGCGCTGCTTCTCGGACTGGGAACGTAGCCAGTGAGGCCACTTGTAGGTTACCATCTCGTAATCGAAGTTGTATGCGGCGGCGAGGGAGGGGATGGATTGCTTGAAGGAGGGGGAGAGGAATTGTTCTATGAACCAGAATTTCACCGTGTGGTTGGTGTGTTTCATCACGCTGACCATCATGATGTTCAGCATGCGCTCGTAGAGGTGCCCGCTCGCGACAGAGAAGATGTTGATCTCTGCTTGCGTGGTCTGTACCGCGGTGGTGGACTTCTTACCGCCGAAGCCGAGGATGTTTTGGGCGAGTTTGCGGCCTTTGCTTACGATGTCGTCTTTGAGGTCTGTGGTGGGCTCGAGGACGTCTTCGGTCTCTTGGCCGGGGTTGCGGGAGAGTTGGGGGAAGAGGGTGAGGCCTTGGAAGCTGATGAGGGAGATCTCGGTGGTTTCGTCTGGGTTCGCTGTATCGCGTCCTGATGCTCCGAGGGTGTCGATGCTGTAAATCTTGGAACTGGGTCCCTCTTGCAGGTTTATCTTGTAGAAGCCTGGGTTTGCCTTGAACTGGAAGTAACCAAGGTTGGCCATGATGATTGTATCAGCGAAATGGGCATCAGCTGCAGTTCCCAAGAGAAGCTGGGCGCCTCTTGGAGCTTGTCCGGTCTCTTTCTCTGATGAGTGTCCTTCGATTAAGATGTGCTGTAGTTCGTAGACAGCATTGACGTCGCCGTTAACGGAACTCAGCTTAATGTTGTCCAAATCGGTAACAGATTGCTTCGGTGCTACAAGCCATGGAGCTGGCACATCCATGCCCACCGTCAGGAGAGCTTCCTGGGGTACGCTCGCAAACTGCGCTTTGATATCCTTCAAACTGCCATCGGCGTTAAATACCGGCTTTGACTCTAGGACATAACGGTAGAAGCGTTTGATGGGGATCTCCTTAAGTATGTCCTTAGGGTTGAGGAACAGTTTCAGGTATACTCCATCCAGCTCTGACAGGACCTTTAAGATAGGAATCCACTTTTGGGATTCCTGGCTCGCCGGGTCCAGCGCGACCTGGATATGGACAGAAGCAGTGGACTCGTCGCCAATTTCAATGGCTGTATACTCAGATTTCCACGCCTTGAAAGAGTCGATTCTCAAAGTCGATGCTTGCTCAAAAATTCCTTCTGGGACATTGGAAATAAATGACATTGTCACAAGTGATGTCAGCTTAGAGCTCGCCAGCGGGTCGCTGATTGCTTCGGAGAACCCGAGAGCTTTAACAGCTGCTAGAACAGGCTTGATACGTTTGGTTCGCTCAAAGCCGAGGAGTTGCTCGAATTCGGTGACTCCAAGCACGATCTCACTCGGAATCGGGCCGACCAATCGCCCATTCAACAGAAGTCCTTGTTGACCAGGTTTCAAGCTCAGCGATCCCAAAAGGCCTTCTATCGCGGTCCATTTTTCTGACACCTGTATCGAAACCTGTCTTTCTTCATCGCCACCGGTTATGGACACCGCTTCGACTAGCCTATGCAAATCGTCGTCAGATTTCAGTGGTTGGGACGACCTTGCCGCCATATAATCGTATACACTCAAGATTCCTGCTGGAGACTCTGAACTGGGGACGATAACAAGCTCGACTGATGGGTTCCTCTGGCGAAGCTCAGCAGCTGTCTTTAAAAGATGTTTGCCTTGCTGACTCTCAACATCAGCTATCAGAATCATGTGCGCCCAGTCATCCTGCACTGCGGATGGGTCGATTTCAATAACAGGAAGCTCCTTCAATGCCTCCGCATGGTCAGAGTAAATGGCGTTGACATCAAACAGTTGAAGATCTTTGTCGTTCTCCGGCATGAGAAAGGGGTTTCGGCCAGAAGCGGCATCGTGCAGGTACAGCATTGGAGGCCAGTGATCATCAGTCACGGTATTTTCGAAAACTGCCTGCTGCATACGTCGGAGATCCAGCTGAACACGCTGGCTCATCCCTTGCATCCAGTTCTCGTCGCGCGGCACAGCAGCTCCATTCACAAACACCGGAGGTACTTTGTCGTTTGCTCCAAGTCTGGCACTCCATTGTTTCGAATGTTCGATTGGCCCGTTGGCTTCATCGGCTTCCAGAACCTCTTCCAATGATTTCGCTACTTTGTCGCCCAGGAGCGTACGCTCCTCGATTGCAGCCTCAAAATTGGCACTTCTCGACGATGCCGCGCCCTTCGAGGCATGAAATGCATTGAGGTAGGCCACCATAGTTGACAAGCCATAACTGTCCAGTAGGTAATAGACAATCTTTGCTTGCTCGAGGGCAGCATTGGAATTTGTTGTCGGTACTAGACCGAATCGTAACGGCAATGCTCGCTTTACGAATTCCGACAATTGCATAACGACGAGTTCTACATCCTCAAGATTTGACAAATCGACGGGAAAAACTAGGTTGAACAGGTCTTTCCGTACCTGAGGCAATTGCCCTGGATATCCTCCTTGTAAAAGCTGAAAAGCCATCAGTGAACGCTATAGTTAATAGTTGGAATTCCCACATACCGTTCTAACAGTTGTCGCCCATCCGTCATAGCGCTTGTCCTTTTCTATGTTGTTTAGCCATATGATAACATCTCCGTCACCATCGTCTCTCCAATCAAACCTTGCGGGTTCATCGTCAGCCTTCGTAAAGGCGATATCTTTGTGAGACAGGAGGCTGATCGTTTGCGATCCAGTCAAACCGAGCTGAGAAAACTTGGTCAGGAGCTTTCTTTCCTTCCGCAGTATGTCAAGCATGCTGAAGGCATCCATTTGCCTCGCCGGTACCTGCAAGCCATTGACCCAAACAACATTCGCACCGGCTGGCACCAGCTGACCGCGGTTATAAAGATGCTCCTCAGCAAAATCAGACGATACGTTATGAGCAGCAATGGCCGATGAATATCTCGGGAAGTCTTGAGAAAGTCGGGTCAACATCTCAAACGGGTTTTCGCTTTGCATAATGAAACTCGATGCTTTCAGTCCAAGGGAGACCAGTTCCGATGCCGAAAGCGGCTTCAAGTCGGCAAGCTCTTCATCCTCAAGAACAACTTCTGTCTTGATCGACTCTTCTTGCACTTGAGCTTCAGCTTCTCTATCATCAATGACTATGTAGTCTGTGCGCTTTAGAGCTAATTCAACACCATAGCCACCGATGATAAGAGGTCTAGACTCCTGAGCCGTCGGCTTCTTGTGGCGGATACGGTATGATATCTCTTGTTTCTGTGCTTTTTGGATTAATTTTTTGTGAAATTGGCTAAACTCCGGAGACGTAATGTCAGCATAAAGTATGGACGCTGGCGCAGACAGATTCCCAATAATTCTATCAAATTGCAGCTGTTCAGTTCCTCTGGTTTATGTTAGTGATAGTTGTAGAAGACCCCATAAAGATAAATGTCTCACCTTCGGCCGTTGTATGTGCCATGTGCCCCGTCTAGTGCCGGAGAGCAATGCTTCTTGCCTCCAAAGAGAACCCATACGGGGCATGACGAATCGTCCACGGACTGCTCAATAGCCGTGTCGTAAAATTGGTATTGGGCTTCAATTCTTGGGGCAGATGTTCGCAAAGAAAGTGCAAGACTATAGGATGCGAGTCCCTCTGAATCGAGGTGTCCATCATCTCGGAGCACCTTCACGAAGGAGTTGTACAATTCAAGGTCTGTTCTCGCATCCTTAAAGTGCCCTTCTGCGATTCGGTCTAGTAATGGGAAGTATGAAGTTGAATTTTCGTCTCCGGCAGTTTCACTATGGCAACTTAGTAATGGTTATTGACCATACTGGCATTGATGGACTCACAGCAACTCGAGAAGATATGGCGCAGAGGTGAATGAAGTTGCCAAAGCAACGTTTATAGTCGGGCTCGCCGAGACTTTAATAGACTTCAGACAGGAAAACGCGAGGGCGCTGCCAGTCAGGCTCCATATGCTCCCAAGCTGAACCATCGTGGTCTAATTTAGGTTCCTCACAGTCCAGGCCAAGGACAGGTCAAGACGGATTGGGTTCCAGGAAAGCTTCCATATAACGATTCTTCCTTCAAGAAAGAGATGGCACAGTAAACATGCCACAGCAATACATAGCCTACAATCTGGAAATTCGAAAGCTACAAAATATACAGCATAACCGCCTCCAGAGTACAAATAACTAACAAGGTTGACGAGGCTGATACAAATTCTGGACACGGTTGAGAGCTATCAAAAGCGGTTAGCGTGCATGTGTTTGGGCCTGAGGTTTCCACCGGAAAGCCACCTTGTTGCGCTTTGGGGGCACCACACAATAATCTCCAGATACTGTAGCTGCACTCGCACATTCAGTAGCAACTTTCTTTTTCTCCGCCCTTTGATCTTATATTTATTTCTCCAATCTGGGCAGGAAAAGGAGGCTCAGAAACGGCTTGTGTTTGCCGCCCCGACCGCCCCCCCTTGATGCTCGAAGCTTGAGCTTCACCCATCCCGCCTTTTGACCATGGCGGCCTCCCCAAATATGCTCACCAAGGTTCGCACGCCCAGAATAATGCATTGAGCATCTGCGTTTGTGTATTTATGAGCAAGCTAACATATTGCTTTGTACAGTTCGAATCCAAGTCGTCCAGGGCGAAGGGCATTGCATTCCATCCCAAACGGTTGGTTGCCTTCATAGCCAGTCGCAAACTATACTGATGCATTCCAGGCCATGGATTCTTGTTTCTTTGCACTCTTCGACAATTCAGCTATGGGATTATCGTATGGGCACATTAATAGACCGCTTCGAAGAGCATGACGGGCCGGTTCGTGGCATCGACTTCCACCCGACCCAACCCCTCTTCGTCTCAGGTGGGGACGACTATAAAATCAAAGTCTGGTCGTTACAAACAAGGCGCTGCCTATTCACCCTCAATGGACACTTGGATTATGTCCGCACAGTCTTCTTCCATCATGAGTTGCCCTGGATTATCTCGGCATCTGATGATCAGACAATTCGTATCTGGAATTGGCAAAACAGGTCGTTAAGTAAGTACCCCGTATTCTGTCAATGAATACCGACTGACGTCGGCTTCTAGTATGCACAATGACTGGCCACAACCACTACGCAATGTGCGCTCAGTTCCATCCCAAGGACGACCTCGTAGTTTCGGCCTCCCTCGATCAGTCAGTTCGCGTGTGGGACATTTCGGGTCTCCGCAAGAAGCACTCCGCCCCAACCTCGAATGTCTACGAAGACCAAATGGCCCGCCAAAATGCCAACCAGGCAGATATGTTCGGAAACACAGACGCTGTTGTCAAATTTGTGCTAGAGGGGCACGATAGGGGTGTCAACTGGGTTGCGTTCCATCCTACGCTGCCGCTGATTGTTTCGGCTGGTGACGATAGACTGGTCAAGCTGTGGCGCATGAGCGAGACCAAGGCTTGGGAAGTCGACACATGCCGCGGGCATTTCCAGAACGCTTCTGGCTGCCTCTTCCACCCGCACCAGGACCTCATCCTTTCTGTTGGCGAAGATAAAACGATTAGAGTATGGGATCTGAACAAGAGGACGTCAGTCCAGTCGTTCAGGCGCGAAAATGATAGATTTTGGGTTATTGCCGCGCATCCGGAGATAAACCTGTTTGCGGCTGGCCACGACAATGGAGTTATGGTTTTCAAGCTGGAGCGCGAGCGCCCTGCCTCTGCCGTCTATCAAAACAACCTTTTCTTCATTACCAAGGACAAGCAGATCCGTTCTTACGACCTTACGAAAAATATCGAGAGCCCCAACTTGGAGACAATCAAGAAGCTTGGCAGCCCGTGGATTCCTCCTCGTACATTATCTTACAACCCAGCTGAGCGATCTGTCCTTGTGTCATCGCCTGCTGAGGGGGGAACCTATGAACTGATTGTTCTTCCAAGGGATGGTGGCATCCCTGATGAGAAGCTCAAGAAGCGTGGCCCTGGTAACTCTGCCGTCTTTGTGGCTCGCAACCGTTTTGCCGTCTTCAACCAGGCGGCACAGCAGATCGATATCAAGGATCTTTCCAACTCCACAACTAAGACCATCAAGCCTCCGGCAGGTACTTCCGATATCGTTTTCGGCGGAACTGGCAACCTACTACTGATTACTCCAACGGCCGTGCACTTATACGACATTCAGCAAAAGAAGAATGTGGCAGAGCTAGCCATTAGCGGAGTCAAGTATGTTGTCTGGTCCAACGATGGAGCGTATGCTGCTCTGTTGAGCAAGCACAACGTTACTATTGTTACAAAGACATTGGAGCAAGTCAGCACACTCCACGAGACAATCAGGATTAAGAGCGCCACTTGGGACGATGCAGGCGTGCTGCTATATTCTACTCTCAACCACATCAAGTATACCCTGTTGAATGGCGACAACGGCATTGTGAGGACTTTGGATCAAACAGTGTATCTTGTTCGCGTCAAGGCACGCACCGTATACTGCTTAGATAGAAACGGAAGGCCCAAGGTTCTCAACATCGATCCCACCGAATACAGATTCAAGCTAGCCCTTGTTAAGCGCAACTACGAGGAGATGTTGCAAATTATCAAGAACTCCAGTCTTGTTGGTCAAAGCATCATCTCTTACCTGCAAAAGAAGGGCTACCCGGAAATTGCGCTTCAGTTCGTTCAAGATCCTCAGACACGTTTCGAGCTGGCTATCGAATGTGGCAATCTCGATGTTGCTGTTGAGATGGCAAAGCAGCTTGATAAGCCTAAGCTTTGGACCCGTCTGGGCACTGAAGCTCTTGCCCACGGAAACCATCAAATTGTCGAGATGACTTACCAGAAGCTTCGCCAGTTTGATAAGCTTTCCTTCCTTTACCTTGCTACCGGTGACGACGCGAAGCTGGCACGTATGGCAAAGATTGCAGAGCATCGTGGCGACTTCACCGCCCGCTTCCAGAACGCTTTGTACCTTGGTGATGTCAACGACAGGATCCAGATCTTCAAGGAGATTGACCTATGTAAGATATCAGTATCCCTCCCATTGGATCTAAGTTAACCATACCAGACCCGCTAGCATATATGACCGCTAAGGCTCATGACCTGACCGAAGAATGTGAGAGCATCCTCGAGGCAACTGGATTGACCGAAGACCAAATCACGCTACCCGCAATCGGCGTCCCGCTCTCTACCCCCAGAGCGGTGGTGTCGACATACAAGGCCAACTGGCCAACCAAGGCCACTTCGCAATCATTCTTTGAGAAGGCACTCCTCGGACAAGTTGAGGGTCTATCGTTAGAAGATGAGCCTGCTGCGGCAACGAACGGCTTCGGATTCGAAGATGGCGAAGATGAGGGTGTCGCGAAACATAACGGCAACTTGATCGACGCTGATGATGAAGACGACGCTGCTGGCTGGGATATGGGCGATGATATCGTTCCAGAGGCCGAGAGTGATTTCGTCAACATCGAAAGCGCAGATATCGGCGTTGGGAGCAGCGAGGCCGAATTATGGGCCCGCAACTCTCCCCTCGCTGCGGACCACGTGGCCGGCGGTTCGTTCGAGAGTGCTATGCAGCTCCTCAACAGACAAGTTGGCGCTGTTAACTTCGCGCCTCTAAAGCCCCGCTTCATGTCGATCTTTGAGGCTTCGAGAACATACGTCCCCGCATTCCCAGGCCAGCCACCGCTTGTCAACTACGTCAGGAGAACTTTGGATGAGACAAACCCCCAGAGCGTCTTGCCATTCATTCCGGATGACCTTGAGTCTATCGCGGCCAATTTCCTGCAAAAGGGTTACGATTCTGTCCGCACCAACAAGCTCGAGGATGGAGCAGTTATCTTCAAGCAGATGCTTCACGCGCTGCTTGTCAACGTGGTGCCTACTCCATCTGAGGTGAACGAGGCCAAGAAGCTCATCACTTCGGCATCCGAGTACAGCGTTGCGATCGCCATCGAGCTGAGCCGCCGTAACCTCGGCACCAACGACGAGGTTGCCAAGTCTCCAGAGAAGTTAAAGAAGAGCCTCGAGCTTTCCGCATACTTCACCATCCCCAAGCTCGAAGTTCCCCACAGACAGCTTGCGCTGATGAGCGCGATGAAACTGGCATACACTAACAAGAACTTGAGTTCCGCATTAAGCTTTGCCAACCGTATACTAGCCAACGGCGGTGGAGCAAAGGTCTTGGAACAGGTAAGACTTCCCCTTCCCCCGCTACCCCGCAATCCCCTAATGCCCCAATACTTACTAACATCTCTCTCTTCAACAGGCCAAGAAGATCAAAGCCTCATGCGAGCGAAGCCCTAACGACGCGCATGAAATCGAATTCGACCAGTTCGCCGAGTTCGACATCTGCGCCGCATCCCACACGCCCATCTACAGCGGCAGCGCCTTCGAGACCTGCGCCTTCGACGGAAGCAAGTATCAGTCCAAGTACAAGGGCACAGTGTGCGCGGTGTGCGAGGTGTGCGAGGTGGGGAAGAATGGGAGCGGGCTGAAGCTTATCGCGTAGATGCGTTGTTGTTTGATGTGACTTCCAGCGCGTAAATAAGCAAGCCCGCAAAAGGAGAGTGGATGAGAGGACTCGGAGTTCGGGTAAAAGTAGATAGCTGAAGCTTTTGTGGAGGTACTACTAGCATTAGTTGTTGTCTTTTGAGATTTTAATGTTTGATGAAATATCTAGAGCTCGTTCTGTTTTGTCTGGGGGTGTGATTTGAAGAGCGGCTACTATGAGAAGGCTCTTAGGCATTTATGAGCCAGCTTCTACAACGATCACGATCACGATCACGATCACGATCACAGCTATGGTCCTCTCTAACCTCACCACAGTTATCTATGAAAAAAAATCCCCCAAAAAGGTCCCAGATCCCCTCAAACGGACCCTCCCGCACAGTACCTATCCGCCCTTCCTAACGGGAGTGTACCTGTCGCCAAACCCAAGGGGCCCGCCCAGCCCGGTCCCACCAAATCCCGTTAGCACCCCACCCACCCCTCCAACCCACACTTCCACCACGCGCAACCACCACCGGGCAGCGACAGGGATCCGCCAGCCCCCTCCAAACCGCCTTGTCATGTCGTCACAATCACCACCGCTCCTCATCGTCGCATCACCGCTCATTACAAAAAACTCAAATACCATCAGACCCAGCTCCGCTCGTTTTACTATTACGCTATTACACTATCCCAACGAAAACTCTAATCGAATCAATCCCCACGGACGCACGACGAATTCGCCCCGACAAGTCACGAGACGAAAGGCGCGTAGGCCCAACCGACGTGGCACGCTTTCGCGCCAGGAACGGGGCGCAGATAGCGCGACGAGACGGGGGAAGGGAGAGAGGACGTGTCGCTGTGGGTGTTGCTCCACGACTGCGCTGCGGTGAGTGCTGGTGTACAGTCATTCGGGAGGTGCTGGTAAGGTGCTGTGCTGTAGCTGCCTGAGAGTGAAGGAAGGGGGGGTTTATAACGCGCGTGGTACCCTGGTGTCTGTGAACCAGAAAATTATCAACGATACGAATTGAATTGAAGCGACTGACGAACTGAGCGCATCGTCGCCATCGATCGGAGACCTCATTTATCTCAAATACAAAATCTATATACGAGGAGAAGTGATAAAGAAAGCAAAACTGCGAAACAGGCGCAATGGCAAGCACCACCATCTCCGACCTCACCGAAGTGCGCCTCGTGCGCCGCAAATACCGCTGGCCCGCCGCGCAGCTCAATTTCTGGCTGTTCATCGTGTTGGTCTCATCGAGTAGCGTGTTGGGGATCTTTGCGAGTTTCAGCTCTGTGCAGTCGCAGCTTGGTGTTGGGACGCCTTGGTACGTTTTTTTCTCACTTTCATCTCCCCCCCCCAACCCCCGACATAGACAAGACAGAGACTGACTAAACCAGGTACTTCACCTACAACATCACCATCGGCGCCCTCGGCCTCTCCTTCTTCATCCTCTTACTGTATCTCATCAACGCGCGCGCCCTCCTCCCCGGCATCGTAATCCTCGGCTCCTTCATCCTCTTCGTGCTCTGGCTAGTCGGCCTCATCGTCATAAGTCTCGAACTCTGGGGCCCCCAAGGCGACGTCAACGGGAACTGCGCACTGTATGTGGGAGGGCAGGAGAGTAGGGGACAGGGAGAAAGGACGCTGGCGTGGTTGATGCAGGATACGATTTGTCAGTGTTGGAAGGCGGGGTGGGCGTTTTTGTTGGTGGGGGATGCGTTTTGGTTCTGGATGATGGTTATGAGTTATCAGGTTTATAAGGATGAGTGAGGGGTGGATGGGAGAGAGGGGGGTGAGAGGGAAGGTGTGGGGTGGAGGAGGAGGGATGGGGGGTGGGGAAGGGATGGAAGAATGGGGACGAGGGGGACGGATGGACGGGTCATTTCATGCATTTCGAAGCGCGGGGAATATGGAGCTAGGATGGAGGGTGTATATCGGAACGACTTAAGTCTGGCTGGGTGGGTGGGTCGGGAATGGCGCATGGGTATGGGTATGATTGTTCGGTGTTGGGTTGGGATATGATATATGTACGGGTTACGAAAGGAGGGATACGGAGATCGATCTCTCCCGGCTGAGCGTGATATATTTGAACCTGCCATCTGGGTATGGCATAGTACGAACTTGTCAGGTTGAAGATTATGAATACCATTGATTTTACAGTCCACCCCTCGACACCACCTACTAACATCCTCCACATCTCCAACCCACAATAAGCACTCCTCATTTCCCACCCCCCCCTTTCGTCCGCCAATAAACCCTCTGCCTCCCAATCCCCTCCCACCCCTCCAACCCCCCATCATCACCATCATCATCATCCCCCACCAACCCAACAACATCACACCCCCCCAACATCCCCAAAATCTCCCCCCTCTCCCTCCTCGTCGGAACAACCAGTTTGATCCCCTCCCTCACCCTGTCCTCTACAAGTCTATTAATAAACGCCTCTACATCGCTGCAGATCAGCGCTGCAGGCCAGGGACCCTGGCTTATCACCCAGTCCATCTCGAGGTAGCCTGCGATCGAGTAGACTAACGTATTCTCCGTAATCGCTAGGAAGCCCTCTGGATCCGACTTCACCGCGAAGCCAAGAGAGGAGAGGAATTCCGCGTCTAGGGGGGTGAAGATAGGGTCTTGAGCGATGAATTTCCCGGGCGTGGTTTGTGGGTCTAGGCCTAGAGAGGTCAATCAGACTTGGTTGTGCGTCGAGCAGCTATCATGGTAGATAGAAAAATACCTAATTCCCCAATAATACTCAGCAAAACAGCTACCTGCGTCAAGCTCGCCGCTCGACACTCCTCCTTCATGTTCTGCGGACTTCCGAGCGCGAGACACACGACGTTGTCAACAGGAACACGACTATCCTGGTCGCGTTTCAGGGCGCGAATAGTGCTCTGCACGGAAACGTAGGCGGGGCTCGCGAGCCATAGCTTCTGGTAGTGTTGGAACTTCTCCCCCATCGTCTCGAGTGTGCGGGAGACATAGCCCGTGTAGGAGATACCAGGTGAGATATGTCCGTTTCGCCCCGGGAATCTGGCGAGTGAAAGGCGCGTTCTGTTGGGTTCGGGGTTAGGGGGGATGTTAGGGATTTGGGAAAAAGCAGCAATTATTTTAATGAGAAAACCTGGGGGGGGGGGGTGGGACGAACAATACAAAATCCGCCTTAGCTAAGTTTTTCTCATATTCGGACATCTCGGATCGGGGTGGCATGGAGATTTCCTTTGGCTTTCGACCGCCTGAGATTATGAATGTGTTGTCGGCTTTGGGAATCAGGGTGTAGCGGCGGGCGTGGATGTTTTTTTTTGCTGGGGGGTCTGAGGAGGGTTCCTCCTCGTCGGTGGTGACGCTGGAGTTGTCGGCCCAGTCCTCCGCCTCTTCTGTTTCTGATGTGTTATGGTCTTCTTTGTTGGCGGGGAGGGGGGAGGGTTGGTTGGCTTGGTGGTCTGGCATTGTAGGATTATGCTTTTGGGGGGAATAGTAGTAGTACTAGTAGTAATATTACCAAAAAATGCATCAAAAAATTCCAAGGCTGGGTGCTTAGTTGGATGGCGATGAATGGGGTGGTTTGGGGATTGCAAGAGGGGTGGGTATGAGAGAGAGGGGGGTGGGATGGGGGATGTAGGGCTGGAGGAATGGGTGCGTATATGTGTGTATATATATATATATATATATATTAGGCAACTATCACAAAAGCCAAGCATCCTTACATGCTGTGTCTGACTGTGCATATCATACCTCTCTTTATGCATGAAACGGGTCTGTATCAAATGAAAGCTTCGACTTACTGTAGGAAGTTACAGGTGTGTCGGCTATTAGAGAGACGCAGCTACCCCGCTGTTGGTGGCGGTTGGGTGGTTGGTCTGTTGGCTGTGGCATGTATGAGCCACTCACGTTGATTTGACTTTGGTCAATCTTCCTCAGACGCATGTCTTTTGATGGGAAGTGAGGCGGCCTGGGTGTGGAAACATGACCTTCTCACTCATATTAATATAGCGACAACGCAACTTGAGTGCTCATATCTGATAGTAAGGTTGACCCAGTTAGAGAAATAAATTAAAAAGTGTGAAACACCTCATGTCGCTTTGGACCAAAGGTCCCATTCCCATATGCCTACTAAGAAGTTAGAAAAATACCCCCAGACTCCATTCTTTTGTAATGGTCATACATGGTAGCTGTAAATAAAATCAACTCTCTCAATTACTCAATTACTACTCAGTCAGCAAAAATCCCAACCCTCCACCCCTCCCATAAGTACTCACAGCATCTCCAACCCAAACCAAGACTCCCAATCACCCAGCGTTACCTACCGCTCATCTGATACCCAATCCCCTCCTTCCCAACCATCAGTTCAAATTCCGCTCAACCCCTTAGAATTGCATTTCTAACCTCAATCCACACATGCCCATATCCCTTATACGCCTCACCCTTAGAAACGATCTTGCCGTTAACAAAATACGTCCTCGCACTCCCATCAATCACACCTTCCTCGTACGCCTTTATCGCGGCAGCGATATTCGCCTGCTGCCCAGCGGCGAAATTCACTTGTTGCCCAGCTAGTTGAATGGAGTGATGTTTCTCGTCTGAGAGGTATTGGCGGAGCTCTTTGATGCGGGTCGCGGGCACGAAGGGGGAGGGGAGGGGGATGGCGGGGGAGAAGGTTATGTTGGGTGGGATGGGCTCCATTTTCTTGATAAGGTGGACTTGACGTGGGTATAGTAACGAAGTTGAAATTTAGAAGTCGTCTCTGTCGGTGGGCGTGATATACAACATACGTGGACTGGAGTTGCGCTATCCTATCCCGAAATGGAAAGAAGGGACCACGCCATTATAGAATCAACCTTCCGATAGCTTGCTCAACGCACCATTTCACACAATCCACACATCTCAAAAAACCCATAACCTCAGAAAAAGTGAGTGATTCTCATTGCTATTCATATAAATCAAGACCCATGGATCATCATCCTCCCATAACACCCATATCCATATCCAACACACCCTCGGGTATCCATCCATCCCTCACAAGAGCTCTAGTCTAGTTGGAGTACTTAGGATCGACCTTGTTCCCCGTCGCCTTCTCGTATGCGCCACGGATGCCATCGGTGATCTTCTCGCTCTGGTCGGCGGAGAAGGTGTGGCCGGATTTGCTGGAGATGGCTGCGAAAGCTGTTGTGTTTGTTAGTCTTCTGCTCTATCTCTCTGTCTCTCTGTCTCTCTGTCTCATCTCTTCGTCGTCCCTCATCCAGTTCGTTTGGGAAGGAAGGAAGGAAGGAGGGATGGAAGGGGCGACATACCCTTATCTCCGTAGTCCTGCTGTTGTCCAGTAGATCCTCCAGCAGCGGCACCACCAGCAACGTTGGCAGACCCATCAGTAGCCGGTGCGGAACCACCAGCAGAGGCGTTCTTGTTGCCCTGGAGCTCACCGGCGGCCTTCTTGAGGAAATCCATTATAGCGGGTAAGGTGTGTGTGAAGGGGTTTGTTGTTGTAGGTGTTGTGGGGAGTGTAATGAGTGTGTGTGTTGTTCAAACAAGAGAAAGAGAGAAGAGAAGGCTGTGGAGGGGGAAGGGGGGGGGGGGTTATATACTGCTTGCTGTACTATATGGAAATAAGGCTTGGCTGCTGTGGATAGATAGAGATAGGTAGGATAGAATAGAGGGGCACGGCGTCAACCTGGTAATGTCATAGGTTCCCCATATAAACTCGTTAGTTGGGCTGGCCCTGATTGATTGCGTCCCTTCCCCCCCTTCTGTACCTACCCCCCCCCCTCTACACCCCTCTAACCCTTAACCACAGCATCCCCCCATCCCGTCAACAGAATCGCACCAGTGTCTCGGAGAAGGGCGTAAAAGGGGATGCAGCGCCTAGGCTAAGCGGCTAGGGTAACGCATCCAGCATCATCCAGCATCATCCAGCTGTCAGTAGTGGGGGAGCATGGTAGAGTAGAAGATCAGAGAAGGATGGTACATTTAGACAAGCTCTTAGCACTTGCATATCAGCTGTACCGGGGCAGGTTGAGCACGTACTTTGGTGCTAGTGGTGCCAAGGGTGGGGGGGCTGGAGTGGTTGAATTAGGGGTGGCCGATGGGCTGAAGAGGGGTGGGATGGGATAGGATGGGACAAATGGTATGGAAAAGATACCTTCAAGGGGCAGAAGAGGGCGGAAAGTGACCTACTCAGTTCAGTTTATCTATGATGGCTGATAGTGTAGCTGCTGATTTGGCTTCCCCCACCCCCCCAACCCCTCCAATGATGAGCATCGACGTCATGTCCCTCCCTCCCCTCTAACTGGTTGGTTGGCTCGTGCGTGCGGTACTGCCGATGGAGGGGCCGATGGGGGAAGCTGCATCCTGGTGCACATCGGGACTACGGGATGGGATTAGATTGCTTTGGGAGGAGGGTGTTGCGCGTTTTATCGGGGGTTGCGATTGGTTGGGATAGTGGGAGAGAGGGATGACGACAAGCCACAAACCACAGCCACGAACTCGGATCTGACGGGAGGGGTGGTGATCACGTGATATAGTATTTTAGGTGATCATTATGTCGATCACGTGTTGACAGCGATTATCATTTGGTTATTGTTTTGGCCTTGTATTTACGGCAATAATGTTCGGATCAATTTAGTTGCAGTCTAAGCCTAAAGCATCTATAACAGCCTAAAGCATCAGCACCCCATTCTTCTGCCTCGTATATACGGCAACAATAATTAGACCAATTCGATCAACAGTCTAAGCCCAAAGCATCAACAACAGCCTGAACCATAAACACGCCCACTCCTGCCTCGTATATACGGCAACAATATCTGATCCTGCCTCGCCCATTGTTGATGCCTTAGGTTGCCACTATGAAACGCCAAATGATCGACAGTCCCGTGATCCCAGTCGCCATGCACCACAACAACGGTCCCGTAGCTCTCAAAAAGTACGTTGACCTGGAAACAACCCGCGTTTCCACCCTTGATAGCCTGTCAGAGGCTCAACATTCGAATTGCTTCAAAGCTTCATTTTCCCCTACGAACCCGCGCCATAACGATAATAACCTCCAAACACTGTCTCACCGATCCTGCACCTATTCAACAACAATCCACAACCTCCCCACCACGTACACACCCGCAGCGTACATCCACATCCCGCTCCTGCACGACGCAGGGTCAAACAGCAGCGTGTGTCTGAGCGCACAGATCACCACATAAAACTCACCACCACACAACACACACCCACGCACCTAGTCTCTCTCATGCCGCGAACCTCCTCCGAGTCCTCACACTACGACGCGTAATGCCCGCTACACCATGACCGCGACCGAAGACTCATCGCCCCCGCCCGCCGAAGCGCGCATCACCCTCTCGCGCAAGGGCTCGCGCAAGAAGAACGTAGAGGGATTCACTATGGATAACGGCGACGACGACGAGAACGTGGCGCCTACTAAGCCGACTATCTTCGCCGATTCGAGTATAAACGAACAGGCCTTTGACGATAACACCACCACCACCACCAACAACAATAAAACCGCAAAACGCTTCCCTTCGCTGGGCAACCTGCCCGCCCTGCCGCCGGGGGAGAGCAGCATGATGTCCGAGGACCTAAGCCGCGAGGAGCACAGCGACGGCCACCCCGACACCATGGACGAGAGCGAGATGCGCCGGCACCTAAACGACGTCGAGAGCAGCTTCCTCCCCGCGCCTAGCCCCGTAGGCCAATCCGCCAACCCAGGCGCCGACGACACGTATTTATTCGACGGTGCGCGCGAGCCAGTTGAACTTGCGCACCGAATACCAGGGATCAGGACGCCGACGAAGGGTGCGGCGAGGGAGGAGGAGAGGCAGGAGTCGTTTACGCCAATGTCGGAGAGGGAGACGCCGCAGGTTCAGGGGTCGATGTTGGGGGATGAGCTGGGGGATAATGGGAATACGACGTCCTCGCTGGAGACTATGTCGTCGCCGACTGCTGCGGCGGCGGCGAGGACGGTGTCGAGAGCGATTTCGATGGTGAGTATGGGATATGATATTGAGGGACATGTTACGTCAGATGCTCCTAGCCCGCCGCAGAGTGATAACGGAAATGGGGAGGGACTAAGTCGCCAGGGCACGCCGAGGATATTCGAGCCGGAGTCGTCGCAGGGGACTAGGGGGGACTCGTCGGATGAGCGGTCTACGATACGGCATCAGACGTCGAATCAGAGTCTTAATGCTGCGGATGCGGGGAGTACCCCTGGGGCGGCGCTGGTTAATAGGCGTAGGTCTGGGAGACGGCCGAAGTTCCTGAGGAGTCGGAATGCGAGCCAGAGATCGTCTATATCGTCGTCTGTTGCGAATACTGATGCAGAGGAGAATAGCGATATGACCTATGGGACAGACTACGCTATGCTTTCTGGTGGTGCTGTGCCAGCGTATGGCGCGTCTCGACACAGCAGCTACATGCTATCGCGGAGTATCAGTCTAGGCAGCATGGCATCTGGAATCGATGATTCCGCCGAATTAAAGCCCGTTCTCGGGACCTTGGAGGAAGAGGAGAGAAACCGGTCGCGGGGGGCGGATAGTAGCCAGACCGCCGACGACTACGCAAATGCGCCAGCGACACCGCGCGCGACGAGCCACTCGCTAGCTGCTCCTACAGACACGGTCATCGCGAGACATGTTCGTAACGTGCATGTTCCGGAATCCGTCGCCAAAGAATACAGGAATAAATCTGGTGTCTCACCCGGTAGGCTTCCAGGGCCTAGCACGGAACGTCATGGAAAGAACATGACGCTCAAGGAGCAGAGTAGTACTATTGAGCGGCTGTCGAAGGAGAACTTTGATTTGAAGCTGAAAGTCATGTTCCTCAGTGATAGGCTGGACAAGTTATCTGAAGAGGGCGTTAAGGAGATGATTTCCGAGAACGTCGAGATGAAAACAGTCCTCGCGAACATGCAGAGAGATAACAAGGCACTCCGGCGCAAAGTCAAAGAGCTCGAGAAGAGCAAAGACGGCTCCCCCCGACCAGGAACCGCCCGCTCCGGCGCCTCATCCGAAGGCCAACCGCAGTGGTTCGACCAAGAAGGCGCGCAGGAGCGCGAAGAGGAACTCGTTTACCTCCGCGAACGCATGGAGGAATATGAAGTCGAAATCGAGAAGATGCGCACTGAGAGCCTCTCCCGCGAGTCTGAGAAGCGCAAGCTCGCTGAGACGGTGCGGTCGATGGGCGAGAAGCGGGGAGAGGATATGGATGCGAGGGAGGAGATGGATGTGTGGAAGGATCTTCTCGAGCAGGAGACTGCAAGGCGCGAGGAGGCGGATGAGGATAACCGCAAGCTCCGAGATGAGATTTTTAGACTCAGGAGCGAGAGTGTGGTTTCTGGTGGAGGGGCGGGGTTGAATCATACTACGAATATCTACCATATCACCAAGAAGCGACAGGGGTCTCCGACGCGACCAAGATCCGGGATGTCGGAGCGAGTCGATGACCGTGGTGGCGCGTTCAGCGCTGCTAGCACACTCGTCGATGACCTTCGTCGCGAGAGCGACCTTCTGCGCCACGAGAACGCCGAGCTCCGCAGGGAAGTCGGCGCACAGACGTCCATGCTGACGTCGCGGAACCGCGAGAAGGAGCGTCTATACCAGGAGATTGAAGACCTCAAGCTCGGCCACCGCAGAGGCGGCTCCATCGCCGGCGACAGCATCCTCGACCGCTCAGCGTCGCGCACGCGCGAGCGGCCGCAGTCTAGGGGCAGCGAGCTGACGAGCGTCACTGCCATCATGCCCGATGCGGAGCGCGAGGACCTGGAGAACAAGAACGCGGAGCTTCGGGATAAACTGAACGGTCTGCAACTCGACAACCAGGAGGTGAACAAGGAGCTTGACAGCTGCATGGAGGACTTTGAGACGGCGATTGCGTCGAAGCGCGAGGCTGATGCGCTGGCGCAGGAGCTGCAGCACGAGTTGCAGGTTGCTGAGGCGGATCTGCAGACTATGCAGGCTGATCGCGATGAGGCGCTCAAGGGGCAGGAGGAGGTGGAGATTGAGTTTGAGAATTTGAGGAAGGAGGCACAGGAGGAGATCGATGCGCTCGAAGCCGACGCCGAGGAGCGGGCTGTGGAGATGGAGGGGCTGCAGGTCGAGCTTGCGAACCAGGCGGAGAACTTCAATGCGCTGCAAGCTGAGATGCGCGGGATGAGCGAGGCGCTTGTGCGGCTAGAGGATGATCATGATCTCAAGACGCGGCGCATCCAGGAGCTGGAACGGGAGCTGGAGGATGCGAATCGCGAGCTGAATGGGATGGAGAAGGCGCTCAACGAGGCGAATAACAAGATCAACCGCCTAACCGTGCAGCAGGAGTCGAGCCAGGGGGAAATCGCGTTCCTGCGCGAGGAACAGGATGGGGATAAGATTAAGATCGGGGACCTGGAATCGGCGCTGAAGAATGCGGAGGGCGCGGCGAGGGATGAGAGGGAGAGGGTTAGGGAGCTGGAGCAACGGCTGGCGAGTGAGAGGCATCAGAGGGAGGTGGTGGCGGGGAAGGAGAAGCAGGAGGTGCAGAAGTATATTAATGAACTTAATCGCGAGGCGTCGAATGCGAAGGATGACGCGAGACGGCTGCGGAAGAACTTATCGAGTCGCGAGGTGGAGGCGACGGAGTGGAAGGAGAGGTTGTTGGAGCTGGAGAATAACCTGCGCGAGACGCTGGGGGATCTGAATGGCACGCGCTCTACCTTCCTCAAGGGCATCGGCGATCTACAGAAACAGCTTGATAACACGACTCGCGAGCTTGATACCACCAAGACGTCGATACTCGAGAAAGATCGTATAATCCGCGAGCGCGACACCCTCCTCGAATCCCACGGCCTCGAATACGGCAAGCTGGCCGAAATGCTAGATAAAGAGCGACAATCGCACCGTAACTCCAAACACCAGCACGAGACGTTTTTGAAGACGCATAACCACACTACGCGCACCGTCGGGCAGCAGGAGACGCGCGTGGCGCAGCTCGAGGCGGCGTTGCAAGCGGATAGGAAGAAATTGAGCCAGTTGGAGAATTCGTTCAAGGATCAGCTTAATGAGAGGAATAATCTGTTGTTGACGTTGTGGAATCGTCTGTCCATGATTTGTGGCTCGGATTGGGCGCATGGGAATAGTCTGATCAATGGCCGCGCGCTGCCGTCGCTGGAAGCTGTATCGACTATGCTCCCCGGCTTTGCGAAAAACCTCCTCGCTTCGACTAAGAAAATCGAAGCACTCATCGCGGGCTTCAAGACAAGAGTCCGCACAATCGAGCGCGATCTAGCGCGCGATTTCTCCTCCCTAGAAAATACCCTCGAAGCGCGGACGAAGAAACTAGATCGTCTAGAGGGCCTCGTCAGATCAGCGAGCATGAATTCATCTACCGATCAACGGGCCGAGATCGTGAGGCTGCAGGATATGAATCGTCTTCTGAGAGTGGATATTCAGGCGCTGAGAGCGGCGACGCCCAGGAAGGGGGTTTATGAGGTTATTGAGCCGGGGAGTCCGGCGCCGAGTATACCGACTGGGCCGAGGACGAAGGCGTTGACGAGGCATCAGGCTGTTGCTGCTTCCAACGCTGCGAGTGTCGCTAACTCCGCAGCAGCAGCGGCTGACGTTCCCGAGCGCGCGGGTAGTTCAGCCGGCTCTACTAGAGGGGTCTCCAGCTCCAGAGCGGGCGCCAGAGAGGGGGGCGAAGATTCAGAATGGTGGGTCTTCCGCCTCAAAGAGCTGGAGAGAAGACTTAAAGCTGAGAGAGAGGCGAGGCTATTGGATCGGAGTGGGGCGAGGAAGAGGTTGGAGGAGGGGGAGAGGAGGAATGAGGAGTTGAGGGCTGAGGTTGAGAGGGGGAGGGTTAGGATGCTTGCTGAGGCGGGTGCGGGGGGTGGGGGGGAGTAGAGTGTGCTATATCTCGGTGCTGTTTTAAGGCGTGGAGTAGATGGTGTTGTTGTTTTTTCTTGGAGTGGGAAGCGGGTGGTGTTTACGTTTGTATGGGGCATTTAAAGGGGGATTGAAGAAGGGAAGGCGTTGGCAGTTTTGATCACGGCTGTATGTACGTTTCTATGGAAGGAAAGCGCTGGGCGATGGATGGGGTTGGGTTGTATGAGTATGATCTACCTTACCTTACTTTTGGGGGAGGAGGAATTCATGGTATGCTTACGAACTACTACATGTTGATATGTTTTCATGTGAAGTTTGTGATGGGCAGTATATGTGAGAGGTGAGCTGAGGTGAGGTGGATGGATAGGGCTAAGTAGTTTTAGGGTCCTATTACTGCAATGGGATGGGATGGGGGCGTTGGCGCTAAAAGCGGGAACCCGATTTAGCCATGACGCAGCCGCGATTTCACCACCGACCGAGCTTGGGTATGGCACACATCTTACAAAAAGTCATCAACCAACTCCACCGACAAAGAGAGGATTGTAGAATATTCCACAATTCAATTAAATAATTCCTAACCGGTAATAACAATTATACTGTCATCCGTATCCAGTTCAATTGGTCCCCACAAGGGATTTAAACAAAACCGATTGGAGCATCGATCATCCCCGAGTTTATCAAATCTATGACATCATGTAGTTTTCCAAGCTCCCCCTACCCCCCCACACCGGGACTCCCTGTTTCTCTTCTGTAGCTGGTGTCGTATATAAGACCTAACTCTCTCTCTGACGCCACTACTTCTTACAAATTCAAAAAGCCATCAAAACCCATCAATCAACTTCTCACTCTACAGCAGCTTCAAGACTCTCAGAGCTGCCACACACACACAACACCTACCTCCACCTACACAAACCAAAGCAAAAATGTCGTTCCTCGCACGCTCCGCCCAGCCGCTTCGCCAGATCGTGCGCACGCCCATTGCGACGAGGGCGTTCACCGTCTCGGCGCTGAGACAGAAGGGGCCGGTTGCTGCGGCGAAGGATGCGTTGAAGACTGTGGATAGGAAGGTTAGCGATAAGCTTGTTGGGGGGATTAAAGTCGGAGGTAAGTCCATTACCCCTCCCCTCCCTCACTCTACACAGCTAGGGTGTATGGACAAGTCAATTGGACGGAGGGATGCCAGATATACAGATGCTAACCCCCACCCCCAGAAACCGTAGCGGAAAAAACCAAGAAGGCGACAGGACTAAAGGGACACAAGGCGAAGAAGGAGTTCGAGGAGGAGCTGTATAATGAGGAGGGCGAGGTGATGGGGAAGGTTAATGAGGCGATTGGGGAGGCGAAGGGGAAGGCTAGTGAGTTGACTGGGGAGGCGAAGGGGAAGGTTAGGGAGGCGGAGGGGAAGGTTAAGGGGAAGTTGTAGAGGAGTTATTGCCGGGGTGTAAGAAAATGAAGTTGTAAATGTTCTAGTAATCTAAAGCACAAGGAATCTAAACAAAACATATCCTAAACCACAATACCCTCGTGTAACTACCCCGCTGAAGCCAAACAGGCTTACCTCCCCATCCACCCCCCATCAACAGTAACAATCTCCCCCGTAACATACGCACTGCCCCCCCCCGCAAGCCAAACCACCACCCCCCCAAAATCCTCCGGCCTCCCCCACCTCCCCGCCGGTATCCTCGCCAATATACTCGCCGCCCTCGCCTCATCCGCAATCAGCGCATCATTCATCTCAGTCGCGATATACCCCGGCGCAATCGCATTGACATTCACCCCCTTCCCAGCCCACTCATTACTCAGCGCCTTCGTCAACTGCGCCACGCCCCCCTTAGCAGCCGCGTACGCCGGGACCGTCAGTCCGCCCTGAAAACTAAGTAATGACGCGATATTGATGATGTTCCCCCTGTGCGGCCCCGGGCGGGTAAGCATATGCGCGCCGATGTCGCGGCATAAGGTGAAGACGGTAGAGAGGTTGGTTTGGAGGACTAAATCCCAGTCTGAGTCTGGGAAGGAGGCGGAGGGGTGCCGGCGCTGGATGCCGGCGCAGTTGAGCAGGATGGAGGGGTCGTGGGACGCGAGGATGGTGGGGGTTAGGGAGGCGACTGAGGGGGCGGAGGAGAGGTCGCAGGTTAGGATTGTGGCGGTGCGGCCGAGGGCTTCGATGGCGGTTTTGGTGGTTGTGTTGGATTCATCGCGCTGGGGGGGGTTAGTCGGGGGGGGCCTTTCTTGGGGGGTGGGTAGGGGGGATTGGGGATTGGGAAGGCCGATTGGGAATGGGAATAGGAATGGGATTGGGAGGGAGGGGGGGGTTACCTGGATGAGAACGATGTCCGCGCCGGCTTCGGCGAGGGAGATGGCCATGTGTGCGCCGATGCCGCGGGTGCCGCCTGTGACGACTGCGGTGCGGCCTTCGAGGGAGAAGAGGGCTGGAAGTGAGGGCGCCATTGTTGGGCGATTGGGGGATGGAGATTGATGTTGGAGATGGGGTGAATCGTTGGTGATTGTATGTGGTTTTTGTGGTGGGGGTGATGGGGTATTTGAGGTGGTGGTGGGTTGACATTCACCCTGGACGACCCCGCGCTTGATGGCGGGGTAGCGGGGCCCCCGAATTTATGGCAACTCACCACGGAAAGGGTATGGATGGGTATATTTGTTGTATTTCTCTCTCTCTATATATAATGCAAAGTTACATATAAATAATTACACTGTCTTAACTCACAGAAAAGGTCGCTTGTGACCATATACTTTACGGTACCTAATAGTTAATGACAGAGGGTAGCGTACGCCTCTTTAAGTCTACTAAACCTAATAGATGAGCTCATATTTAAGCTCTTATTTCTAAGTGTTAAAATAAGATTACCATTCGGATGATATGTTGTGCCATTCTAGTTGATGTTTACCGACCATCATTCTAACGTTTATATCGTGAGCTTCCTTGACTCTCTGATCGTGCATTTCTATTCATGCTACCAATAAATTCACAAATAAGAAAAGGTTAAACGGCGAGGTATTTTATCAACCTGATGGCTAGCCTTGACTATGTTCGGTAGCCTCGTTGACTACAAGCCGATACTTGCCCAAGGGATGGCCCGAAGTGAAGTGGCCATGATAGTCGGTCGGCCGAGTCCTACCCCCGTCCACCATGCACACTATAGCCTCCTACTTCAAGCACATTTTCCTCTTTCGACGTGTTATTTTACCATAGGCTGAGAATTACAAGGCTGGCATGCGCGATGCTTAGTTAGGATCAATATTCTGTGGCTGATGTTTGAGAACGGCAACCCGGTTGAAGGTTCGCTCCTATAGGTCTTGCTCCCAGCCTTATTACTACCGACGAGCATCGATTAAATGTCAGTCTACGACGCATTTAGCCAATCAGCTCTCCTCCCCTAGAGCTGAGTTGTGAGTCCGTAGAACTTATAAAGAAGGCACCCTTTGCACAGCCCTCACAGCCTTGACATATATCTCCTTAAGTAGCAACTCCCGCCACGCTGTTGTTAACTTAACTAAAATACTCATAGGAGTTCAACCGCAGGCAACTATGTCTACCCAAGCGCAGTCTGTAGTTGATTTGGGCGAGGCTAAAACATTAGGACTACGTCCTAACTCTATTCTACTGGAGTTCTTTATACAAAATGAACCTGCCTTTAGAAGACTTGCTGCAGCAAGGCAAAAGGTAAGCCTCTAATTAATTGTTGCTAGGCAAGTAAGACTGAATAATAAAACAGGGGTGGGAGAACGAACGCGGAGACGATTTTTTTGCACGACAACGCCGCACGGCCGATGGTGCAAATAATAAAGAGGCTTATAGGTTATATAATATGATGCAAGAAATTGGAGACGAGATGCAGAGCTACACTCGTTGCCTTAGTCTACAGCCCAACCCTGAAGGAAATATGGATATTTTGGATATCTGTATGGCGCCGGGTGGCTATACAGCTAGTGCATTAAAGTACAATCCCAACGCAACTGCCTTTGGGATTAGTCTTCCATTACAGCAGGGCGGTCACAAGGTGCTCCTACTGCGCTCTAGCTCGACCATGCTCTTCCTCGACGTTACGATGTTGGCAAAGGAGTATGGCGTGGAGATGATACCCCTCACGCACCCTGATCGCACCAGCTTCCACGACGAGAGGCCATTCTGGGGTCAGACGTTCCAATTGATATTTTGTGACGGCCAAGTACTTCGGACGCATGAGCGCCCTAAATATCGAGAGGATCACGAAGCACGTCGCTTGACCGTTTCGCAGTTGATTTTGGCACTCCAGCGCATTCGATCTGGTGGAACAATCGTTGTCTTGTTACATAGGATAGAGGCATGGGACACCTTAGAGACCATATATCGCTTCAGCAGCTTCTCTTCGGTCCAGGTATTTAAACCCGCGAGGAAGCATGCGAAGAGGTCATCGTTTTACCTTGTCGCAAGTGGTGTCCAGCCCCATTCAGATGCTGCAGAGCTAGCGGTTAAGGAGTGGAAACAGGCCTGGTGGGATGCAACATTCGGTGGCGAAAGTGGAACTGGAAGTCGAGATAGTACAGTTAAGGAGGACCATGTCCGACTTGTGCTGGACCAATTCGGTAGCAAGTTCGTAGAGTTGGCTAGGCCAATTTGGGAGATTCAGGAGAAGGCATTAAGCTCATGGAAACCTTGATATAAGGGCCTAGCTAATTACGTTGGGGACGATGGTTTGAATTATGATTTACAGTGGCTCTATTTGCTGTCTTTTGGCCGCAGGGTTAGTGTCAAGTGTGGGCTGCACCATATATTGCACTAGTAGACAATCATTCATAAGATCTACTCCTACTAGAGCGTTATATAGGGTTTATAAACTCATAATCGAAATGAGTGGTTCATCCGGCTTCCCAGCCAAGACGAAAGTAGGATGGATCCCAAATGCAATCAAGCCTTAACCTGAACATTCAGTCTGCGGAACCCACCACAGCAAGCGACCTCCTTCTGCAAGTCGACCATGCGCTTCTGGTCACCAGTTGGGTCAGCTGAGTCGCCCTCCAAGTTCCAGGTAAGAAACTCGTTGGTGTAGTTCGGCACAAAGTCATCCTGCAAAACACCCAGTCTCTTCCCGTACGCAGTCACCTTCTTCCAGTCACGCTCCACATTCTTGAGGTCCTGCGAGAAGTACGCGTACGAGCGCTCGTAGATCTTGCGGTTAACCGGGTCAGCCATCTGCGGCTTAACGTCGATGTACTCCTTGTACGCCTCAGCGGGGCTGGAAATAACATCGTCAGTAGCGCGCTTGACGGCACGCATAAACGCAGCGACCTTGTCCTTGTTCGCAGCGATGAAGGCATCGTTGGCGATGTACAAGATGGAGCAGAAGCAGCAGCAGCCCAGCTCGGCGAGCTCATCAATGCGAAGCATCTGGACATCGTCGCGGGCACGGCCCTGGCTGGCAAGCCACTCCTCGAGCTCGACCATCTGGACGTTCTCAAGTCCGATACCGGCGTCGATGGTGCCCTCGATGATGGCCTTGGAGACGTTCATGCCACAGCGAACGGCGGTGTACTCGTCGGGCGTCATGCCGTAGTGGCGGGTGAGCTCGTCGATTTGGATCTTGCCGAACTCGCCGACGTATCCGATGCGCTTGCCCTTGAGAGAGGTGAAGTCGGTGGTGATGCCGCTGTCCTTGAGATAGACGACTCCGGTGAAGGGCTCGTCGAGGAGGGAGCCGATGGAGGTGACGGGGAAGTCACGAGCTTTGGCCTGGAGATGTGTCAGGTGGTGAAGGGTTGGACAATTCGACGTAGACTTACAGCAAGAGTGTGGATCATGGCCTTGAATCCCATATCAACTTTTCCACTTCCGATGATCTCGGTGACATCTATCGGGGATTAGTTTTATGCTCCATGGCTACCGAAAGTTCTTCCTACCGGATGGGTCATTCGGCTCCAACAGAGCAACCTTGATACCCTCGTCGGCGAAGTATCCTTTCTTCTGGGCCAAGTAGACCGGAGCATGGTATGGCGTCGCGTGCCTAATCTAAAATCAGCCTATATCCCCCAATCAACCAAGACCTGTCTCCAATTACCAGTTCATCAAGAAGGTAATCTTATCGGTAGACATCTTGAGAGATCGTTTGCTACACTTCATGAGTTTGTGACCACAGGGGAGGGGGAAGCATGTCCTTATGCGCTAGAATTGTCTAGATCAAGTTCATACGGTATATTCTCAGAACCAGGTCTTCAATTGCCTCTTCCAGCTATAACTCGCAGCGAAGGGAGGGTCGTGAGACCACAACCTCCATAGCTGAGCTGAGCTGAGATGGAAGAAACAATTGAGGACCTGGACACCCGTCATGCTTTTACTGTACGTTACCTTGATCCGACGACATCTCCAATGCATGAGGCTCAGCCATATCCAATGCCATACCGTCGAAATATGCGTTTGTTTGGTGTATGTAGGTTGTAGTTGACGGAGAATCGAATTTTTGATTGATGAGAAGAAGGAAGAGGGGAAGGGAGGAAGAAATAGAGGGGTGACGCATATATACGTATAACAGATAGCTATGAGCGCGGATCGGAGCGGGGTGTTGGGACGTTGGTGGGGTGAGTGGGGGGTTACATAATTGCATGGCTTCATACAAGTGGGCGACGATAGCCGTAAATAATATAAAAATCCGCAAAACATACAAATGCTACCAATCACATACAGAGACATCAGAGTTTCTGTTCAGGAGTTTCTATTCGTTCCTGTTAAAATCGTAGTAAGCATGTTGTTGAGATTTGTCAATTCATTGTCTATATCCAAGCCCCGCACCAAACCGCTCATGTAATGCCCATGCAAAGCTCCAGCTCCAGTCATATCATATCCCTCCCCCAAAACGCCTTTAATCCCATTATCCGGAATGCCAATCCCCCCTTTCCCACCTTTCCACACCCCTCTATACCCCCCCAAGCACATCCTCCAACACAGTTTTCAGCATCTTCAGCTCGTAAAACTTGCCCACCTTCTCATATATAGCCAGCTTCTTCTCTACATCCGCGCGCTTCATCTCTCCCACCCATTCACCACTGCACGAGCAGTGCTCCATAAAATCATTAATCCTCACCCCGCTACACTTGGCACACTTTAGGTCTTGTGTCGCCCACTGAGTCACCAGCGCCTCCACATCCGCAATCATCCGCTGCTCAAGCACAATCCGCTCATACTCCGTCCCGCAGTACCCGCACTTCCAGGGCCGGGACTCGCCCGCGGCACCTTCATCGGGCACTAGGTCTGCGTCCCGGCAGAAATCGAGATCGCGCGCCATCGTGCAGGTATCGCAGATAACTTGCTGGAAGCGCAGCGACGACGAGGGGTTTACGAATGTCGCCTCGGAGCTGAACTCGCGCACCTCGAATAGCATGAGGAGCTCCTTGCGTAGGAGGCGCGCTTCTAACATGATGTTCTTGTCGAGTGAGAGCACCTGCATTAAAGACTTGACAAGCTGCAATGCCGGGTTGGTAAAGGTGAGATGGGAGCCCGGGAGCGACGGGAAGCGGTAGTCCATGACAAGCTCCGGGTGGAGCATCTCGTCCTTCTGCCGGCGGATGAGCTGCGCAATTTGTCGCTTCAGGGGCCTCTCGAAGGTTTTGCCCAGTACAGCTTTGTCTGCCTTGTCTTCACCGAGCGCTCGGACGGGGAGGAGAGTAGGCCGGGGTGTAGCGTTGGGGTCTTCGAACTGTGGCCTCTTCAGTCCATGCATCAGATCGATGAACTGAATAACCCAGTCGTTGAAAATAGGTTGCATAGGCTCAGGCAAGAACTTTGCGAGCTGCCAGTGCATGATGCACTCCAAGGTCTGGTTTTCAGCTTCGACTACCTCCTGGCACCCTTTTCCACCGTAGTTAAACTCGTCGTACCAAACCAAGTAGTCCCAGTATTCCTTGATCTCCAATTCCAGAAAGTGGAAGAGGGGCTTCGATTTAATCGATTTGAGGATGTACTGACTGTATGCGTAGGCGTTCCCCACCTCAGCTTTCGTAGTTTGCAACAGTAGGCGATTAGCATCAGCAAACACAACGTGGGAGCCGACGCGGCGGAAGTCGGCCATGAGCTGCTGGAAGGCCTTGCGCGACATCATCTGCACATAGTAGTGTAGAGAGCGGTCGTACATGAAAGAGTTGGGGCTCTCGACCCAGCGCAGAAGATGGAGGACCATCATATCAGCCATGGGGCTGCCCTTGCATGCCTCTGTCCACCAGGCCTTCACCATCTCTCGCAGCACCGTCACACCTGCTCCAGCGAACGCATTGTCGGAATACAAGGCATTTGCTCCGTCGGTGGGTGCGTCATCTTGAGGAGCAGCAGGATTGAAGGTTACTGAATCCGTAGACCCCTCCAAGTCGTTGATGAGAGATGAGGTCAATATAGTATTGATCGCCAGGTTTCGGACATCAATCTCGATACAAACAGAAGAGTATGTCCCTGGGTTGTTGACAGTGGGCATTTGAACCGTCTCCAGCGGCCCAAGTACATCGTCCTTCTCATAACCCGCATGATCAGGTCTTGGACCACTTGACCACCAAAGCACAACATTATTCTTCTCTAGCCTCCTCGCATAAGCGATATCGATCAAGAATCTTGGATCGTCACGCTCAAGATTACAAAGGGGCACATCGCCATATCTCGCCAGGTTCGTGAGTTCAGAGATCCACGAGCCGAGGTTGAGGTAGTTGTTGATAATGCGCTTTGCAATGAATGCTTGCCATCCAAGAGGTGGGAATGAGACATCCTTCTTGTCGTGCTGAAGTGTCAAGACTGGGAAGTCGGCAAGTACTGGCATGTCGTGCAGAAGCATACGTTTCTGTGGAGATTGAATCACGAGCATGAGCGGTTTCGTTTCATCGCTCTTGATCTTCTTCACCAAATCGCCCACTTCAAGGAGTGCCTTGCGCTTTGTGGATACAACTTTGGTGGTGAACTGTATCTTGTCTTGATAATCAAAGCATTCCTGCCACGGCTTGCCTTCTGCCTCGGAAAACCGCTTGGCTAGGGCGTCTGTGTATATTTTGGCGATGTTGGGAAGCTCTTGGCTCTCTCTGGAGTTCTGAAGGATGACGATGTGTGCTTGATCCCTCACACTAGAAAATATGGCGAATATTTGACGTTCTCCTGCCACGATATGGTATAGGTAAAGGTATGCCATGGGAGAGTCTGTGAGATAGGGGTTCTTCGCCACGGATTGCTTCAGTGAGGACAAGTCAAACCCATGCTCAAGACCCTTACCAAGGACACCAGATTGAGTGTCGTCGAACGTGCACAGAGTGCCGAGTTGCAGTAAAGCGCGGACATCCAGCGGTACTTGTTTCTCATAAACACCTTCGACACTTGGGTGGTTGAAGAGTAGCGAGAGCTTCCGGGCTTCATTCACGTACACATCCTCCGACATTGTGAGCTTGAATAGATGCACCGAAGGATGCCCATTCGGGAGCGTGTGAGACACCTTCTGCGCCGAACATCCCTCGATATCCACGTCTGGCAGATCCTTCCCTTTCATATTGAGGAACAGGCTCCGTGGTACCTTTACTTTGATGGTGTGGACCTTGTTATCAATCAACATGTGTGCCAATACTGTGCCCGGGCTTTCAGTGCCACTAAGCTGCAGTACCTGCCAGGTGCTTCTGTAAACAAGCTCAGCTTGGACTCGGAAGGTAGCTCCAATATCACTAGAGGCAGCGGCTCGAGTCTCGCCAAAGAGATGTCGACGGCGGATCCGAGCTTGCTTTTGGATCTTCCACTTCTGCTTTTGGTACTTTAAGAAGCCAATATAGTCTTGCGTCGGATCAGGCATAGTCTTAGGCAAGGCAGCGAAAGGGTCGACTGATACCGGAACTGCAGGTTCGGGCGACTTTCGTTTTTGTGGCTTTGGCTGAGACGACAGTACCAGGCTAGCTATGGTTTTTGGCTTCAATATTTGGGTTCCGAAGTCTTCCAAGTCCCCAAGAGTCTGGTCTTTCAAGTTTGTAATATCTTCCAGCGGTTGCTTGGCAAACAGATCGGTCATCTTCTTCTGCTTCATCTTGTCGTCCTTGGTGTTGATACGGCGTTGAAGCCATTCCGGATGAGCCACTCTTGGGACAGGATTGCGTACTTTCTGAAGGGCGGCAGGAATAGTAATGAGTTTCTGGATAACAGACCCCAGACGATCAAGATAGTAGTTCCAGTCCAACAGTGCTCTGGGGTCCATGTTCTCCGGGTCTTCCTTCAGCCACTTCCTTAGGTAGTAGCGCTTGACTGACGCTTCTGCTGAGAAAATAGCAACGGGAATAGCGCGCTCAGTAACTGGAGCAGACTTGGGCCTTGCACAAATAATATACTTGCAGTTCAACCCCTTATCCTTGATCATCTGCTCTCCAAGGAAGTCCGCCAGACGCTTTGCTGTTGTGATAGACGTCGACTTTTGCGTACCGTATTCTGCGAGCGTCTTTGACATACTCCTGTTTTCGCAAATAAGATCGATGAGCTCCTCGTCTGCAAGTGTTTCACCCTTTGAGTGCAGCACATCCAGCCACCTATTGGCGACCTTGGCTACTGCGGCATAAGTCTCGGCGAGTGTTGTGCCCTCCAAGAAGAACTTGAAGATTTGCTGCTGGAAGATCTTGATCAGTTTCAGCTCTCCTCTTCGCTTGACTTCGAATCCCTTTAGCTCCGCAAGACTTCCATCGTCATTAAAAACAGCATATCGCTTCTTCAAGTTCTTGTCTTCCTCTTTGGATGTCGGCAACACCATCGCCTTATATGGACCATCGACTTCGAAAAAGATGGTGTTGTCACTGTGTGTCTCGTATCTGAAGGTCGCGGGATCCTTCAGCGTCTGGTATTGGTGGTTGGTAAACTTGTCATGAACAAGATGGTTCAACATGACACAGGGGTAAGAAATAGTAAACTTCTTCCCATTCTTCATGGTAAATGCGTAGTTCTCCGGGAATGTGGCGGGAAGCATGCACCAGATACCATCCGTGTCGAGTTCCAGGGGTCGGCCAATCCTCTCAACCAGCTGACGCGCCATCTGAATGATGTGGGCACCAGTCAGACAAGTAACACCAGCCATTTCCATAGAGTACCAGCGAGAACCTTTCCTCATGACATATCCGTAGAAAGAGTTGAGAATGACCTTGTGGGCTAATTGCAGCGAGTCGAACAGAATAATCATCTTGTTGCCATTGTCAATGTCCGCTTGTGATGCTCCTGAGGATTTCAATGAATCCGTTTTCCCCTTCCAAACTTTGTGCTGACCCTTATATTCGTACCGACGATCTCTGAAATCTCTAACAGTATTAATATAAAATGGATTCTCACGCTGACAGATAATCGCTTCTCTCTCAATTGTCGTCGAATCGTGGATTTTGTGATAGATCTTTTGACTGTATATCTGCAACCGCTTCCTGACCAAGGCAGATTGCTCATCGGCAGGTAATTCTTCAAACGTCCGCGCGGGGCTGTTTGGCCATTTCCCAGGGAATTTCTCGTTTTCGAGCGAGTGCCGGATCATATTATACTCATTGCGTTTGGCGGGCAGATATTCTCCACGCCATGCCCATGGCATTCTCCTATCACAGGTCTTACCTGGACGGTTGAAGTCGCATGCTGCGCAGTCCGACTCGCTGATCATAGAATCGGGCTGTAGGCGATTGGTCGTCATGATATTGGGATACATAGCGGCGACATCCAAATGGTAAATAAGGGGACATTCGCTTCGGTTCGCTGTCGCCTTCAGGCTTATCAAACGGTCAGTGATTTGTTGCTTGACTTCGTCGTAGTTGGTAATATCGTCTAGGTTCTTCTTCTCCTCGACAGTGATACTGAATTTAAGAGCCGCATCGAGGTCCTCCAGGAGCTCGTCGATGGCCGTTGTATCAACAGCGAAATTGACCGGAATATCTGCCCTGAAAACACCTGCCTCTATACTCTCGACGTGGCCTCCAACGTAAGTCTCGGACTCGAGAAGATGGCCATCCCAGAAAGACTCTTTCGGAGTTACGTGCTTGTTTGGAAGGACGATCTCCTTTTGATATGCTTCAACCATAAGAAGCATTTCACATAGAGTGCCAGTTCCCTTCCTGAGGACCGCGTCTGGTCCTAAAGGAATAATAGTACAGAGTGAGAAGATGAAGGGGTGCACGTATTTCATGTACAGGTAGTATGTCGCCACAGCATCGGAAACGGAATATTCTGACAACGTTTGCGGCCTTTCGCTCGCATACTGGAGCATCAGTTCGGGATCGAGCTCATCTGGATCGTACCCAAGCTTTGCAACTGTGACGGCTTTCAAACCTCGACTTCCCTGTGGCAAGTAACTGTCGCGGTTGACCCAGTGGAAACAATCCATGTGCACACTGTAGTTGCATTGGTACTGATCTTCGCTGTCCTTCCTCCAGCCAATTTCCTGGTACATATCAATACCATTGACACTGGCCCTGGCGTCGACGAAGGGCCAATCGAAGAAGTCTCCGTTGTATGTTGCGATTACTGTTGGCCTCGCCTCTTTAATGTGTAGGAAAAAGCGTTCTATTAACGCCTTCTCATCCGGCTCGTTGAAGATCATAAAAGGCCCTTGGTATTCCGGCTTAGGCGTATATTCGAAATCGTCAATATCCTCGGAAACAATCTCTCGGTTTGTGATGAGGAAGCCCTGTCCATCAATCATATATGATATCATCATAATCTGATCGATTGAGGCATCTGGAAACTTCAGGGGTAATTTTGTCGTCTCAATATCGTAGGCCATGATGACCGGGTCTGCTCGCTGCAGCCTCTCTGTGATGCATCTTATTGATGTATGCCCATGCTTTGCCTCCACTTCATACCACTTTCCAACTCGAATATCTAAGTCGATCAGGACCCGCACATGATATGGTACATCGTATTCTCTTATGTCAACAATGAAATCGCTCGCATCCACAATCGTCGTATTAAGTCGTTTATCGTCATTTCGTGAGTCGTCGTCAAAAAGGTCAAATCCTGCATTGGCGCTGTTTCTCATTAGCATAGCTTCCTCCCGACATTACTCCTCTGTTAACTAACCTGGCAACCTCCGCATATGTGTCCATAGCATTCATCTGCTTCTTATTCTTCTCTGCGATAGGTATCACATCCCTCCTCGCCCTCAAGAGGTCCTCCTGGTTTACAAACCGAAGCTCAAGGAATGTCCTCCTGTAGCCAAGCAGATGATTCGGCATTTGTAAGTCCTCCTTCTCTACTCGTCGCACACTCTTCACGCATCCTCCTCCAGCTACCCGTTTTAACCACTCCTCGGCTTCTGGCTCGTAGCCCCTCTTCACCGCGACCAGGAAGTACGGCTCAAACTCCACAGCTGCCTTGAAGGTGCCTCCGTCGTCCTCGAGGAAGTATAAATCGAGCGCAGACCGGCCGCCTGGGTTGTTGTCGTCTTCTATCTCCGTAGCCTGGAGATTTACAAGCCAGCCCGTCTTTTTCCTTCCGCTCTCATATCGTGCAAACTCCATTACCTCGTCGATAGCGTTCGCCAACTTGGTAGCTTCGCGCTTTTCGTCTGCGGAAGTTGCTTCATTTCGACTTGATGCTGCGAAGGTTTTCGTTCGACTGCCATGGTATGCTTGTTTTCCGCCGCGGCGGTAGCCATTCTGTGGCCGGCGAGTGCCCGCCATTTTCTCGTTCTGCTCTGTCGAGCCGTTGAAGACCCGTCAAATGGGGGGGGATTATGTTGTAGTCGCCAGGGTATAAAATGCAGGTAGAGAAATAAAAAAGAAAGGCGAGACCACAAAAGTAACCATTTGTCGCCGTAGAGAAGTTTACTGCTCAGACGGACAACAATTGTCAAAATGAATGGTTAAGTGCTATCTTCTGCAGTGGTCCCTCCGACAGCCAAATTGGGTTTCTCAGCAATGGTGCACGCGCGACGCGTCGTGTAAATCACTTTACGCGCCCTACGAGTGGGGTCCGTGCACAAATAAAGTATTGCGAGCTAAGCCAAATAAAGCAATATGTACCTCAATCCACCATCATAAGTGCCTCGGAGCTTCATCATTCCCCCACGACCAGCACAATGTCCGACGACAAAGGAGCCAAACGGCAATCACACCCTGCGGATCCGCCGCCGGGCGCGACTGCTCCCCCGGATCATGTCGACAAACCCAAGATCTACGAGGTCTTCGACGGCACTTCGACGGCAAACGGACTTCCGGAAGGCTATGGGCAAAATTCAGCGGGCAGAAGACCGCCGAACTTGAGCTTGACGGAGGCCGCGAAGACGGTTAAAGTGGAGGATTTCAAAAATATACATACATATCCATGTGTACGAGAGAGCCTGCTCACCAGCATTGGCAGCGCATTTGCGATTGGTGGAACGAGGATGCTATTTGGCAGTACGTTTTGAAGCCAGAAATAATCCAGTCCACTGGCCATACTGACAAGAAACAGCGCCGATTGTTAGAGCATGTAATTGGGCAGCGGGGACCTTCTGTTTGGTGGGGATTGGCTCATACGAATTCTGTCTCCAGAAGAGGCGGCTGGAGAAGATTAACATGAAGAGGGCTGTGGAGATTATTGACCGTAAAAAGGCCCAGAAAGAGGCTGAGGCGGAGCAGAAACGAAAGGAGAGGAGGAGGAGGAAGGAGGAGGAGGAGGCGGCGGTTGAGGCAAGGAAGAGGAGCAATTGGAAATTTTGGTGATTGGAGGGTCTTTGAGAGACTAGTGTATATAGTATGTGTACAATATCTATATGGGGTTGGAGGGACATGTATACACGATCATAGTGTTGGGAGAACGAACTAGACGTCATAAGCAAAAGCTATTTGGTTTGGTCTGTGGCATCAACGGCAATGACAGTCACATTTCATTGAGTTGAAGTTTCACAAGATCGGTTCTCAGAAACTCAGCAATTCCAGCTCTGACATTGTATGACACGAAACGGCGAAGTCTTGTTAGACCGTCAGCTACTAATCTACTCGTCGCTCCATCCACGGTACACCGTCCGGCTTCCGTACACTTCTCCCTTCTTCAACAAGACCTGTCCCTTCCACTCATCAACATTGATAGCGTTAACGAACCGGCTAGGCTCGACGCAGAAACCGCTCCTCGCGCCTCTGGCCGGAAGCCCTTCAACCGAAGGAACGTCGATGTACTTTCCAGTGTAGAACTGGAAGGCGGGTTCGGTTGAGAGCACCTCCAAATGGATCTTAGTCCTTGAGTGGTATGCTGCGACCAGTTTCCTCAGAGCTTGGTCTCTCGTATCTATCGGGATTGAGTTCGGTGGTTCATCGACGACAAAGCAATCGTCGACATCAGGCTCGGTAACCCCCAAGGTAGCCTTGCTGAGATCGGCTGCATCGTACACTGTTGGGCCGCCAGTTGGGATTCCATGTTCATCGACTGGCAAGTATAGGTTGGTGCTGAGCTCAACGTCAGTTCCTGCGATGGTTGGCTCTCCAGAGAGGTTAAAGTATCTGCGAATTATGTCAGTCCCTGTTTTGCAACACAAATTATCAGTTCTTACGAGTGGTTTGTCATGTTAATGACGGTCTCATCGGCGCCGCCAACAAGCTCGGCCTGGTACTCCATAGCCAGGACATTAACTTCCTTTCCCTCAGGAGTCAGTTGTGTGCCTGCTGTGTAGATCACCGAAACCTCCAAATCTCCTGGGAAGCCCTCCTCGCCGTCGTGGCTCTTAAGTGTGAACTTGACACTCTCTCCACCTGTGAACTTTCCGCCTTCCAGTCCTGGGATCTCCCTTTGTCCAACGGGAGTAGGTCCTGCCCACTCACGCTTTCCCCATCCGATATCGCCGCCGTGAAGGCTGTTTGGTCCGTTGTTCGCGGCCAAGGCGTATGATTTCCCGTTCAGAGAATCGAGCTTCGCGCCCTTGATCCTGTTGGCAACGCGGCCAATAGTTTCGCCAAAAAATGGGCTATTGTGCTTTTGGTAAAGCTCAGCGGTTGGGAAGCCCTGGACAATGTTGGTCTTTCCGACGTTGAATGTCTGAATAATTGCCCCGAGGGGTAGGAATTCAAAGGCTGCGGGGGATGCCATGGCTACGATTGTGATAAAAACAACTCAACAACTTAATATTTCTGGATGAAGTTGACAAGGTTTGAGCGAACAATCAGAGAGTTACAGGACTTAAGGGAGGAATGAACTGGTGTTGTATGCGCAATGCAGGTAAGCACGTCAGAAGTGCTGGAAATATGTATGTAAATAGCGATACCCCCACCATAGCTCCGTCTCCAAATCAGGCTGAGTACAACGACCCCGCACAACCCCCGAATCAGGCTGACGACGCTACGCCGGAGCTACTCCGGGTCATGTATTTCCGGAAACTATGCCATGGAACGCACGCTATTCAGTAAGAAATAGTAAAATAATATCACATTGTGGAGAAGCTAACACAGCCAATTCTGCAAACCCCTCTCTACGGAGATTTTCGAACGACAGAGGCTTTAAAATACCTCTGGTAGCGCTGAAGATCAAAGGTTCCTTCCTCGAGCTCTTTACTATCAGAATCTCCTGCCCAGCAGAAGGTTCTACAGCCGCTCAAAACCTCCCCGCTATTCAATTCGATATCGCACGCACACCAAGTATAGGCGGAGGTCTCATACTCCTTCAACCGGAGGAAATGTGATTCGGTGTTGACTCTCCACATTGACCCCGAAACTCTCCCGCCTTCGTGTGGTATAAGTGCTGGATATATACCCCACATTTTCATAGAAAACCCGCAAACAGATCCGCTTTCAACAATAGGCGCCTCTGAAAGTTCAAGAACAGCCTGTAGCACTTCGGGGTCCATGAGGGAGCCGTAGAAGAAGAAGGGGCATGGTTCGAAGGGGGGCTCTGCGCGTTTGTGAGCGGGAACTGACCGCGTCGCCGGTTCTAACTTATCCGTCCTTACAGATATTGTTGATCTGAAAGAATTGGCCTTTGGGTTCGGGGGAAGAGGAGGAGGCGGAGGGATCACCGTCACTTCGATCAGCTGTGCCATTTTCAAGTTGCACAACGTATCGTGTTTGCTCTCTCACCATTTGGCAAACATCAATAGACGTTGGAGTGGTGCATCGCATGGTATATGCCAATCAAGAAGGTCAAAGTATGGCTAGGCTACAATGTAAGTTGTGATCTTGCTCTAATAGTACTCGTGAGTGACGCCCTTGAGAAAGTGACCACAGACCTGTTGGTTGAAGCATATGTAGAGTCCTGGATTTGACCAACTCCGCGCCTTATCTTATCGTACGTGTCAAGGGTCATGCCTCCAGAACAAGGCTACGCCACAAGGCTGACTCTTTCTCCCCGTAATAAGAGCGACCACAACTCTCATGACCATCACAAATTGAAACCGGCTTTTCAGCCTGTGGCCGCATCTCCGAGTTGGCATCCTGGATATGGGTAGCTATACGGTCTATATACGAGCACCATCCATTCACTTGTGAACGGACTGCTTAGAGTCTACACTCGTGGCACAGATCCAAGCTAGAAGCGAAGAAAGGCCGCCGCCCATCCGCCAACTGTCACCTGCCGTTTTCATTTAAACGGACAAATTACTCATCTTCAACAACACCTCGCGCGAGGCTCTCGGGGTTGTTGCGATCCTGCTGAGGTGATCATCATATTCAGGTTCTACCACATAAATCTGTTGTGTTGGGCTCAAGTAAGCCTCATGCAGTATGCCGCTTTACCCCGCCGCACCGTCACCTAAACGGAAACGAGATGAAAAGCCACATTCGCCACAGCATCGAGTCACTTCGAGACGGTTAGATACACTCCCAGAAAAGCTAATGTCATCTTCTGGAGAGGATATCGACACCGGGGTCCAGACTCCACGGTCCAGGGTAGCCCGTAGCTTTGGGGAGTTGGAAATAGAGGGAACTGGTGGGGTCAGCAGGCTGGACCTGCTTGGGACGTTTGGGGCATCATCGAAAGTTGACAACGGCGAACCCAGAAAACAAGTCAAATCTGCTCAAAATGGATTCAAAGAAATTCCAGAGACACCCCAGTTCACTTCCAATACCGTTTCGGGCCCAACTAGTGCTATACGTTTCGATATGAAAGGCGCATTTGGCAGCCAGCATAACAACGTAATATTCACAGGCGCCAACTCTACCAATACCCCAACTACGCTCAGTACAACGCTTCCTAGTCGCCCAAGTCATAAGCAGCGGGCCTCTCCACCTTCGCCTGATCCTCCACCCCAGCAATTCTCACCAGCGCCCTCGCCTCCCGTCACTCCTGTGGCCTCACCCTCTCAGGAGCCTCCATCACTTCACTGGGAAGAGTCAGAAATTACTGGTCACAACCCAAGTGATCCTGATGATGATGGTGAGGGAATCAACGGCGTCGGCTTCAGGCCCACCGCTGCTATTGCCCGAGCTCGTTCTGAGCGCCGTCGCAAGCAGTTGGCTGACTACAAGTCCCGTGAAGATAAGGAGGCAAGAGATGCGAGGGCTAAGAGGGCTGCACTGAGAAGGCGGAAGGGGAGTGAAGGTGTGGCTGCGAATGCTGAGGATAATCAAGTCTCGGAGAAGGAGAGAAGGGTGAGGTTCTCAGAGGCTGAAAGGGCGATCGATGTGCTCTGAAGAGGGCAATTCAAGCTCTTGGGGTTCGAAAGAAAATGAGAAACGAATATATATGTCTGTCTTGGTTTATTCGCATTCTTTTGCATCAAAGGGCTTGGATGGGGGTCTGGGAGCTGAGTTATAATATTCATATAGCGCGGCGTTAGGCTGGAGTTGGAACAGCTACTGCGTTGATTCCGTCTTAGCATTTATAAGCTCAACTATTTAATTTATTACCATGGATTCATACTAAATGGAAAATTCCCGAATATTTCCTTTCACATCGAGCGATGTTATGATATTCACGTATCTTATACGACCCCGCATACGTCACAATGCGGGGTTGGTTAGTGTAACAGCTGACAGGCGATGCCATGATCAAGAACCATAAGACCAATCTTATATCCTCAAAATATAAATATAACCCATATCCATATCCATATATACCTCCCAAATAATACAATGGCATCCGATAAAAAGACAATAATAGCATTCGACCTCTACGGCACCCTCCTCTCCACCGACTCCATCGCCAAAGAACTCTCATCCCACTTCGGCGATGAGAAAGCAAAGACCCTCGCCGCATTATGGCGGCGTTATCAACTCGAATATACGTGGCGGTTGAATAGCATGTGTTAGCCCTCCCCTTTCCAGCCTCCATATCTCCCAGGTACTAAAACAAGTCAAGCAATCTACAAAGACTTCAGCTCCGTAACCCGCGCCTCCCTCACCCACGCCCTGGCAGAGTCACATCTCTCCCTACCGTCGGCAGCAATCGACTCCCTAATGCGCGCCTACGACTCTCTTGATCTCAATCCCGACGCTGCGCCCGGGCTCGCCTCCCTCCAGTCTTCCACAGCGATAGACGCATACATCTTCTCCAACGGCAGCCCCGCCATGCTCAAAGCTTCCGTCACGAAATCGCTTTCCCTAGCTCAATTCCAAGGCATCTTCCAGGACATTGTAAGTGTGGAGGAAGTCAAGGTGTACAAGCCAGATCCAAAAGCGTACCACCACTTGGCGGGGAGGGTGGGGAGGGGCGATATGGAGAGTATTTGGCTTGTTTCGTCGAATCCGTTTGATATTGTTGGGGCGAGGGCGGCGGGGTTGAAGGCGGCGTGGGTGGATCGCCAGGGTTTGGGGTGGGTGGATGGATTGGGGGAGTTGGTGGGGGGGAAGGGGCCGACAGTTGTTGTGAGGGGGGTGGATGAGGCTGTGAGGGAGATTCAACGGCAGGCGGGGGATTTATAGTGGAGAGATGGGAAAGTAGTCAAACCAGGAAACAGAATTGAGCTCTGATAGCAATAGGGGTTTGTATCATATCTATACGTAATTATATCTATATTGGTGTACCTTCGTGGAGGAGGCACCCTTAACCCTGCCTTCGAACCAACACCAGCCTGACTTCGTTATAAGTTAAACTCTTGAAGTGTAACTCCTCAAGAACCCCCGTCGCCCCTGCGTTACTAGCAAATGCGCGGTCAGACGCATCCTTGAAAGACATAAGTCCATTCTCTGCTTTCTCCGGGAGGTTGAGCAATGTTGCAGCCTCACGTAGCTTTGGCATCCCCAAATCCGAGGACGAGCCATCGGTGATGTAGTTATCGATCAATGACCACGTAGCGCTGAGGTCACGGTAGAACTGAGCAGCTCCATTTCTAGTGAACTTCTCGCGCATCAGGACATCGCGCCATAGAGACTCGCCCAGGAATTCGAAAACCTCGCCAAAGATGCGGCGGAATGTGGCGGTTGTTAGTGCGTTGTGGAGGAAAGACATATCTCTTTCCAAGGTCTGTAGTGGCGCTTCAAATTCTGCAGTAATGTTCATTGGAGCTTGTACGCCTGTATTCGATTAGTATTTAAACGGCCTGCTTAGGGAAATGGAGACTTACCAGCTTCCGAAATATCCACTGTCAGCCAATTGGGCTTATTAGTGTATGCTCTTAAAGTAGCAGGCAGCGAATGTTTGATAGACTCGGTCATGAGTAGCTGGGCGTGATCCCGTTGCTTTGTATATGCGCTTACTGTCTCGTCGAATACAGCGCCGTCACCATCAGAGCCTACAGATACCGATGTACTATTTTTCACGGCTTCGTAGCTCATGGCCTCAGCCAAGTTATCGCCCATACTCCTCTTCTTGGCACGTTCCTGGAGCTCAATCCAAAGGCCTAGGAAGAACTAGTGTTTTGTTAGTATGGTGTGTAGTAACATAATATCTGTAAAGAGCCTTACCAGGTCATTGCTCCAATCATTTAAGGTGTTGATAACAAGATCTGAGCTTCCGTAGACTTTGCATAGACTTTCTAAGCCGCCAGTTCCTTCCATTTGTGCTTGTTGTTCCTTTGTCACGCCGTGCAATGCTCGTCCAACAGTAGAAGTTATAGCAATATAGGCATCCAGTGAATCTTTCAGCAGGCCGTGATATTCGTCAAGAATCCTGATCTGGATATCAATAACAAATCTCATCTGGAACGAGAATTTGGGCAACCCCTGGTATTGCTTGGTCACGTTCCCAAGCAGATCCATGACTTTCGAGGCGCCGTAGGTGGCCTTTGTTGTATTTGGGCCAGTGCTGTCATAATCAATCCTTGAGTTGTCATTAGACTCAATAATGCTTTTATATCTCATCACAGCAAAATCCTTCTCCACTTCTAGCCACCTAAGGAACCATTTGTCTAGAACTTCCCGTGTGAGGCCTTTCCAGCCTTTCTTCGAATTTTCACCATCGTAGCTGAACTTCCATCGTATATCTTCGTCGAACTTCATAAGTGAGACCATAAAACTGCTCAAAACCGAGGGTTCGTTGGATATCGAAACCAGGAGCGTATTAACCCTCTCGCGCACCACAGGTAGGAGTGCCGTAATAAATGCGGCAACTGGATCATTGTAGGAACGGTTCGTTGCTATTGTGCTGCCAAAATGTGACATCAGAATTGGCCCAACATTGTCAATCAAGTAATCTTCACGGCTCTCAACCAGCTCCACCACCCATTGTAAAAAGTAAGCTGGATGGAGCTTGGTGTTACTGGCTTTGGTGCCCATAAAGTGATATCGGAATTGCTGAACAAACGGCTTAGTCAAGCAAGCCATCGGCAATAAGACCATTGGCTGCCGGGCAGGGGCGTTGAGAATCTCCGGTGTTTGGAGCTCAAGCAGTCGTTGAAAACTAGCGGTCCATGCTTCTGTAGGAGCCTCGCTGGCTGTAGGCCAGTCTGTTTTCTTCAGAACACCCTCAAAGTTGTCCACCATCACTTGTTTCATCTCAGACCAGAGTATATTTGCTCTCTTTTCGACGTGCGTTACAAGATGCCCAGCGGCATCATCGGCAGGGGTCTGTAGGCGACGTAGCGAAATAGACAGTTCTTTCAAACGGGCATATGGCTTCAAAGCCTCTTTCGGGTGCTCAGGTAGGAAACTCCTCGCTTCGTTGGCGAGGCTGTCAACCTCTCGGAGCATTTCCACATAGTAGTATGCGAGGTCGAGACGTCGAAGCTTCTCTATCGGAGCTTTGAATCTTTGCACCGCTTCATCAGGGGCATCTGAGGCGGTAACTATTGTGAGCCGCTTATCTATTCCCGACTGGATATCCTGGAAAGCTTTTGTTCGCTGTAATAGTGTATCGCTATGGGCGGCGGCTGCTTCGTTTGATTTGGCAAGTTTGGATCGAGCATCTTGGAGCTGCACGGGAGTTTCAGCATATATATTTTATGGGCAAGCTTCAGCTATATTCAGGGATACTGCTACTGACCTGGCTCAGTAATTGCACTCGCTGCTCTTCGACATTGGCAATCAATGAATCCAAATTCTGGAAATCCGCAGCTGTTTGTAGCTTGTCGTTCAAATAGTCATCGAGGCGAATGTCGTGTTCTCCTTCGGAAATATTGCTACTATTCCTCACTACCGCAATGGGGTTTCTCTCATTTGTAACCACTGAAGCTGATGCCATGGCGTTGAGTTGCAAAATAAGTTAATTGTGCATCGTGTTCTATACCCCAGATTCGAAGCTTGGGTTGGTCGTAGCGGGGCGGAATAATGACGGGTCCCGGCGGCACCTCAGGTCCCCTGCAAGTCGCGTACTCATCGCGATTTCCTGCCTATGACGTCCCTAAATGCACTGCCATGTAGAAAGTGCGACAACGACACGACAGAGGTACGACAACTTTCCATGTCTTCAGAGTAGCTCGACAGACTTGTGATCCGGCCATTTTAGCCAGGCGACACATGGATGTCGAATACGGCCAATACAGCTTGCGAGAGCACATGGAGGCTCATGGTATATGCACATTATCAGAGTGGTTACTGTCGACCAGATGAATTAAGATCATGAGTTGGAACCTCAAATAATGGCGCCCCCTGCAAAGCGACCAAAGCTCAGCAATAGCAGCAAATCTTCGCCAGCTAAGCAAAGAGGGCTAGACTATTTCTTCAGTAAACAGAAGGGAGGCTCCCCAGCCAAATCCAGCCAAAATCACCAGGATGCGCAGGCAGAAGATACTACAACTGAGCTTACCGACGAGCAGCTTGCCCGGAAGCTTCAAGCTCAATGGGATGAAGAAGACGCAGGGTCATCAACGGCCGCCGTGCCGGGACAAGACGATATAGGCTCTCCTCTTGTGGCATCGGGGCAAAGGCAAGATAATAAATCAGACGAAGGCCCCGGCACTGTGTCCATGGTGGCGAACCCGTTTATGAGCAAAGACAGCGGCTCCAGCACTCCAGCCCTCAAGGCCAAGAGTAGCTTGGCCCTACAGTCTGGTGTCTTGGAAGAGGATTCAATATCCAGTAGCATTTGTTTTGACGAAAGTCCTCTCACATTTGATCCGCATAAATATCTCCCGGATCTTCAAAAGCAGTGGGCTGGGCACGGGGGTAATGCATCCTATGCCCTGGTCATTAGATGCTTTGTTCTGGTGAATAGTACGCAAAGTAGGATTAAGATCGTGGACACTCTAGTTAACCTACTGAGAACCATCATTGAAGGCGATCCAAGTAGTCTGCTACCTACTGTATGTATATCTTTCTCAAGGCTTGGCAGGTTGTCTCTTATTTACCGGGCCATGTATTGTAACTCCCTATTCGGGCCCAATTTCAATCTTTGGTATCGCATTTTTCGTAGAACCTGTTCTAACAAGTGTAGGTATGGCTTGCCACAAATGCAATTTCTCCACCATATATATCTCTTGAACTTGGTCTAGGTGGTTCAGCCATATCCAAGGCGTTAAAACAAGCATGCGGTTTGGATAGCAAATCTCTCAAGGCACTATATAATAAAGTTGGCGACGCTGGAGATGTGGCATTTGAAGCAAAAAAGAGGCAAACCTTTACTCTACGAAAACCAAAACCTCTGACAATAAAAACGGTCTACGACTCTCTCGTCCAGATAGCAACCGTCCAAGGCACAGGGAGCGGTGAAAGGAAACAACGCATTGTGGACAAGCTACTACAAGATGCTAGGGGCCCGGAGGAAAGCCGATATCTTGTTCGAACGCTCTGTCAGCATCTTCGCATTGGAGCAGTCAAAACTACGATGCTTATAGCATTGTCGAGGGCATTCACGTTGTCACGTCCTGCAAATGCAGAGTTTCCATTGAGGTCACAGGCAGAGCTAGCTGCGCTCAAGAAAGAATCCCTAGCGGAAGTATGGTCCAAAGCTGAAGAGACAGTGAAAGCCTGCTTTGCAAAAAGGCCCAACTACAATGATCTCGTTCCTGCACTCCTTGAAATCGGGGTGTGTGACGAGCTCCTTGTCAGGTGTGGCCTTGGGCTCCACGTGCCTCTGATGCCTATGCTGGGCAATATCACTCGCGATCTGTCTGAGATGCTCACAAAGCTTCAGGGTCGGGACTTTAGTTGCGAGTTCAAATATGATGGGCAAAGAGCTCAGGTGCACTGCGACTCCAATGGGAAGGTTTCGATTTTTTCCCGCCACTTGGAGCTCATGACCGACAAATACCCAGACCTCGTTGCGTTGATTCCCAAAATTCGCGGTGATAGCGTCAATAGCTTCATTTTAGAAGGGGAAGTGGTCGCTGTGGATCGAGAGACCGGTGATCTAAAGACGTTCCAGACGCTTACGAATCGTGCTCGGAAGGATGTGGCTATTGGAAGCATCAAAATCGATGTTTGCCTTTTTGCATTTGATCTTATGTATCTCAACGGTGAGCCGTTGTTGGACAGGCCATTTCGAGAGCGGCGGTCGCTGCTAAGAAGTCTCTTTGTCGAGTTACCTCGACATTTCACTTGGGTACAGAATATGGACGCAACATCGCAAGATTCAGAAACAATTCTTGAGTTTTTTAAAAGTGCAACAGACGCCAAGTGTGAAGGGATTATGGTCAAAATCCTTGACAATCTTCCGGATCCCAGGCTCGTCATAGAGCCGGAAGACGAAGAGGCTGTTGCCGTGACAGAAGAATTACAAGCTCCGGCAGTAATTTCCAGGAAGGGAAAACAGAAGAAAACTGGCGAAAAGGAACCGGAGAAGGAAAAGCGTGCAGGTCGAAGAAAGGCTCTATTATCTACATACGAGCCAGACAAGCGACTTGACTCTTGGCTCAAGGTCAAGAAAGACTACAGTTCAACCTTCGACAGTCTAGATCTCATTCCCATTGCCGGTTGGCATGGTCAAGGGCGCAAGTCCAAGTTCTGGTCCCCTATCCTTCTAGCTGTCCGCAATGAGACCACAGGGAGCCTTGAGGCCGTATGCAAGTGCATCTCGGGGTTTACGGACAATTTCTACAAAGCCAACAAGGAGTTTTACGATGAGGATGGCCCGAATGTACTGGGCAGTAAGCCTAGCTATATAGACTATACCGGAGGTTACCCAGATGTCTGGTTCGAACCCCAAGAGGTCTGGGAGATGGCATTTGCAGATATCACTATCAGCCCTGTGTATACGGCGGCGATTGGTTTGGTCACTGAAGATAAAGGCGTTAGCCTGCGTTTCCCCAGATTCCTGAAGAAAAGAGAAGACAAGGGAATTGATGAGGCGAGTACGAGTGACTTTCTGGCTAGTTTGTGGAGGAAGCAGGAGGCCAGAGTCACAAAGGAGGTACAGAACGATGTGGGCAATTCCGAAGAATAGAACGCTCCGTTTATTTATGAGGTATATTTTTGTAGCTTAGATGTTTGAATATAGTAAAAACCCAGATATAAATACTATTGAAATAAATGGATGGCTTTATTTTGCCTGACACTATTATATAATCTATCTGGAAAATCGAATAGTAACACCACACACCCCTTGCTATATTTCATAATTTTTTAAAACGACCAGTGGCAGTAGCTATCATAATTATAATTTATATCATTCCAATACTTCAATCGTATTCGACCACTTTCATTCAAGTATGATAGTTTGGTTTATAAGGCTGGGTCACGTGTAAAGGGGTCTTCACCATGATTGTGAGGCAGAAACATTTTTAGCGGATCGCGAACGCGACTTTTCTTATATTTCGATAGAGGTAATCGGCTATATAGGAGGGAAGACGAGCTTGATAATCCAGCCCCACACGCAACAGCTACCTCCATTTCGAGATATTTTTCACGAATATAGCTCGAACACACAATCGTTTCCATATAGAGCTTATCGACCTACCATAAAACCGCTGCCATGTCGTTCGGTGGCCAGACCCCGACCATCATTGTGCTCAAGGAGGGTATGTCACCTGAAGCTCCTTACCCTGGATATTAGCTGACATTTGGTCCAGGAACGGATTCGTCGCAGGGAAAGGGACAAGTTATATCGAATATCAATGCCTGCTTAGCTGTCCAAGAAACCATTAGAAGCACCCTGGGCCCATACGGAGGGGATTTGTTACTGGTGGACGAGAATGGCAGACAAACGATCACAAATGACGGAGCAACTGTCATGAAGGTATGCAAGCGTCAAGAAAGAACCAAGGCTGTATTATAACAACATCTGACATGTCATAGCTCTTAGATATTGTCCACCCCGCAGCCCGCATTCTTACAGATATCGCACGATCGCAAGACGCCGAAGTTGGAGATGGAACAACCTCCGTTGTTGTCCTGGCTGGCGAGATTCTTAAGGAGATCAAGGAGCACGTGGAGCAGGGTGTTAGCTCGCAGACCATTATCAAGGGTCTGAGAAGAGCCAGCATGATGGCGGTCAACAAGATTAAGGAGATTGCGGTCAACACAAATGAGGGCAACCAGAGGGACACATTGAGCAAATTGGCGGGCACAGCAATGAGCAGCAAGCTTATCAAGAGGAACACAGGCTTCTTCACCAAGAGTGGGTATCCCTGATGTCATATCGAAATATTTATGCTAATACAGTTTGTAGTGGTTGTCGATGCCGTCCTGACCCTGGACCAAGACGACTTGAACGAGAACCTCATTGGCGTCAAGAAGATCCCAGGTGGCTCCCTCACCGATTCTCTCTTCGTCAACGGTGTTGCGTTCAAGAAGACCTTTTCTTACGCCGGTTTCGAGCAACAACCAAAGTCGTTCAAGAACCCAAAGATTGTGTGCCTCAACGTAGAGCTGGAGTTGAAGAGCGAGAAGGACAACGCCGAGGTCAGGGTGGAGCAAGTGTCCGAATACCAGGCGATTGTCGATGCCGAATGGCAAATCATTTACAACAAGATGGAGGCTCTATACAAGTCAGGCGCCAAGGTTGTTCTCTCCAAACTCCCCATCGGAGATCTCGCAACCCAATACTTCGCCGACCGCGACATCTTCTGCGCTGGCCGTGTCGCCTCCGCCGACCTTGACCGCATCATCCAAGCTTGCGGAGGTTCCATCCAATCCACGTGCTCCGACATCCACCCCGAGCACCTCGGTGTCTGCGGCCGCTTCGAGGAGAAGCAGATCGGTAACGAGCGCTTCAACTTCTTCGAGGACTGCCCCGAGGCCAAGACCTGCACGCTCGTCCTCCGTGGCGGTGCCGAGCAGTTCATTGCCGAGGTCGAGCGCTCCCTGCACGACGCCATCATGATCGTCAAGCGCGCCATCAAGCACAACACCATCGTCGCTGGTGGTGGCGCTTGCGAGATGGAGATCTCAGCCTACCTTCACAGATACGCCGATAAGAGCATCTCGAACAAGCAGCAGGCGATCATCAAGTCGTTCGCCAAGGCGCTCGAGGTGATCCCGCGCCAGCTGTGCGACAACGCCGGCTTCGACGCGACCGACATCCTCAACAAGCTGCGCGTCGAGCACCGCAAGGGCAGCACCTGGGCCGGTGTCGACTTTGTCAACGAGGGCATCGCTGATAACATGGAGATGTTCGTGTGGGAGCCCGCGCTTGTCAAGATCAATGCCATCCAGGCGGCGACGGAGGCTAGTTGCTTGATCCTGAGCGTGGACGAGACTATCAAGAACGAGGAGTCGCAGGCGCCGCAGGCACCGGGCCAGCAATTACCACCCGGAGCTGCACAGAGGGCGCTCAGGGGCAGAGGCAGAGGCATGCCAAGGAGATGAACGGTTGCTGATGGGATTATGTAAAAGAGAAAAAGCGGATGTTAATGTATATTAGAGGTTCGGATACCATAGAGCTGAATCCTTATATCATAGTGCATAACAACTACGGCTTTCAAACAATGATTTCCATGCGTGAGGCGTTATATAAATAGTAATAGAATCTGGGTTCTCCTGCCCCATACGCGTCATGACATGTTCCCGGTTGCTTAGGTTCCGCACTATCTCAGGGGCCTCTACATAGCACCAACCTTTAGAAACTGAGGGGGGGTTAGTGTAGAACAGTGATCGAGAGGGCCGGAGTAGCGTACAGTTACTGTTGGTAGCCAAGTGGTTTATAGAAACTACCTTGGGAGATTCTCTCCTGAATTTCAAATTCACAAAGGGAGCAAATCACGTGATTTACAGAGTTTGGCGCGTAAAGTTGCCTCCCCCTTCCTCGCCAAAACTTGCCGAAGCCAGCACACTCGGTAGCCCTAATTTTGTGAAGTGAAGCTCGAAAACTTCAGCGCCAACGGACATCCCACCTTGACCATCTACCGCGCGTCAACGACCAGTCCAGCTCCCAACCACTCCCACCTCTCCACCACCTCACCATCAGACATCATGGGTATCCCTTTCGATTACGCGCCGGAGCGCCCAGAGCACATTGAGGCGATCCTCAACGGACTCGACCGCTACAACCCAGAGACGACGACCATCTTCCAGGATTACGTCCAGCACCAGTGCGACGACAAGGCCTACGACTGTTACGCCAACCTCGCGCTCCTGAAACTGTAGGTCCTTTTTTCCGTATCTTCACCACCCAGGCAACAGTGGAGGCCCAAATGATGTATAAAACATATTGTCAAAGACCTTGAGGACACCGGAGAATGAATCCCTCCAGTCCAACGAAGTATTATTATTAGCTCTATCTGAACCAACCCCACTGTTGCCTTTCCCCACGCGTCCCCGCAGCCTCCAGCACCTCGTCCCCACGGGAAGAGAGCTCCAGCTAACACGCTCTCCCCAGCTACCAATTCAACCCCCACCTCGCCCGCGACGAAACCATCACCAACACCCTCGTCAAAGCCCTGACCGTCTTCCCCTCCCCCGACTTCTCGCTGTGCCTCCACCTCCTCCCCGCCCACATCCTGCAACCCATCTCGACCTCCTCCGCCCTCCCCGCCGCCGGCGACGCCCCCCTCTCCGAAGCAGTCCAGAAGCTCGCCGTCCTCAACAACCTCCTCGCCGGCGCCTCGTACGCCAAGTTCTGGTCGACTCTCGACTCGGATGACTTGTACGCGGATCTGATTGCTGATGTGAATGGCTTCGAGGAGCTGATTCGCATTCGTATCGCTATGACTATCTCCCAGGCTGTGCGTGAGGTCGAGCGCTCGGTGCTGGAGGCGTGGTTGGGACTGCAGGGTGAGGCGCTGGATAAGTTCGTTAGCGAGGTGTGTGGATGGCAGGTTGAGGGTACGATGGTTAAGGTGCCGTTGAACAAGGAGAATGAGGCCAAGGGCACGATGGTTAGGGAGAATGTCAAGATCGACCAGTTCTCGAGAGTCGTGAGGAGGGCGTACGAGTTGCCTGCTTAGATTGGGGGACGAGTGGGCTGGCTGGCTGGGGAGGAATGGGATTTTGTATTGGAAGAGCATGGATTGGCGTTTAGGCTGGCGTTGATGAGCAGACGATGACACATGAGTCTAATCGAGTTGTCCGCATGGGTGATCGATGCAAACGAAGTAGAAAGAAATATACTCCCTCGAAAGAGCATGGACACCGTACCGCACATATCGTGCTTAATGATACCTATCAAATTATGCAATCACGTCACAAAACACTGAACGCACCACTTAATACAGCTATGATTTGCAGGTCCTCAGAACCAACCTCAAAATGAACCGAGAAATCCATTGACCATAAGTTTTATTTAATAATATTCATATCCCCACTACCCCTCCCACTTCCTCCCCCTCCCCACTTCCTGCCCCAAATGAAACGCCTCCTCATCAAACTGATGCCCCCCTCCCCCATCATGCAATCCCCCAAACCCCATCGTAAAATCATCCCTCAACGGCCCCATAATCCTCGGATCCAACTCCAATGCCGCATCAGTATGTAAATGCGCCTGCGCCTGCGCCAGCGAATCATGCGACGCGTCCGTCTGGAACGCACTCGGCGGCTGCCCCGAGTACTCCAGCGCCGCGTAATAGGGCTCCCCATCCATCTGATGCGGCGGGGGCGTCGTCAATACCTTCTCCTGCGGTACAGGGGACGGCGGGTCATGGAACGCATCTATATCCCGATCCTCCTCCGGTGCGGGCATCATCTGCTGCTCCCCAAGCATCGCCGGACTATTCTCCCCATTACTCCCCACCAGCGCAAACTCCTCCCCCCCCACCTTCCTTTTCGCCGGCACCACCCCCCCCTTCGCAGCCTCCTTCTCCTTACACTCCCTACAATTCCTAATCACATCACTAACCGTCTCCTTAATCCTCACCCAATGAAAACTCTCCGCTATCGTCGTCGTCGTCCGATTTATCCCCCCATGACCAACCTCATGCACCTCCCTCGCAATCCCCCACTGCCTCTCCACCTCCGCCACCACCTCCCTCCCCTTCAGCATCAGCACGTCGTCTTCCCTAAGCCTATAATGCGTGGCGGCGCTCCTCAACCTGCTTTTCTCCGCCCGGTCAGCACCGTGGGGGTACGTCCCGTATTTGAGGTAAAAGCGGATTTTATCGAACCTCTCCTCCCCCGCCTGTTCATCCAGCGCTCCCCCCAACTCTCTCCCATATATGAGCGCGTCAACCAAGCGATCAGGGTACGAGCGGAGGTTTCCGCACCCGGGGACGCGGCCGATTTTCTTGAAGCCCAGCGCGTCCCAGATGCGGCATGAGGCGACGTTGGTTTCGTACACGAGGTTGAAGACGGAGTATGTATACCCCAGCAACGGCGCCCATGCTAGATACGCTTCCCCCATCAGCCTGCCTACGCCGCGGTTGCGCGCGGAATCAGTGACGAGGAAACCGGCGTTGGAGATGTGGCTCGAGCGGCCTGTGTAATTGGGTTTAATATAAAAACTCCCCAAACACTGCGTCGCCCAATCACTCCCCTCTGTGACGGCTGAGGCGGACGCATAAGTGCCTAGTAGCATCACCGCGCCGAAATTCTGGAACCAGTACTTGCTAAACGCGTCCGTAGTCATGGTGTCCATCATCGGATACGTATCACCCCCCTCGATCTCCTTATTCATCGTATCGCTCAGATACTGGAGTAAAGTAGGAGGCACGCCATAGCGCGAGGAGAAAGGGACGATCGTCGCGATAGTCGTGCGATCCCGCAGGGTTACTTGGCGCGGTGTGAGGTCCGGGGGGAGGGGGGGTTGCGGGTCATGGGGGGAGGGGAAGGGGGAGGTGCCGGAGCGGCGGTAGATTGTTGGGGTGGTGGGGTCGTCGATTATGGCGGGCATGATGGATGATGCTTTCTCCGAGGCAGGCAGACGAAGTGCTCTCTTCTTCTTCTTGAATGAATAGCTAGGGCGCTGCTTTGCTTCCTGTTTCTCGGAATTAGTATTTCGGCTTCACATCACATGATTCAGGGGTACTCCTCTCAACCGCCGCACACTGGCGGAATTCCACTTACAAATCTACCCACACAGCTTTTTACTTCCTTCCAAGAGAGAGACGCAACCCAGCGAAGCTACGAGCCACGAGGGCCGGTACAGCAACGAATCTGTCGTCGGAAGGCTTATTTACCCCTTTTTATATCCTGCGCACACCGCCAAACCTTGTTCACACGCCCTGTATAGCACAAACGTGTCGATGCCGTACTCAGAAGTGCGAAGATGGTTGTTCTCAAACCGGGACGGCGGCGGCGGCCGAGGGCGTACTGGTCAGAACGGGGGGCGCGATTATGTCAGCAGCACTTACAGTAACGTACTTGATAAGTAAGCGGATCATGCATGTTAACGGATCACACCCCACCAAAACCACCACTTCAAAAACTAATAACTCAACAACAACTTAAAATTATTATTATTAAACTAGACTAATTTAAACTAGATTTAAGTGGACACGTACGAGCCGTGTGTTCGAGCGATTTACACATACTACACGTCCGTGGCGCGCGGATTCGTCGCTCTTTAACCCCACCCGTAGACTGACCCGCAGGCTCTGTATTCGCAATTACAGATCGATTCAAGCCCTCCTGGACTGTTAAGACACCCCCCGTAGCAATATACGACCTCCGTACAGCTCTCTTCTTCTTTTGCCGTTCGTTTGCGGCCCGTAGCTTCTTGTTTTCGTCCGTAAGAAGGACCGTAGAGTGCATAGCCATTTGGCAACCTTTAACTAATTGTTGAATTACATAGTCCGTAGGGCTAGAAGAACCAGCCGTACAACGTTGTACAAAGTCTCCGATTGCCTTAGCCTGAAATTCCAACTCCTATATATTATGTGGCGTCTCTAGGACCTAAGGCGCTTGTTCGGTCGCAGGAGGAGGAGGAGGGGTAGGCGTCCGTAATTAAGTATTAAGCTTTAAGAGGACACGTTTAGGGTCGTAAGGGACTAATCTAGTAGCTGCGAACCTACTACGGATCGTATTTAGAGTTAAAGCTTCCGTACGAGCTGTAAGATAAGCTAGAAGAAAATCAGACTTATTAATATAGCTGACTCTAACTCGCATAAGATCTTTAACTTAACGTCTATACGAACGTTTTAAACCTGCAAAACAACTAACATTAAGAGGTTGAAGTAAATGTGACGAATGTAGTGGCATGCAAAGAGTAATAATACAATGGTCTTTGCAAAATAGGTTGAATTTAGGCGTTATATAACTACCGTGTCCGTTAAGAATCAAAAGCTAATATACGCTAGCTGTAAGATCTTTTGTTTGCGGATGAAACACGTCCGTAAGCCAAGTTAGGCCTAATTGATTAGTCGTCTAACCATTGTTACTAACTGCAATTGTCTAGTTAGATGGTAGAGAGTTGAGATACTAAGAAGAGATATGGGTTTTGCCTTTAAGTATAATCATTGAGGGAAGCGACCAACCCCTCGTATTAATACACTTAATAGCTGTAACCCATTCACGGTTCCTAGGTTGAATCGTTACGGGCTGTAAAGCTCGTTTAGAAGCCGTAACAACCTTTGCAGTTGAGATTACACCTATCTAAAAGCCCGTCTCATCAAAATTGTAGATATCCTCGTCCTAAATCCCATATTTTGCAACTATATTTTGTTTAAGCCGAAACCAATCTTAAATAACTGTAGGATCTTCGTAGAGAGCACGTTTATAGTCGTATTTCCGGTTATATTAGGTCCGTAAAGAGTCGTGACGTTAGACGAAGTTATATGGCCATCAAACTCTAATTGTACGCGTTAAAGACGCGTCCGTACCAGTCTGTTTTTAGAGAAGTAAAGTAGCCATATCTCAAATTGAAGTCATACGGACTAGTAAACCTCGTTCGTCCATTGATAATATCTAATTAATAAGCGTTAATTCTTCTGTCTCTGTAAGTTTATAGTTTACGGATCGAATTTCTTGTCGTGGAACGCGTCTGTGGAGTTGCGCATGCAAAGTTGAAAAAGCAACGTCGTACGTAGTTGCGGCTTCGCAGATACTTGTAAAATAGCTAGATTTGTACGAATTGATCGCAAGAGCCATTCGGACTTTCTTAGAAGCTAATTGTATATTAGTTGGTTGAGACATGACTAGTTGAATGGTGTAAAAGTAGTGGTTTTGGTGGGGTGTGATCTGTTAACATGCATGATCCGCTTACTTATCAAGTACGTTAACCTACTTAATAAGTAAGCGGATCGTATATGTTAACGGATCACGACCCCACCAATTCAGTCCTACCTACCTTCCTTAACTTAACATGCCTCAACCAAACAACACCCGATTGGCTTCGAGAGAAGGCCGAATTGCTCTTGCGATCAATATGTACAATTCGGGCCATTTTACAAGTATTCGCGGCACTGCAGACGCGTACGACATCCCATTTACAACATTACGGGCGCGTCTTCGAGGACGACCCGCAAAGCACGAAACGCGGTCTGTAAACTGCAAACTTATGGATACGGAAGAATTGACACTTGTTAATTGGATTCTGTCAAGGTCTGAAAGAGGTCTACCGGTCCGCATTTCTGAGATTCGACAAATGGCAGATTTACTGCTTCAAAAACGGTCCGTAGCAGACGACGGCAAGACGCGTCAAGTTGGTAAATTATGGCCATATAACTTTGTGAAACGTCACGACTCTCTACGATCGTAATATAACTGTAAATACGATTATCAACGGGCGAAATGTGAAGATCTAACAATACTTCGAGATTGGTTTCGACTCGTACAAAATATCATTGCAAAATACGGCATCCACAAGGACGATATATACAATTTCGACGAGACAGGCTTCTAAATGGGTGTTATTACGACTGCAAAAGTAGTTACGGGTTCTGAACGGTCTATACGACCCGTAACTATTCAACCTGGAAACTGAGAGTGGGTTACAGCTATTAAGAGTATAAATTCCAGTGGTTGGACTTTACCGCCAATGATTATTTTCAAAGGAAAAGTGCATATCTCCTCATGGTATACAAATAACCTACCACGCGATTGGATTATTAGAGTAAGTGAAAACGGGTGGACAACTGACTCCCTTGGCCTTAATCAGGGTTAGCAATTCGAATATAAACTTGAATAATAGGCTATATTCATATTCATGAATAAAAATTATATGCATATTCATATTCATGAATACGTATTTATGAATATTCATGAATATTTGAATATAGATTACCCTAACTAAATTAGGTTAGGTAATTACTATATTAGGAATAGTTTATAGATAAGATGAGATAAGATAAGATAAGAAAAAAGTTAGGAATAGAGAATAATGTAGAATGTTCTAGAATATTTACATTAATAATATATGCTTATAAATTTAAGCTCTAGAATGTTATAGAACATTTACATTAATAATATATGCTTATAAGTTTAAGCTCTAGAATGTTATAGAACATTTACATTAATAATACATGCTTATTAATTAACTTTAGGAACATTCTAGAATATAAACTATTACCTATATATACTACCCTTTCCTTCCTTCTAGATATTCTCTTAAACATTTTAAAAATTATATATAATAACAACATCTTTTATAGTAAAAGCTTATACTTACATCTTTTTATAATGCCTCCTTCTAAAGATATTTATAATAACTCTACATTTGAACTTTCTTTAGAAAGTCAACCTTATATTTTTAAGGAAGGTCTTCTTATTAAAGAACTTAACCCTATTAAAGAAAATGAGGAAAGGACTGTTACTATTAAATGTATGCAGCCTAATTGCAAGTAAGTTAACCTTAAAATTAACATATAAATATACTAATAAGAAAATAGGAAAATATGGAAAAATCAAAAAGTACATCAAAGTACAAGCAACTATATTATACACTATAAAGCTTATCATAAACATATTCCTTTATCAAATAATAACTTAGATGATAGTATGTATTATCTACCTTTAATAAAATATATACCTAATATATATAATTAGGTTCTAGTCAAGCTTCATTTTCATAACAAAGTTCTATAGTAGAATTCTATAAAGATTCTAGAAAACGAAGTTACTCTTCTTTATAACATTATGCGAGGTTGTGGTGTCGGAGCTGCTGTTTTCGGCTGGCGCTGGTTGCTGCTTTACGCATCCCCGAACACCCAAATCTCATCACGTGCATAAGATTAACGATCAGCCACCGGCGAATTATCGGACCGAAGACACCGTTCCTGAAATCCAAAAACCAAAAGCCGACGTCCAGTCTTCTACCTCTGGCCACAAACCTCCCAGTTATACCTCTGTATGGATGATGCCCCCCAACATCGAGGGGCCCTCCCCAACTCCTCTGCCACCATGGCAGCCACCCCTCTGGCACTTCAAGCTCCCCTCCCATCGTCTATATATATGTGTACCCCCCATCTCACCATACAACCGTCATGCCTTTCAACACAACACTCTACTCTGTACCTATCACTCCCCACAACGACGGTGTGGCTAATATCGCACCTTCTCACGGCGGAACAAGCACATCATCGTCATGGTCCCCAGAAGGAACGCCCCCGTTGATCCACAACTACTTCGACGCCTTCATAATCGTGTCGAACGTCGTCAACCAAAGCCAAAGACCAAACGCCCACCTGGATACTACCAAAGCATTAAAGACAAGCATGATGACCCAAATACTGTTATCAAAAATCAGTATGCTCCTGAGACTGAATGCAATCTTGACGTTATTAGAGGCAAGTTTGAAAGGTAAGGGAACAATACGCCCAAATTAAGAAATTAGAATGCCTACCTTTCCTAACTCTCGCCTAGGTTCTGTTATGATGAGCATTTGGGGAACTGGCGTTCTGTGATCAAGAACTGCTCTAGAGGGACCATGATATCATTCACCCAGCATATGTACGATAAAGGCCGGGTGAGCAAGAGGGGTGCGATGACACAATACAGAGCACAGTTTGGAATGCTATACAACAAAGAGAATGGGCGTCTGATCGATACTAATGATAGAAAGGAGGTCCTAAAGGTATGCTGCTTCCTAATCATTGCTGTAATCTAAATTGCTAATATCTGCAGTACGTTGACACGCTTCCGTTGGATAGGACTGTCAAGTCGAAGCCTGTCTTAGGGGTGGACGACCTCCTTCTTTTGCTCAACTGCCACTGGGCCCGTGACAAATCTGTATACCGTACAGAGCGACAACGGGTTCAGTATGCGTTGATATTACTCCTTCTCTTTGGCACAGGGTGTCGGCCTGCGGAGCTAGTTGATGCAAAAAGGAAACGAAGAGATAATCCCGGCTCCGACGACGATGATCTCGAAGGTGACGTTGATATGGGCGGGGTAGAAGGAAGCACTAGACTCTATGATGCGCTCTGCTATGAGGATGTCCGCCTACTGGTCGTACATGATCCCGACAATAGCGTGCGGGATGTGCTGGCTATGGAGGTCAAACTGTCTCATCACAAAGGACACAATAAGCGCCCAAAACCGTGAGTTGACCGACAGTTTAGATACTTTTCAACATCATACTAACAACATTCATAGAACGATATTTTTCTTTACTGAGGTCGACGACCCGATTTTCTGTGTCATCACGCACTTTGTATCCCTTGCACTCGCAGATGACGCATTCGAGGCTCCGAGCCTAACTACTCCTAAACGTGTCTTCGAGCACAAGATACGTGGTCCAGTCAATTGCACAGAGCTTCACTGGAAGGAGGAAATGCTCAAGACACCAATATTCCGCCGAGATGATTCCGAGGCCGCCCTTCCATACAATCAGCTTCGTGATCCCCTCAACCGCCTCGGGAAGTTAGCAGGCATCAAAGAGAAGCTAACTAGCTACTGCTTTCGACGTGGGACAGCCAATGTCGTTGATCGTAAGTTGTTTATGGGAGCTTGAGAAAGGGACGAACCCTTGCTAATATGGACTTTTTAATACCTAGATGCCGCTACTGATGCTGTTCGGGACCAGGTGATGCGACACAATGCAAACTCTGCACTGTATAATGGGCACTACGCTAATGAGAAAGTGCGGTTTGACGTTCAGTCTGCTGGCCTCGGGCGTCCCTCTGTAGATGGCGTCCTTCGCATGCTGACGCATATGAGTCTCATGTGCGATCCTCGCGCACCGGTTCACGTCCCCGACGAGTACCTAGCTGCGCTTCCCCCCGATCCTGTTATCACTGCACTCGAGCAGGAGCGAGAGCAATTGAAAGCTGGGGCGTATAGAATTCAGGGGACAAGCATCGAGGCAGAAGTTCGGCGACTTACTGCTGCGATCGGTAGTGCTAGGACTAAACGTCGAAACATTATCTCTCAGGAATTCCGGGATGATTATTTCCGCCGCCGCCCAACAGAAGACATTGAGAGGCATAACAATGGACAGCACGAGGAAGAGTACGTCGAGCCAGTGGTTGAGCATCAGATCCCACAGAGGACGCAGTTAGTCGATCTTATCTGTCCTCGCGTCACAGATATCACACCGCAGAATGCTGTCAAGCGTCGCATTCAGGTCGCCGAACTCATGCTGGCTCTCTGCAAACACCGTGAGGTTCCCTCACGATACCGTCTTCGCGTCGGCATTCCTCCAAGTATCTTCAAAGAAGAGTCCCCTGAGCCCGGGCCCCTCGGTCCCACTTTCCCCCTTCATTGCAGCAAGAAGCAGTGCCCGTTCTGCATCGGGGATGAATCGAAGAGCTACGAACAGAGGATAGGTGAATTTTGCCGCCCTGCGACGATGATGAATCACGTTGAAAACATTCACCTTAAAGGACGAGACCCGGAGGCTAAGATAGAGTGTTCTCACCCAATATGCAAGTCGCAAGGGCTTGTTCTCGAAAAGTTGGAGTATTTCAAAAGTCACGTGGAGTTGGTTCATAAGATCACACTTCGAAGATAATGAAAGCTGCTCTTGAACCGCCTAGGTTAGGCGTGGCAGGGCCGTGGCTTAGCAACGGAATTATACGGCGTTCAAAGCATGATATGGAGTTAGAAGTAAAAAGGGGCATGGAGGGGCATGGTTTGTTTTGATCTGTTTTTGATTGGCGTTTGATTCTCGAATGCGAGTAGACCTGGATCCCATGACTTGTTTGCCCCACGACATTTATTAGATAGTTACTAGCGATTGAGACTAAGCATAGATATATTACAGAGCATGAAGACTGCATTTGACTATAATTGCCTTGAACCAGTGTTTGTATGAATGCTTCTCAGAAAATGTTCCAAGACTGTACCGATAGACCCCTATGCTTTCAAGATTCAGGTCGGTTTAAAGTCATGCCTCCCGGCGAAAAAAAATGTGGGCATGGCAAACCTGCCACGCCATCAAAGAGAAGAATGTTACTTCAGGTTTTCAAGACTTAGAGCAAAAGGAAACTAACCTACGTTCCGAGTTTATCCGGACAAAAGAGGAGAGGCACAAAAAACGCCAAGCTTCTAAACGAGGATTTACAAAGTTTATATAAAGTCATATTTACCGGTACTAGATAGGTCGTGAAAAAATGCTTTACCAAATCCATTTAAGGTGTGGCGTTCTTCGAGAAGGTTCCATATCCACCCACATGTCTGCTTTGGCATGCGGCGTCACTCCCGTCGTTGATGCCACTATTACTAACTCTGCCAATCTATATCGCAACAAGTTAACATGAGCCTCGCACATTTGATGCTATCAAAACGTAGGAATGTCACTCGCTCTACCCTCCATCAATAACGTACTCATTTTTCTTGAAGTGTTGGGATTTGGTATCGTACAACTACGCCAACTTGAACTAAAGCTTAATCTTCTCCATTCCCTGGATATGCTCCGTCTTTCGCCCTATATCTATCTACCTTCTTGCTTCCTAGATACGACAACCCAGCCTTTTACAAGACTAAGAGTCTTAAATCGGATGCCATGGTGTTTCTGGTTTGGGCATTTTACTTTCTTGTTGTTGATGATATTACCCTTTAGGCTGCTTGTGTCGGATGTAGACCGACTTGGCAAATCAGAGGATTCACACTTCGGAGTCATCTCTTCTTGAGAACACGAATGTACTGTTGCTTCAAGAGTAACCTTACTTGAAACAACCTGTGGAGCCAATAAGGCCGTGTGGTTCTGAGACATATGTTGTATAGTGACGTCGTCATATTGTCCCAGTGCCTGAAAAGTCCTATCTCCGATTGTAATGTCTCTGGCTATAATGCTGGATTTACAATTGGAGGCAATGGTCTGGGATGCTTGATTGCCAGCAGAGACGCGTTCAAATATCATCTGTCGCTTTTCCTCGGCGAATCGGTTCGACTCTTTGCAAATTGCCAACTGTCGCCGAACACTTTCAAGCTCTCGCTCCAGCCTCTGCTGCTCAGTATTGATATTTGGGGTTGCCCATTCAATTGAAGACGTTCTTTTGTCAGAAATCTGAATCTCCGCTTGCATCTCATTAGATGTATTTGCTAGCTCTTTCTGACAGATCTGCAGCGATCGTATGGTGGCTTGCTTTGCGGAATGCAGACGTTCTGGTTCATTGAGTTTATTTTCCGTATTTTCAATATCAGATTGGTGATTCTCCAGATCTTGGGACGCTCCAAGACAAATTTCGATGAGGCGTTGTATGCTGGCTTTCTCTTCCAACATTTGGGCTCTCTCAACCATGCCAGATGCAACGTTTTGTTGTCTCTCCGAAGCTAAAGATTCTAGCATTGTATTCAATTCGTTAAGTCGATGTTCCAGTGCCATGACATTGGCAGAAATCTTTTTTTGGTACGATTGAATATATTCGATGCTAATTTGGGATCCACGACTGCGCGATATAGTCAGCAGGGAGGCCTTGAACGTGAATAGCATTGAGCTCACATGGTGATAGTTTCCAATGCAATACAGATCGTCATTTTGTATCCGTCCAGCATACGTAGAAATCCAGAAATGTCGTTGCCCATGTATTTGAGCATTGCCCAATCACGAACACTTGGTCTTGAACCGTCAGAATGAACAATACATTTCTTAATCAGCAAGGAAAACTCTCCGCATGCTTGCCCGCATCGCTCAAGCGGGAATACCAGGAGGGAAAATTGGGTGGGATCAGATTCGCATGCTTTGTTCAATGAGTGCAGAATGGACTCAAGAGCTATGAGTTCATCCCAGAGATCTTGCACTGTCTTGTAATGTGCGCGTAAGCCTTCGATTGCATTCGCGAAAGTGACAACCGATCCCGTCACCATAGAAATCGCCGTTATGATTCCCAGGGTCGTAGTGAAAGGATCCATCACAATGAGAAGGTGAATGAGAAGGGTAAATGAGAAGAGTGAATGAGAAGAGTGAATGAGAAAAGTGAATGAGAAAGAGGGACACAGCGCGCGGTAATCATTATATACTGGATTGGGCCGACGAGCCATGAGAATAGAAACTTGAACAACACAAAATAAGTTGCTTATCGTGACCCACACCCCAAACTTTCACGAAGTTATTTAGAGACGACGACATCTTCAGCGAGCGCGTAAGGATGAATTTGTATGGTAGAACATATGGTAGCGAGCGCAACATGCAAGGATGAAGTAACGTTAGATTGGACATACTGGTTGCGCGCGCTACATACAACCCGCATTGTTTTGGGCTGAAACGTGCAAGCGCATCGATGGGTTGACGAGTGGGCAGAGCTTCGGGAGCTAGTGTACTCGGCGCCAACCTCCTTGGGCCAACCTGTGGGCGGTTATTTTTCGCCACAGAGTTGTTTCGCAGTTGGGATAGGCGCTAAACAAAGGTTGGATGTACGTCGCAACCGATGCTGTGGGACAGTTTGGCGCTTCGTAAATTTTTGGGCTTGCTGTCACCTGCGGCGCAGGCGACTGATCTCACATCACGTGCAGAAATTAATGGTTGGCCACGTAAGCCGCCACACTCAGCCACACGCTCAGCAGCCACAGCCTTAAATAAAAGATAAATACGCTATAACTACCATAACCATGACCCGGGACCTTTGATGGCTTGATTGGAGGTATCAATCTATATAGCGATATCGCCTGACACAGCACTTCCAGTGCCCTTGAGTCTATGGTCGTATGTGATAACTACTTGCGTATTGGGAGATATATGCTACAGTGTGAGAACTGTAATCTAATACTTATTCTCGACGATCACCCTTTTTTCTAGTTCCCGTTCCGTCCTCGTAAATGTGACAGGCCGCCTTGTCTTTCTCGCCTTCAACGAAAACGCTGATAATCCAAGCTTTGTCCGCCTTGTTATATGAAGACTGATGGACTGGGTTTCCATCACGAGACCGCACTAGTGCAGATTTAATTTTCCCAAATTTCTAGATGGCCGTGTCAGAAGGCCATTTTATGATACAGCGATAGAAATTAATACCTGTTCAGCGCCTCCACCAGGCGCAAAAAACTTTTCATAGGCAGATCTGTGGGGTCCAGGGATGCTTTCGACCGGAAAGCCGAGTTTTTTGAAAAGAGCTCTTGCTGAAGTGTTGAATGGACGCATAATGGTGATGACGAATGATGTGGTTAATCAGAATGTGAAATGCAGAAGAGCGTAAGGTCCGAACGCAGAAGGGCAGAAATGAAGCTGGCAAGTCTTAATACAAGTAATAACGGCGCTTGATGAATATATTGATGTTGCAGGAGATATAACTAAGCGGGAGAAGAAATCACAGGCGGTTTTGCGTTCTTATATACAATTCGCCCTGGCACTTCAGCCTGACTAACCAACAAAGCCGCCTGGTACGAATTGTTTTTTAAAGAATCATACCGGATTCAGATACTAAAATCACAGTTGGTTTTGGCCATGGTCTGTGTGGCCGGCATGGAGACGCAACCCGCTCTTGACAAGATAACGACCGCGTATCTGAAGATTTAACAAGCAATGGTACGTTGGTCCGAATACTACCTCGTGAACCCTAGCCTGTGGATATTGAGACAGATGCAGGTGTCGAGTTCTTAGGTCTCCCCCGGATAGGATAATTGGGCCACGAAGTACGGAGACAACAACCATTCAGTGATTTGTCAATGTGTTGGGTCTCATCAAAGATGTGTGACCATAACCGCTGAGGGTGGCCTATGGGAGGCTCACAATAGACGCCTGGCGGCGCTATTCTGAGTGAGCGTTCAGTGTGCCAACCAAACACATCGCACGTTCTCCTATTACATACTACTAGCGGTTGGGAGATGAACCACTGCAGGGGCGCCACTTCATCATACCTTTAGAAAGCGTGGGCCAAATAACTCCGTCTTTCTAAGTGGTTTGTGCAACTCTATTTATAAACCTTCAAGCGCGCGTCAACAGCCGAGGGGATGACGTATCCATGTGCACGCTCGGGCCAACTGTTGCACGTGTACCCAGCCTCGTTCCTTTCTCCAATTCATGCTCACCCTCGAATACTTCCTGTAAACCATCAAAGCTACATCTAAATATCCCGCTAGACCATCAGGCATATCTCACTCATGGCTGGACTCCTAAAGTGGGCCAAAACCGCCGTCAAACGGGCACCCTCTCCACCACGGCAATACTCGAATGTGAAATTCCCTCTTATCAACCCATCAGAAAAGGTTGAAGAGGAACATTTCGGAATTGAGCGATATTACCCAGCGCGGATTGGGGATGTTCTTTCCTCGCGGTATCAAATCGTCGGAAAGCTGGGGTTTGGAAATTCGTCAACGGTGTGGCTTGCACGGGATTTACAGTCAGCGATGCTATCCCCTAACATAAGATGAGCCTAATTTCAAAACAGAGCCCATCGTCACGTTGCCGTCAAAATATTTACAAGTGATGGCCAGGATACTGATGAGATTGCCATTTATAAGCACATTAGCCAAGGAAATAAATCAAGACTTGGCTACCGCTACGTGCGCACTGCTCTTGATTCATTTGAATTGATGAATCGTGGTGGTAAACATCCATGCCTGGTACATGAACCACTCTGGGACAGTATAAGGACACTCCTCGAACGGAGTGGTCGGGATAGGCTCACGGAAGACCTGCTTCGAGTAAACCTCCAACGCCTTTTACTAGCGCTAGACTATCTTCACACGGACCGGAAGTTGATCCACACAGGTTAATCTACTCCAGGCTTTCATGGTAGAATCTCTGCTGATTTGGTTTGATTTAGACATCAAATCCGATAACATTCTTCATCTTATCGAAGATACCTCTATCCTTGCTGCTTTTGAGGAGGCCGAGATTGCTCAACCCTCACCGCGCAAGAAAGCAGTCGATCGAGAGATATATATTTCCCGGACTCTAGATATGCCAGAGTCTATTGGGGAGCCAGTACTTTGCGACTTTGGAAATGCGGTATATGGGACAAACATTAACGACGATGACGCCTACCCCGATGTTTACAGGTGTCCAGAAGTGATGCTTCATCTCCCGTGGAGTTATAGCGCTGATATCTGGAATGTCGGCGTCATGGTGAGTGACCATTTTCCAAGCGCAAAAATAGGTTCGTGAGACTCTTTTACTGACTTGGCAGTAGATCTGGGATATCTTCGAGGGTAAGCATCTCTTTAGCGGGCAAGATCCGAAACGAGGCCGCTACACAACTCGTGCTCATCTTACAGAACTGATTTCCGTTCTCGGACCACCACCACTGGAGCTCATCAAGCGGGGCGAGAGATCTGCGGAATGGTTCGATGGGAATGGCAAATGGCTTGAACCAGACGAGAATGAGCCAGAACGCTTACCGCTTTTGCCGTCTAGTAGTCTCGAGGCTGCGGAGGAGAATCTCAACGGGAAGGATAAAGAGCTATTTCTCAATTTTATTAAGTCGATGTTGCATTGGGAACCAGAGAAGCGAAAGACGGCAAGGGAATTGTTAAGAGATCCCTGGCTGACTAGGTCACAAGTATGAGCTGCCAGGAGGTGGGCTTATTGCTCGTCACCTGCGGGCGCTGTTCAACATCCTGCTTTTCTCGTCGTCTTCGCGAGGGGGAGAGATGCTACCTGGCTTACGGACCTCAGCCGGAGGTGCGAGCCATCGTCGTTATCAGGCTCGGCCTCCTTTGATTCCTGCTCTGGGACCACCAAGAAGCTAGGACAGAGGGGACCTTGGATAACGATATGCGTGGATAGTCTTCCCACATATGGATGTTGAAGGACCTCACTGATAGAGCATGCCTTGGTGTCTCCCGTTTTGTAGTCCTCCAGTGTTGGCGATGATCCTGGCCCTTCCGGCTCAGGCGGACAGCCGCAAGATCCTCTATCGGCAGTACAGTGGTTTAAGTGAGTTAGCTGCCATTCGGTATGAGGTACACTAAAAGCTTTGACCTCTGCCTTGAATGTGTCGTACGCGTCAATGTATCCTGCAATCCTGGCGAGGTCGACGCGCCCGCTATGTTGGAACCATTTCCGCAACATCAGGCCCCATGCCCGAGGCCAACCGCTATTCCACCGATAACCATCCGTGTCGAGCTTAAATCGAGACGGCGCTAGCGATGGAAGATCAATCATCTTCTCTAGGCACGGTATGTGGAAATACTCGAGGTTATAGCTCACAAAGGCAATTCGGTAATCATCCATGATCAGGCTATCTCCTCTTGGCGACGCATCTGTGATGAAACATTCGTTTGCTCGGCAATGTGCTCGTCTCATATGTATTGGCGGGGACGGCTGTAGGAGAATTGTGATTGCGGCATCTTGCTCGAGTCGGCGTTGTAGTTTTCGCCCGTCCTCTGCCATCCTTTCCTCTTGGGTTAGGCGGTATCTCCTCTCTTCTTCAGCACCAAACTCCTCCGCTTCCCGCAGGTAGTAATGTCTGTCTCTTACAACGCGTGTGGGACTTTCCGGGGAAGCGGATCTCCAGCGGCTGCGTCGGGTTCGGTGGAGTTCTGTGTCCATCGCTTCTGCGTAACGAAAGTGGGAAGATTTGGAGGAGGGTTAACTAGATGGATCTGCCTATAGACAAATGATTGAAGCCTTATTCAATGGGTGAGGCGGTTGACGTTGATGTGAAGTCGAAAGATTCAAAGCAAAGGAGGAAGTCCATGGAGCCTCAAAAGACTGGATCAACTGCAAGGATAAGTCAATGGATAAATGGTAAGGGTTCACCGTGACCATCGGGTGGTGCGAGACCATCGGCGATGAGAGACCATCCACCCAGTTGTCCACAGTGCCTCGTCAGTACTACGTCTATTGGGTGGATCCATGGATACGCGGCCCCTCAATTTAATGAGGGGCCGCGAATCCTGATCAGCACGGGCCGAACAGCGTGTCTTCTTGGCGCTGGCAGCTTTGGAAGGGGGATGGGGGAGGGGAATGTGCAGGTGCACGGGGTGAGGGGAGGGAGGCCGGTGATGGATAGATCGTGCACGAGTGTTACGTGAGAATTTAGATGATAGATGGTAGATATATCTGTTTTTAAATAGACACAATGAGGTCCATACCCTGTCTGTAGTGTACTGACGGCTCTGCAACGAGTAGAAAATGGGAAGCCAAAGCGTTCTGAAGTGGGTGGTGAGTTCATTCAGTGGGTGTTTCTCGCCGCCCCGGTACGAAGGTTGGTTAGCTGCGCTTGGGGGAAGAGTGGAGCCACTGGCGAGCTGGTCTACCAGATAATTTCCACGCACGTCAGCATCGGCAATCGATACATCGATACGGCCACTCGCGGGTGGGAAGCTTAAATAGACAACTATGAACAGCCCTATTTAGCAATGCAGATTACAGGGAGTCGTCACCCGACTCTCTTCTGTGCGTGAGCGGGCATCACATAAGACCTTGTGAGGAAACAATACGCTACAGAGAAAGCTCACGGGGGCGGTGGGCTCACAGGAGTCGAGCGCTCCAGAGGGTGTTCTCTCAGGAGAGAGAGTCTCCGAGGAGCTTTGTCCACGGAGAAGAAACGAACTCGGAGCATCTTCCTTGGATGTACGAGCGCCCAGGAGGATCCTCCTGGGCGGATCCTCCTGGGGTGCTAGGGATCCTAAGAGGATACGCCTGGGCAGTGGGTGCTCCTAGGAGGATCCTCCTGGGCGTTCGTACATCCAAGGAGGATCCTCCCTGCGACTCCACAATCCTAGGCGTTCCACTCGCCCGCGAGGGTACGCTTTGGAGTGCCACCCAGCTAGGAGCACTCTCCGAGGCTCTACGAATACGCTACCAAAACCTCTGCTATCTAAGCGTGACCTATCTACTTTGGCTGGTAATCTAGTTCTACGAATCTCACCCCCATCCGAATATACTTCCTCACGACCGCCCGTAAATCGTCTCGAATCACCTCCGACCCAGACACTTTCGTCTGTCAGCACCACCCACATGGCGGACCGTAGAGTACTTACCTGCAACGAGCATCCTTCCATCTCCTGCCACCGTCCACCTACTCCCGGATTCAACATCACCCTGCAGCGTACTGGATGTTGACTCGCTTTGTTCCAAAGACTTCTGCCCTTCAGCACCGACTTCCGCTGCGTGGACCTTGATATTATTTCCTGAGAGCTCTGCGAGGAAGATCTCTGGCAAGGGAGCGGGCCCCGGATACATAGTAGCTCGTTCGCCAAATGGCTTTTTAGGCGAGCTCTTAGTTTCAACATACACCGAAATCGAGAGGATCTAGTCCGGGTAATTATTAGCTGCAGTTTGGAGGGTGTCATATACCACTGAACGTACACAGCCATCATCCAATTTATCCTCCTCCAGCGCAATGTTAAGTGGTTCCTGAACTATAAGACCGTCGGCTACACTGTTAGCTTTGGTACGGATTTGCATATTGCATACGGCAATCCCACCTTCATTCTTTATCTGCCACACCAGATGAATGCGGCGAGTTCGGACCGCGCGAGTGTTATAGCCGTAGATTAGCTTCTTCAGGTGTGGTAAAAAGGCAGCGATGCCGAAGCCGCTCGCCACCATTAGGACGCTCTCGTACTCGCCCATCGACAGGGTGCCTCCGTGAGGGCCACTGAACATGACGAGAGGGTTGATGGTGTAGCCTTTCTCCGCGTGGTACAACATCTCTCGCGTGAGCCCTCTCCGAGGCTCGATCAGGAGATCAAGCCTGTCCTGGTCCTTTGCGTCCCACGAGATGACCGTGAACGGGTGAGTTTGGAGGAAAGACCAGAAGCTGACAGAAGGAATCCAGAGGTTTATATACTGCCCAGCATCCATTGTCAGAGGCTTGGAGAGACGTAGCTGCATCTTGACCGCACCTGAATCGTGCGTGATAGTGGCGCGTGACAGCTGGTGGCGAAAGACCCCGTTTCGGACGATGACGGCGCCAGTTTGCAGGAGGTATGTTGCTGCGAATATCCCCATAGTGATATAGATATAGGCGCGCGGGGAAGACTTGTCGGAAGGAACGTGTCGCCACACGGCATAGACGGAGCCCCAGGCGAGGGCTTGGTGCGATCGTAGGAAGAGCTCGTACGAGAGCTTGCGGAAGGGAGGAAACAAGAGGACGAGAAGCAGGCAAAGTAGTGACGCTCCCTATCGAGTTTTAGGTCAGACAAAGAGGGGAGTGGTGGATGAAACGTACAATAACTGCAAACAGATTCTGGGAAACGTCGATTGGGAGAGGCCCATCGGACGCCGCGGCCATGGCATGGAGGAAAACGAGTGCGGCCGTCATCCACCCGGCCGACCGGTGAATGCCACGGATGGTCTTGAGCGAGAGCCCAAGCAAGTCGGCGAGGAAAGCAAAATGCGGCCCTGCGAGGAGTGGGATCATGTTGACCTCTGCTAGAGCGCCCGCTCGCCGACCAGCGTCCGAGAAGTTGGCGGCTTTAAGGCCGTCCCCCGAGGGTACGGCGAAGACGCAGAACAGGTTGAGTGCGAGGTAGGCCAGCTGTATAACGACGCCTGCCCGAGTCCACGGCCCAAGGATTCGGTGTCGATGAAGTATGTATGGATACCTAAAATGCTTCGAGACAAAGATGGAGACACGGGTAACGAGTGGAATTAGGAGGGGAAGCAAGTTAACGAAAGCAAAGATACAAAGGGTGCCACCTGCGGCGATAGCATAGATTTGAATAGCATCCATCATGATGGGAAGTGCGAAAAGATCGCGAGAAACGAGTGAATATGATGAGTTGGTGGAGTTGAGAGAGGGCATGGGGTGAGGTAAATAAATGGCCGACATCTGAGCCAGTAGTTCCATGGGCGACTGGTTGGAAGCTGTGGAAGGCGATAGAATGAAACGGCCGTGTTTAGTGCGATAGTGTGCTTAGGCCTAAGCACGAGAGGACTCTCTATACCGGCTTAATTCTAGCTGCTATGTTGTGCCTTTATATACCGTCCCTGGAGACCGTGGTCCCTGATCGACAGGGCCACGCGGCTTCGTCCTCCCCTGTATCCTGCCTGGCCAGGGCCTGTTGACTTCGTCGTCCCCTGCGTCCTGCGTGGGTGGGTTGGTGTGGCAAGAGGGAGGCATAGTATTCAGTTGCGATGAACCAATTCTGCATCATGCCCGGAGAGTCTTACTGTATGGATTTCATCCGAGATGATTTGGGCAGACCAGTACAATGTATAGCTCTATGCAATATCGATAAGGCGTCCAATCTCCACAACCTGCGCCTCTGTCAGAACTATGGAGCACAGACATGGACGATCCCGTCCCGTCCAGAAACCCGGGTGGGGAGGCTATTGGTACGCCAAGCGTTGGTGCTATCGATAAGAGGAGAGCCTGCCCGCCCACCCACTCTTCTCCTCTCCTCCATGCCTTTACTCAGCCATGGCATTCACCATTCCCACTGATGACTTGAATAGCCCACAGGCGTCAAGTAATGGGAGTGAAGGCTTATACAAAGAGCATGAAGGTAATGTACTAACAACTATGCATGATGAGCAGGCCCTCGAACACTTGCTCGAAATCCTTCCAGATGAAAAGGTTCTCAAAAGACCCTTTTGCTGTCGTCTTGGTACTAAATGCTACACAGGTTTTGTCCTACATCTTTGTACACCTACACCGAAGACAAGCTGCCATTCCTCCATTCTTAGATCGTCGACCCTCTGCCCGCTCGCAGTTGGTGTTTCTGGGAAAGCTCGCTGTTGTCGAAGCCCCGCCCACTCCTGCCGCAACGCCCATTTCGATCTACCAGATTCCGCAAGCACCATCACCCAGCATTCCAGAGAGGCGTCTACAAGATGAACATGTGGGGATGGGTATCTGCCGGGAGATGGCCATAGCATCCGACAGTCTCGCAACGGACTGGTATGAGCACGACACCCTGTCGACCGATGAACCGCATACCCATGTCGCCTCACAAGAGATGTCATCGCCAGATGTCTCTGTCCCACGGACTCCTAACTCCACGGACACCAACGAGGGCTCGGTTGCGAACTCCAGTCACGTTCAAGAGGGCGGGCTGGAGCATGGTGGTCGTCTACACGAGACTGTCGCAGCAGAGACAGGCGACGGCGTCGCCCAGCACCCGACCAACACAGACCTCGACGTCGCCCAGGAGGTCCACGCTGAAGAGCCAATCCGGACTCCTGATTTTTCATCGCCTCCAAGCCCCAACGCGGATTCCCAACCTTCTGCCAAATCGCACCACACTCGTGGTCAAAAACGACTGCCGGACCCCTCTACGCCTAACCGAAAACCTAAAAGGCAGAAGAAGAGGTCTACCTCATATCAGGTAGAGCAGGTACAAGAAGAGCTGCTAGCGAAGGCTAACGAGTTGATGGATGACTCCGTGACCCTCCACGACATAATTTTTGTCCTTGAGCGATTTGCACTACAGCGGGATTATTTTGCTACCAGAGGAGACGCTGATCACAGGGACCAGGACGAGCCGCAGCAGCAGGGCCCGAACCGCCAGTTAGGTCTGAAGAAGTGGTGGGATGGCCTTGGCGCCCACAAGAACGGTGAACGATGGGAGAAATGCCTTCAGCGAGCCTTTGCAGGACTGTTTTATGGCCAGTATGCTGATGAGAGGGACGCTTTCGATAAGCGGAAGAAAAAGGGGAACCTGCCGCATCCATGTGAAATGTACGTGGACGTGTGCTCTCCCGAGACTATTATCTCGGATGGTGAGCTTCCATCTAAACAGGCCAAGACTGCCCGTGCCCAAGCAAAGAGGCATTTTCAAAACGAGGTACAAAAAAAGAAGCTATGGGGGGAGATGCAAAAGCGCTACGGTATAGCTGTGTTCCTGCTGCTCAACCCTATCTTGCAGGAAGATCAGTAAGTGCTTTTGTGCAGATGCGCGAGGACCTTAAGAGATAACATTTTATCTATAGTGTTCGACGACTAAGAGAATCCAATCTTGACCTCCTTCTAGACCGCATCGATGAGCGACACCCGAGTTTGAAACAAGACATCCAAGGGCTTTCTGACCATCTCTCGTTTTACATTGACAAAGGCAGACTTCCATTACAGAAATTACGGTTTGAAGAACTGTCCCGCAGTGAGCTAGAGTCGGAGTGTTTCAAAGGCTTGTCGCTAAGTGATATGTTCAAACCCCTCGAGCCGCCTGCAGCAAACGATCCCTGCGAAGGCCCGTCGACAGAAAAGGTATCTGTCGATGCACCCCCGCCTCCGGACCTATCGCGGCCCGCATCTACATCATCATCACTGCGGGACGTCGATGAGCCTCTCACTCCAAGAATGGATGTAGACTCTAGGGTAGATTCTCTCCCTGGTATCTTTGACACAGCAGCAAATACTCCCGGCTCTTCTCCAGCAGCATACAATACCTTTGAACGCGAGTTTGAGCACTACCACAATCAAGTAATGGCTTCTAGGGACCCCAAGTATGACTTTTCCGTCCCAGACAATTCTACTGTCTGACAATACTAATGTCATTTCGCTTCCATCGGCTTTATCCCGTAATATAATGCCAGTCGTAGTGCAGCGCGCGTCTCTCGCAAGTCTTGCGGAAGCTGCTGGCCAGCTGATCATACGCCAAACTCTTACATTTGCTGCAACAATGCCACCAGAAATGTCTTCTATTTAATTACATCACTTTTATTACAAACGCCTTACTTTTCACCGAATCAAGGAATACCAAAGCCGTTTGTCGAGGTCCTATAGAACAGGTCATCAGGGTTATACTGGGAGTCTGCAAAGACAGAGATACAAGGAATGGAATTCACAGGCGTACATTGCAAAGACGCGGTTATAGAAAGAATTGGGAACAGTTATTTTGATATATCATCAATTTATCACTTATCTACCAAGACGTGCCAAGCTCATGTGATTCCATCGCTACATAATCCACCGACTTTATTCACATATCAAACAACTCAAATACAACTGTAAAAAAAAAATGAAAAAACCGCATACTAGGAGAGCAAAATCAGACGAGTCTGTTAAGCTACGCTTCCATAACTCGAGCCTGTTCATGGTACCGGAAGCCTCGGTGAGAACTGACTGCCGCCAGAGCTACCATCCACTTGAGGTCTTCTTTTTTCCAACTGAGCTGTAAAAGCGGATGCTGATAGAGTTAGGGGTAGCACAGCTTGTAGTGGGACTTGCTTACATCTAATAGCTCGTCAAATGACCTGGCTACCTGGATCTTGGCCAGGAAGTCAACAGCTTTGCAGTCGGCTGGCCATCGCTCCATGTCGTGGGCACCGCCGGCTCCATTCTCGTAGGCGCTCTTCTGCATCAGCTTCGTGGCAATATTCATTAGAGACACCATATCTCGCGAACTTCCCCGACCCGGAGGTGTCATTTCCCTGCAGCATTCCTGACCAGCTGATGTCTGTGTTAGATTGGGCACTTGGGGCAGGCAGCTAGCTCACCAATCTTTATATCTCCTTCTGTGCCTACGAGAATGCTAGAGCAGCTAAGAGAGCCATGCTCGAGCTGGCACGAGGCGAGATACTTGAGCCCTTTGACAATCTGTACCAGTCAGCAAGTCGACCCATGATAGTTGTAGGACGCACCTGTGCCAGTGCCGCAGCCAGTTCAAGTTCGGTAGGGTAGGGAGGCGAGTACACGATATTGTCAAGCGTGACAGGAAGGTGCTGAAAGACGGCATAGTGAGAGCCTTCAAAGTTAAAGCACTCAACCATGTTGTGGAAGTTCTGGTGCCGCACTCTCCGTAACATGCGGACCCTCTGGGCGGCGTCAGGTCCCTCAAGGCGCTTCACCATGAGAAGATCGTACGGGGGAGACAGATCAGCTACGAGGGGAACATATCCGCCGAGGTTCAGTTCGAACTTCTCACAGAAGCGAGCCCATGGCGATCCGGACTGGACTGTGCAATCGAGCACGCTGGCACCGCTCTGGGCAGCTTTCACGATCTGAAGCTCCCTGACACCGGACTTAGTGGCTGTCTCACGGCTGTTCAAAGACGCTTTTATATCGCGGCGTCGCTTAGACTCGCGGTCCTGCGATGTTATAATCTTTCTCTCCTTCGAGATCAGCGAAGCAACGCCGGGAGGGACGCTCTCCTCTGGCGTGTCGACTCGCTCTTTGGTGTCGAGTTCTAGCCCTTTGAAAAACGCGAGCTGCGTCATACGATTGTCCTTGACGGAAACATTGTGCTCAACATCGTCGGCAGTAGTTGAAGCAGACTGTTCTTGGTCCTTGACAGAGAGAGACTCCATTATTCGTAGTTTGATTTAACTAAGGGCAGCTGTGACTGGCGTGCAGCAGGTGGGCAAACGGGGTATTTATGTCAGAACAAAACAGGGACTGGAACATGTTAGAGTCGAAAAGAAGGGACACGCCTTTGACCACCAGCAGCATATGGGGGTGTACCTGTTTAGGAGCCCAAAATAGGTACTTATACCATCGCCCGATGGTATAAGTACCACACGTCCCAGGGCACATTCATTCCTACCATTCTTCTCCTCTTTCCTGCTCCATTCTGGTCCACTGCCTTCATCCATCGATATGCAGCAGTCTCGAGCCCAAAACGAGGACTCCATGCTCGAGGAAGAGCGGCGACTGAAGTACAAGGGTACTGCGCGCATCAGTCTCGACGTGCTCTTTTTCCGCCAAGATCAGCCACGTGAATACAGCCAGAGACAAGCAGACTTCCTGGTGGATTGTTTTCAGAAGGAAGGATGTCACCGAGTGCCTCTCTGCAATCACGTCCCTGCGATCATCGACCAGGAAAGCCTCGATGCCGCATTGCAGCGGTTGGGGGGGACGGCAGACGACTTGCTGACTAATGATGAGGAGCCTAATTATCCCCTGCTAGAATTTCCGACTGGCTTCCATCTCGAGTGTCTCCACGGCCGGCACAGGATCGAAGCTGGACGGGAATTTCTCCATCCTGGGGACGATTGGTGGACAGTTGATCTGTACCTCTCAGGTAAGATTGAGGCCTTTCTGACATATGGGTCGTGCTAACCTGTGTCTAGACCTGAATGTCGACCTAAAAACATGCCTCGTTGAAGAATACTCCAACGAGGAGAAGCCCTCCGATGGCGAGATTTACTACAAGATGCGGCGCTACCATTTCCAGCGGAATTTTAACTTTGAAATGCGGTGGAAGGCGCGCCTGCGAGGCAAGCGGAAGGGGTACCTGCTGACGCTCACCCGTAATGAGACACTGACTGCAGCATTCGATGACTTGCTGGACATCCCAGGTCTCTGGGGCGGGATGAAGATCAGTACGCTGCATACAGTGATGGCTCTGAAGTGTGATACGGTAGGCAGAGGGCTGGCATGGATGATTGATTTTGGCTGATTTCTCTCGGTACAGGAACTTTTACACTACCTCCGCCGCATCAAGCAGGTCTGGTCCGATCTTGTACGTGGCAATAAAGCTGCCATGGGGAAGATTGATCAAGCGACAGTGAAGGCTTTAGAGATGAGGGCACCACGAGCGTCAACGGCGGACGCGGAGTTCCTCCGCATTCGAGTGCGTGGGGGGGAGCTATTCAGCGCTTTCGACGACTGGGAGCGAGACGATATCTGGAGCCGGCTAACGTGCGTTGAGGGCCTAATTCCATCGCTCGCAACCTTCTTCAAGGACATTAGGTACTTGGAGCGTCTTGCGAACTGCGTCAAGCAACTAACGGGCGACAATGTCCAGATCTCTCATGCCTTTAAGCACCTATTCTCCCCTGTTGATCAAGAGGACGGCCGCGTTCGGATCATGGATGGCCAGACGAAGATTCAGGTCGCCGAGAATGCTTTTGTGTACGGGCAAGGGACGCGCGGAGACCAAGTCGATCTCGGGTACCGGCAGATCATTGCGTATGCCATGCGGCACTTCGCGGATATGCCGAGGGAACCAGTGAAGGAGGGCCGCGTGATGCAACCTGCAGCGATGGCAGACCGAGCCGTCCTCCGCCGCTTTGCTGACTTGGCAGACCAGCTGGGGTTTACCAGTACCAGGATAAAGCATTTGCAGCAGTATTCAGCTGCACTCGCCGAGCAAACCCCACCATCGAAGCATCCCCCCCTTGTTACGTCGGGATCCGGAGTAGGGACAGCCCATAGATGCGGCACCCCACGCAGGCCGCAATTCAACGAGGACCGAAAATTCTGGTTTATCAATCACCTCCATGACGAGAGTGACCAGCAAGGCAAAGGCATCACGAACTTCTTCGTCCGAAAACAAGTTTATCTCGCCTTCTTTGGCTGGCCGTCCTGGAGGCCAACTGCACAGGGTAGTAGCCATGGCCGCTCTCCATCTACCCCTCCTGCTCCAGACTTCGGAGATTTACCTCATAGCCCAAGCCCTGATGGTCAACAGCACACGGTCGGGACCCGAACGGACCGGCCACCTAGTGCGCTAGAACCTGCAGAAGATGACGGGGGCCTGTTTGTCCCAGAAGCAGGTCCAAGCCAAACTCAGGCGGAAGGAATGGGTGATGGTGGTCACCCAGAGCAGCCTACGAACAGCGCGACGCCAGCTGAGCAAGAAAGGTGGAAGCGGAAGCTTCTGGAACATAAAAAGCGAAGGGAAGCGTGGGTGGAGAGGGAGAGGCTGGAGAAGGAGAGGCTGGAGAAGGAGAGGCTGGAGAGGGAGAGGC